>CM077232.1:36684472-37275852 GCA_039654775.1 Spinibarbus caldwelli
TAAAGCTAAATTCTCATTAAAACTGTTTTCATTTTATATATTTTACTGTTTCTGTTGTCAGACAACGGAATGAATATGAAATGGTGACTGAAATGCGATCCATAAACGCAATCAACATAACCAGCTCTCACTTAAGATGTTAATCTGCACAAAAAAAATCATGATAATCGAGCCGTCATCTGATGAAATCAAATAGACATAAGATAAGACAATAGCTGTGCTGTGATTTCGGCTATACTTGCATGTAAAATTAGAGAAGCAACATAATATCTGAGTTTAACTTAATTAAAGCGCTGCTCCTCTCCGCCGTGCGAGAGAGAGAGAGAGAGGTGTGCGCGCGCTGGGAGAGCAAGACCTCGTGCTCGTTCGGCAGTACCGGCGATTCTCAGAAAATAAATAATGTTTGGGCACTTTTTTGAAGGGAAAAAAGTCACTAAAGGGGTCTGCAATGTTGCTAAGTTGGCAACACCGTGCATCTCCATTTCTCCAACTACGGTTGAGCCACAGGTTAATCGTGCGTAAAAAAAAAAAAAAAAAAAAAAAAATTAGTGCCGTTAAAATGAATTTGCGTTAACTTTGACAGCACTAAATTTTATATTTTCACACAGACAACAGCAGTTTCTCAATATGCGTTCTTGTGGACTTGTGAAACATCATTGCCCAAAAACCTGTGTAATTTTAAAAATATTACTGTTATTGTGTCATGAAATGTAGTTGAAATGTAGTTAAGAGTTTTTCAGGCGAGAATGTAGTTGTTTAAAACTGAAATCTGTGGTTTATTTATAAAGATAGCAAATTTTCCAAATAGGCGCATCGCCGATTTCGGAGCTCCAGGCGATCACCAGGCGCTCAGTGCTCATGTATCCGCCTCGAGCAGCCTTAGCTCGGCTAGTCCTCCTGACATCTGCCGCTGGATCTGATGTCTCTGTAGTGATTAAACATGAGATACAATTCTTTTTGGGTATATTTAACAGGCATTCGTGGTCTCATGAATCTATGATTTGTTCCTGGTCATATCGTGTTGGCTGAACACAAAATTATGTTTAACTTTATATATTTTGAACTTTACCATAGTATAACGTTACAGTGCTGACTTTGTAGCATATGTTTGACTGAACTGTTTGCTTTTGTCTTTATTTCCTCTTAAGCCTCTTAAACTTTAATAATGGCTATTATTGTTAATTAAAACTGTCATTTAACAAAAAGAGGCAGAGTTGTGCTTATTGCCGCGCTTTATCGCCGATCGCTACTTTCCGGCATATACCGCACCCAGGGTTTAAATTGGGCCAGGGCCGTCCGGGGCTGAGCCCCGGCACATAGACTCCAGGGCTCGACATTAATGCTTCATTAATGCCAGACAAGTAATACGATTAAAACATCACTAACCAAAAATAACCATGTAAACACCAAAATGCAAGTATTATTCTGATTTTATTACATTTAGAGAAAGTGGTGGATAGTACTGTATATAATGCATCTATTGACAGTATAAGGTTGCGCTGCTGAGGCGAGGTTCACGCCTCCTCTCAAGGAGAAATCAAAACGTGCAACAATAAGAAACTCGGCATACTGAGGTAAAAATTCAAAATGGAAAGTTTTTATATTTAAAATACAGTTAGTTAGGCAACATCACTCAACGTTTTCACCATTACCAGTGTTTAATAGTTCTATAAACAGTACAATGAGCAAATACAATACTATTAGGTCACTTACATTTTTTGGCGGAACCACAGCGCATCTCAAAGCAACCATCCGATTCATTGCTGAATGATTCAGTGTTTTGAACGAATCGTTTGAGTCAAAGTTTCATTAGCTCATGCATAAACATCTGATGAATCTGCCGTTTGAATGAACGACTTAATGACTCACTCATTAAACGCTCACTACTGGCACCTTAGATTTAGACCGTATTATAGTACTGAGACTGCTCTCATTAGAGTTACAAATGACCTGCTTCTATCATCTGATCGTGGTTGTATCTCTTTATTAGTTCTACTAGATCTTAGTGCTGCGTTCGACACTATCGACCACAACATTCTTTTGAATAGACTAGAAAACTTTGTTGGCATTAGTGGAAGTGCCTTAGCATGGTTCAAATCATACTTATCTGACCGCCATCAGTTCGTAGCAGTAAATGAAGAAGTATCATATCGATCACAAGTGCAGTATGGAGTACCTCAAGGCTCAGTACTAGGGCCGTTACTTTTGACGCTTTACATGTTACCCTTGGGAGATATTATCAGGAGACATGGTGTTAGCTTTCACTGTTATGCTGATGATACTCAGCTCTATATTTCTTCACGGCCCGGTGAAACACACCAAATTGAGAAACTAACGGAATGTATAGTCGATATAAAAAACTGGATGACGAGTAACTTCTTACTGCTAAATTCTGAAAAAACAGAGGTGTTAATTATCGGACCTAAAAACCCCACATGTAATAACCTAGAACACTATCTAACACTTGACGGCTGCTCTGTCAATTCTTCTTCATCAGTTAGGAACCTAGGTGTGCTGTTTGACAGCAATCTTTCATTTGAAAGCCATGTTTCTAGTATCTGTAAAACTGCGTTTTTCCATCTCAAAAACATATCTCAATTGCGACCTATGCTCTCAACGTCAAATGCAGAAATGCTAATTCATGCGTTTATGACCTCAAGGTTGGACTATTGTAATGCTTTATTGGGTGGCAGGGGCGTGTCTAGAGGGGGGGCACGGGGTGGCACCGGCCCCCCTCAAACTATGCTTGGCCCCCCCAACAACACAGACTGATCAGAGTATAACATCTATGGTGCGGGAGCAGTTCAGGTGCATTTAAAATCTCACGTGCTGCCGCTGATGTAGTATGGTCACACACTAATCGGCAGCATAGTGCCGCTTGAAATAGAACACACCTACTCACTGTCTGGTTCGTTGCCAATTATTTCCCGTACACGATGCCACATCGGATTAGAGTGCTGTCAATTTCACAATGCTCAACACCATTGGATGCTGTCAATTGCACCTCTCAAACAGGAGAAGCGCGATTTCGCAGGCTGCAGACTACGTCTCTGTTCATTGTAAGTATTAAATTATAATTATAGGCCTATAAGCTCCTTAGAGTTTGTACTTATTTGTGTTACCGCGATGCACCTACACCGCTTAAAATAGAAATCGTTATGTTACGTTTCTTCCTGTTGTTTCAAAGATTAACGGCAAAATCACTTTCCCAAATAGTCTGCAGTAACGTGGTAAACGCTAAAATGTGGGGTTTTAATGATGTTAGCATTCTGACACTTGGAATTTTAAGATGTAGAATAGTAAACACCTGTTTTTATTGAATAAACAAACATTTTTGCGTGGTAGTTGTAGTTTGTATTTTCGTTTGCAATGTCCAAGAACACTTTCACATTTAAATGATTTTGTCTTTAATCAGATGAGAATATGGCTATTAAATATATTTGTGTAATATTGAAGATTAAGTTAGAGTTGTTTTTTTCAAGAAGAAACCATGTCAAAGACAGGTAGATACAGTGCAGTGCAGGTCAGAGCCAATCCACCCGGCAGGGCCAAGTTGGACAGTAAATTAGCAGGTCAGAGCCAGCCATAGAGGGCCAGTGAGGACTACACCAGCAGCCATCTATTTGCAGCAACGGGTGAAAGTCAGAACATGAAACTTTACAAAAAGTTCACAAAAGTTTACAAAAAGTTCACTAGACACAAACACACACACACACACCGTCTGTTTGGACAATAAAAATTGAGAACAAGTATTGTCTGATCAGTGGTTTTTATTTATAAAAAGAGAGATGATTTGTCCTGGCACTTCTGCAGTGCCATTTTTATGTCATCCCACTTGTGTTGGGGCACATGACATTTCCTACGGGCCCCCCCCGTGCCACCCCATTAAAAAAATCCTAGAATCGCCCCTGTTGGGTGGTTGTTCTGCACACTTGATCAACAAAATACAGTTGGTCCAAAATGCAGCAGATAGAGTCCTTACTAGAACCAGGAAGTATGACCATATTAGCCCGGTTCTGTCAACACTGCACTGGCTCCCTATCAAACATCGGATAGATTTTAAAATCTTGTTAATTACTTATAAAGCCCTGAATGGCTTAGCTCCTCAGTACTTGAGCGAGCTCTTATCACATTATAGTCCTCCACGTCTGCTGCGTTCTCAAAACTCTGGCCATTTGATAATACCTAGAATATCAAAATCGACTGCGGTACTATTTAAGGTACTATTTTAGATACTATTTAAACTAAACTGAGCTAGACAATGACATCTCTGAATTCAATAATGAAATGCCTTTAACTGAAAATTGAGAAAATTGAGTGTTTAATCTTATTATTATACATTACTGACACTCTATCCTCCAATTTGATTACTGTTAAGTGCTTTGACTCAATCTGTATTGTTAAAAGCGCTATATAAATAAAAGTGACTTGACTTGACCTACTGGCGTTTTAATTTCGTTGAAAAGTATAATTTCCACCATCATTTCTTTTTTGTATATTCAATTTTTTTTTCTAAAGAATCTCATAATTTAATGTAGGCTAGTTGTATTTTTCAGTGTAAATGATTTAATTTGATAACGTATAGATAATAACAATCACATTATTATAATTGAATTTATAGATCAAATGTAAGAATTTGAAATGAAAGTTAATGAGATTAGTGGGAAAATGCCCTCTATAAAGGTAAAAAAAACAAAAAAACAAAAAGACCTTGGATAAAATATAAAAAACACCCAGATTTATAGCCTATGTCACAGCTGATAGAAAACCAATGAGAATATTGCATTAGAATAAATCATATTTGAAAAAAACAAAACACACACACACATATTTCCATTGTCCTCATTTGTAAGTCGCTTTGGATAAAAGTGTCTGCTAAATTACTAAATGCAAACATAAATTTTATATTATATATAAAAAGCTCAATACCATAGAGCCCCCCCACATAACAAATCCCAATTTAACCCCTGACCACACCTATTAGGGTGTTCTGTCCCGATTCGTACCGTACTGTACTGACCCGTACCGCTCGGTGGAAACCAGTCATTACAGGCTCCAGACTAACATCTGAGAGCAGTGGCACCAGACCCAGAAAGATCTACAGATGGTAAAAGTAGATGTATACGGGGGACCTTAGCAAATATAATTTTTCTATCACCGTTTGGTCCAACAGTGAAGGAAAAGGGCAGACAAAAGAGATTAAATATTTCATATTTGTGTCAAGGTAACATAACACCAAGTACAGTGTGATAAATGTACATTAATTATTTTTAGACAGAAAACAGGTAAACCTTTGCTCCACAAAATGTTTGAGATTACACTAATGTAAAAACAAAGAGAATCTGATGTGTCTCACAGGCTCCGAGTTAAACAGTTTTATGATTCGAAAAGCAATGAGTGAAAATAAAATAAAAATCTTCTCGTTGTCAGTTCTATCGCATTTTTAAGACCTTTGAAAGGTGGATTTAAGACTTATTTTTAAGGAATGTTACACTATTTAAGGATCCGCAGGCACCCTGTTAAATCTTTGTTAACACCACAAACTCATTAAAGACGAATGAAGAATAAACACCAACCTCCTTGTTCCTCGTATTTTATTCTCCGGGTTTCTGGTTCCTCTTGTTTTATTCTGCAGGGTTCTGGTTCTTCGTGTTTTATTCTGCAGGTTTCTGGTTCCTTGTGTTTTATTCTGCAGGGTTCTGGTTCTTCGTGTTTTATTCTGCAGGTTTCTGGTTCCTCGTGTTTTATTCTCTGGGGTTCTGGTTCTTCGTGTTTTATTCTGCAGGGTTCTGGTTCTTCGTGTTTTATTCTCCAGGGTTCTGGTTCCTCCTGTTTTATTCTGCAGGTTTCTGGTTCCTCGTGTTTTATTCTGCAGGTTTCTGGTTCCTCGTGTTTTATTCTCCAGGTTTCTGCTTCCTCTTGTTTTATTCTGCAGGGTTCTGGTTCTTCGTGTTTTATTCTGCAGGTTTCTGGTTCCTTGTGTTTTATTCTGCAGGGTTCTGGTTCTTCGTGTTTTATTCTGCAGGTTTCTGGTTCCTCGTGTTTTATTCTCTGGGGTTCTGGTTCTTCGTGTTTTATTCTGCAGGGTTCTGGTTCTTCGTGTTTTATTCTCCAGGGTTCTGGTTCCTCCTGTTTTATTCTGCAGGTTTCTGGTTCCTCGTGTTTTATTCTGCAGGTTTCTGGTTCCTCTTGTTTTATTCTCCAGGTTTCTGGTTCACTCGTGTTTTATTCTGCAGGTTTCTGGTTCCTCGTGTTTTATTCTCCAGGTTTCTGGTTCCTCTTGTTTTATTCTCCAGGTTTCTGGTTCCTCGTGTTTTATTCTCCAGGTTTCTGGTTCACTCGTGTTTTATTCTCCAGGTTTCTGGTTCCTCTTGTTTTATTCTCCAGATTTCTGGTTCTTCGTGTTTTATTCTGCAGGTTTCTGGTTCCTCGTGTTTTATTCTCCAGATTTCTGGTTCTTCGTGTTTTATTCTGCAGGTTTCTGGTTCCTCGTGTTTTATTCTCCAGGTTTCTGGTTCCTCTTGTTTTATTCTCCAGGTTTCTGGTTCCTCGTGTTTTATTCTCCAGGTTTCTGGTTCCTCTTGTTTTATTCTCCAGGTTTCTGGTTCACTCGTGTTTTATTCTGCAGGTTTCTGGTTCCTCGTGTTTTATTCTCCAGGTTTCTGGTTCCTCGTGTTTTATTCTCCAGGTTTCTGGTTCCTCTTGTTTTATTCTCCAGGTTTCTGGTTCACTCGTGTTTTATTCTGCAGGTTTCTGGTTCCTCGTGTTTTATTCTCCAGGTTTCTGGTTCCTCTTGTTTTATTCTCCAGGTTTCTGGTTCACTCGTGTTTTATTCTGCAGGTTTCTGGTTCCTCGTGTTTTACTCTCCAGGTTTCTGGTTCGGGTTCTGGTTCCTCGTGTTTTATTCTCCAGGGTTCTGGTTCCTCTTGTTTTATTCTGCAGGGTTCTGGTTTAATCATGTTCTCCTCACTCTCCTCTTTAACAAACATCATCTTCACAGCAGCAGATCTCAGTTCAGATGATACTCCTCCAGATATTCCTAAACACTTAGTCATGACTCTGAGGATGAGAATATTACAGGTAACGTTATTTACTGATCTGATTCAATCAGGGTTCCCACACCTTGGTTAACTTCAAATTCAAGGACCTTTCAAGGACTTTCCAGGTCCAATATCCTCAAATTCAAGGACTTAATCAGGGTGTCTACAGATATGAACAAGTTAAATTTAAGCTTTTTTAAGACCTTTTTAATACCAACTTATATGAAATTTAAGACCAAACCTCTGATCACACAGTATTTTGCATACGTACAATAGAATTCTTTTTTTTTTTAAATGTAAAATTTATATCTATTACTGTCAAAAATGCTATTTATTATTACGATATACAGCAAACTTTTCATATTATTTTCATACACCAGTAGGTGGCGGTAAGTCACTTAATGAGTGAGTCTAGTGACTCATTCATTCAACCGTTCGCTGAATCATTCAGTAACAAAACACCGCTGCTTGCTTGGAGATTGCGCAATACTTCTGCTGTGACCTTTGTTTAGAACCATTTTAGTTGGTAAAACAGAATAGAACAAAACAGTCAATATTGTGTCTAAAATGTAAGTAAGCCATTTACGTGACTACTCAACTAATTGTTTAACTAAAATCAATGTAACATTTGCAATGTTGCTTAACTATGTTATAAATAACAAAAAAAAAAAACCCTCAATATTCTGAATTTTTACCTCAGTATGTTTCTTCTGTGAGTTTCTTTATGTGTCCCGTTCAGCTCTTTTGCTCATTTCATACACTCATTTGATTTGATTTCTTCATAAAAGTCTTTTACAAAGAAACAGACAGCGCAAGCCTAAACAGCGCGACCTTGATATCAGAAACACACTATCCATTATCAATCGCTGTTTACCTTGAATGTAATAAAATCAGAAGAATCATTCTTGCGTTCCGATACTTCACTGGTTATTTTTGGACACTTAAGTTTTAATCAGGCTATTTGTCTGGTCGGGCAAGTAAAATTCTAGAGCCATTTTTCAGTAAACTTCATTTAACCCATTTTAAACTAGCTAGGAGGCTGGTCAGCTATCTGCAGCAAGCAGTAACTACAGCAGGGGAAGAATCTGGCTGTACAATGAATTTAAACAGTCACTGGGTCCGTCACACTGGAGGCATTTTTTGAGGAATTGGGACCGAAAATATTTAAGACCCATCGAATCTGAATTTAAGACTTTTTAAGGCCTTTTATTAGGAAAACTTTAAGACATTTTAAGACTTTTTAAGGACCCGCAGCCACCCTGTTAATGTGGGGACACATTTCAAGTGAGAGCAAGTTTACATCGTATTACCTTGTAAGATACACTGTTAATTTTCATCTCTTGCAAGCCATTCTTTGTAATCATCTTTGGCGAGCCAAATATCTTGAAACTTGCATTTTCCAGGCATCACGTTTCAGCGGTTTCACACTATTTTTGCAGTGTTTCACGTCATGTCTGTGAAACGTTGAGGTACCCTCGTAGTAGTTTCGTGAATGCGTGAACATCATGGCAACGTACAACATAAAGTACCTCACGCGGGAAACACTTAACGTAACGCGTAATTGCGAGTAAGTTAACTAACGTAAATCAAGCAAGCTAATATGCATAGGCCACGAAGTGCTGGCGAAATAACACATTAGTGGACCGGAGGGAATAATATGGATTTTCTTTCCAGAAAACTTTCTGCACAAAATATATTCAAGCACTTTCAAGGAACTGTATCTATGTATGTTCATTTTCAAAAACTTTCCAGGGCCTTCAAATGTTTTTTTTTCAGATTCACAAACTTTCAAGGATTTCAAGGACCTGTGGGAACCCTGTTCAATGTTGTATCTTTCTATTTAGAAATAGTAGGCTACATTTCAACTAACAGTTTGAAGCATCACGAGATAACAACAGAGAGCTCAGTAGCTATGTTTCCATCCACCTATTTTAATGCGCATTTTGGACTATCGCATAAAAAATTCGCTGGATGGAAACGCCAAGATGCGCATAAATTCAGAAAATGCGCATAAAAAAATTATGCGCACAACTGAGTAGGATAAACTTTTTATCCGATAAGAAAAAATGCGCATAAACTACGATGGAAACACATTTACCGAATAAATTCCTCCATGCGCATCAAAAAAGTCATGTGACTTTGCGCTATGAGACGGGATAACTTAACTAACCAGCTGACCGATCTCATTCACAGCATCTATAAGTTGTTGTAGTCACTCTGAAAAGCCTGCGCAAAGTCTGTCATCAAAGTATTTCTGTATAATTGTCTTACACGACAAACAGCTGGCATCCTCCTCAGAACGTAGTGACAGCATTTATTGTGTTACGTCTGCTCTCTCTGAGGCGCAAGTAATTTATATTATATATGAAAATTATTATATTCAATGGCTTCTCCTATATTCTTAGTGATATTTAGAGCCACAGTTTACCAGGAAGTGACGATTTTGTTCTCTTTGACTCGTTGGATGGAAACGGTGCTTTATTCGCATATGTTTTATGCGATATTCCAGTTTTGCGCATAATTTAAATTCGAATCTTTGGATGGAAACATAGCTAGTGAAACTAATCTTCTTCTCCTGAGGTTTAAAGGTGTTTGACAAACAAACGTGTGTGTTTTAGCGGCATCCGCTGGACAGGAGTGAAGCGGCGAGAGGAGGGAAATAATATGAGATAAATACTTAGCGAATGTACAGATTTAAATTTGGCAAAGCCAGCTCTGCTTAACTTAAACAATATTAGCAAATACAGAGAATAATGTGTTGTCTAAATGCTGAAGAACATTCATGTTAGAAAGTGTCAAGCACTTCATCACATTTAGATAAAGAGGAGTAGAGTTTTCAACAGTTATTCAGTTTGTTCGATACAACATTGTGTTTTTTGTTATATTTTTTTTAAGCAATAAGCAATAAACAGCAAATTGTATGAAGTAAATTGGCTTTCCAGACTGTCTGACAGGGTTGAAGGAATAACTTAAAGGGGTAGATCACCCAAAAATGAAAAATCTGCCATCATTTACTTACCCTCAGGTTGCTCCAAACCTGTATAAAAGGAAGATATTTGGAAGAATGTCAGAACCAAACAGATATCGCCCCCCATTGACTACCATAGTATTTCTTTTTCATATTATTTTTCCTACTATGGAAGTAAATGGGGGCAATATCTGTTTGGTCCCTTTAACTCATCATTAAATGATTGATAGTTCTCACTACAACAAAAATTTAATTTGTGCCTAAAATGTTTTGAAAACAATAACTGAAATGTCAATGTACCTCATTCATGCAATTAATTCATAAAAACACACCAGAATGATTATAATGTTTTACAGCAGCTGTCTTGTTTCTGCTATTACATCAGGACTCACTTTCATATTTCTCTCTTTGAATATTGGTTTATTTAAAGCGATTTTTTATTTTATTTCAGACCTGATGGAAGAGAGCGAGGAGAGTGAAAAACTGAGTGAAGTGGAGGAGAAACATCATGACAAACCTGGAGAAAAACCCTTGAGATGCTCAAAGACTAAAACTACATTTTTAAAGAAAAGAAGAGTCAATAAATCTATCACCTGCACTCAGTGTGGGAAGAGTTTCACAAACAAACATAGTCTTGAGTGTCACATGAGAGTTCACACCGGAGAGAAGCAGCTCACGTGTGATCAGTGCGGGAAAAGCTTCACACAATCAGCAAACCTTAAAGGACACGTGAGGACCTACACTGGAGAGAAAACTTACAAGACATTCAGTCTGTCAGAATCTCTGAAAACACATGAGAAGATCCACAGCAGAGAGAAGCTGCACACATGTGATCAGTGCGGAAAGAGTTTCGCTTTTAAAAGTCACCTGAAGATACTCATGAAGATCCTTTCAGTGGAGGAACCACACAGCGATGTTCACAACCAGGGATTGAAATTAACTTTTTCACTCACCAGCCAATTTGGCTACTAGATTTTTAAGTTACCGGCTATTCATAACTTCTACTAGCCAAAAAAAAAATAAAAAAAATACAGAAATAAACCAACAGCTTGAGGCTGTCTACACAGGACGTTCCAGGCTACTAAGGCTTGTGCGATATTGACAAAAAATAATATCTCAATATTTTCTGGGATTCTATCAATAAAGATAATTAGACAAATCCGGTCTATGACCTTCTGTTCACTCATCACCAGAGGTCACCCGCTCACCACATGGACACTTGCACAACACTAACTGTTGCACGTCACCTCGGACTACAGTTCCCATCATCTACTGCACTGATGACACACACAGCTGATTGCACTGATCACACAGCTGATTCCCATCACACGCCTTACTTAAGCCATGGACTTCCTTAGTTAGATCACCGGGCTAACGTTGAACTTTGGTCGAGGAGCTGGCTGGGTTTTTGCCTCACACCTGGACGGGGCGTTTGGCAACAACTGGACTGTGAATAGACAGGAGATGGCAGAAGGAAGTGACGGATTTGATAGCAAAGCAGGAGAAATGGAAGTAGGTAGCAGGAAATTTGAAGACTGGAATTCAGTAGGCTTTAAATCTAATCGAAAGCGTAGACGGCATAAACAAAAAATAATCTCAAATGGTGAGGGTACGGACAGTGATCAAGGAATTGGAAACACTACAGTGGAAATCGATAAGCAATATGGAGAGTACAAAGTAATATTAAAGCTAGAGCAGGAAGGATTATCATTTGGTAAGTGGAACCCAATTCAACTTACAGTATCACTACATAAACTAATAGGAGAAATTAAAAGTGCAAGAGTTATTTGAAATGGAAATGGAAATGGGGAGAAGTATGATAGCTTAGCATTGATGCTTAAAATAGACAGTGAAAAGTTACCGTCTAGAGTATACATTGGATATATGAGCTAGGAAGTCAGGACATACGTTCCTCCACCATTAAAATGTTTTAAGTGCCAAAAGTATGGACATGTTGCAGCCGTGTGTAGAGGCAAGCAAAAATGTGGAAGGTGTGCTGGAGAACATGAATATGGAAAAATGTGAAGAAGGAGCTAAGCTGAAATGCTGTACTTGCAGAGGTGAACATAGTTCAGCATACCGAGGATGTGAAGTCAGTAAGAAAGCAGCAGAAGTTCAGAGAGTGAAACATCTCAAGGGATCTCGTATGCAGAAGCAGTGAAAAGAGTACCGGTTCAGTCAGAAAGACCAAAAGAGAAGGAAACAGAAGGTGAAGGAGCAGGAGAAGGTACAGTTCCTGAATGCTCCCATGTCGCAGACCGGCCTTTCCGGCGACGCTATCGAGAGCTTTGCTCAGCAGTTCTCGGCAGCCCAGAAGCAAACTGAGGTGATCAAACACATCATGCGCCGGAGGAAACCCGCTGCTTCCATTCTGGCCGCAGCCCCTCAGCCTGCTTGTCGCCGTGGGTGCCCCCCTGCGGCCGCCCCCGCTCCCGCGCAGCCGCAGCAGCCTTCCACCAGGCAGCGTTGTGGAGCCGGTCGCAGGCAAGATGCCCAGCCCGTCCAGGCCCCTGCCAAACCTGGCGGAAAGCGCAAGTGCAAGAGGCCCTGAGACGGGCGACTCAGAGATGGAGGAGACTGCTCGTCGGGAGATGGTGACAGCACCACTCCCTGCCCCGGAGGAGGGCTGGGTGGAGAATCTTTTGTTTCATTTTGTTTTTGTTCCGCCGCTGGCCCAGCAGCCAGCGGTACCCAAAACACCAGTAAAAGAGCGGGTTCCTCAATCTCTAGGTCTCAAGAGGAGAAAAGCGGTGAACCGTGCATCACGGGATCACTTCCCTCCTCCTCTCTCGCCAGCAGGCAGGGGGTGGTTGCCCAAGAGCACCCCTCCTGCCCATTTGTGGAACCAGGTAAGGGCGGTAGTACTCGAGTCCCCGCTTCAAGTCGTCACACGCCGGGCTGTCACAAGCCTCAAGCCGGGTTCCTGTGTTTGCTCCCTCACGAGGAGGAATCAGGTGAGTGTTACACTACACACACAGACCCCGCCCCCCACTGTCACAGGTCCTGGGCCGGTTACCTGTGTTCCACCTCGCTGCCCCGCTGTGGGTACGTCGGTGGCCCCATTGGTCCCGCTAGTACAGTCTCTCGGAGCCTGGCTAGCGCTCCCCAGTCCATCTCGGTGGCTCCTGCGGACCATCAGACTCGGCTACGCGATTCAGTTCGCCCGGCGTCCCCCCAAGTTCAGGGGCATCCGGTTCACTTCAGTCAAGGCTGTCGATGCCCCTGTCTTGCGCTCAGAAATTGCAGTCCTGTTGGCGAGGGACGCGATAGAGCCGGTCCCTCCAGCCGATATGAGGTCTGGGTTTTACAGCCCTTACTTCATTGTGCCCAAGAAAAGCGGTGGATCTGCGAGTTTTGAACCGTGCACTTCACAAGATGCCGTTCAAGATGTTGACGCAGAAACGCATTTTTGGATGCGTCCGTACCCTAGATTGGTTTGCAGCGATCGACCTGAAGGACACGTACTTTCATGTTTCGATTCTCCCGTGACACAGGCCATTCCTGCGATTCGCGTTCGAGAGTTGGGCATATCAGTACAAGGTCCTGCCCTTCCGGCTGTCACTTTCGCCTCGCGTCTTCACCAAAGTCGCAGAGGAGGCCCTTGTTCCCCTGAGAGAACGGGGCGTGCGCATCCTCAACTACCTCGACGCCTGGCTCATACTCGCACAGTCTCGAGAGCAGTTGTGCGTACACAGGGACCTGGTGCTCAGGCACCTCAGCCAGTTGGGCCTTCGGGTCAATTGGGAAAAGAGCAAACTCGTGCCAATGCAGAGGATCTCTTTTCTTGGCATGGAGTTGGATTCAGTCAACCAGACAGCATGCCTCACCCAGGAACGTGCCCAGTCGGTGCTGAACTGCCTCAAGACTTTATCAGGCAGGAAAACGGTCCCACTGAAACTCTTTCAGAGGCTCCTGGGGCATATGGCTGCAGCTGCGGCCATAGTTCCGCTTGGTCTGCTCCATATGAGACCGCTTCAGCACTGGCTCCATGGCCGAATCTTGAGGTGGGTGTGGAAATGCGGTACTCACCGGGTTCAGATTACACCAGTCTGCCGCAAGACCTTCAGTCAGATCCCTTGTTTCTTCGGGCAGGAGTGCCCCTGGAGCAGGTATCCAGGCATGCTGTGGTATTCACGGATGCCTCGGCCACCGGCTGGGGAGCCACGTACAACGGGCACACAGTGTCAGGGTATGGACGGGTCCCCAACTGCGTTGGCATATAAATTGCCTCGAGCTGCTGGCAGTACGCCTTGCCTTGAGCTGCCTCAGAGGGCGCCTTCAGGGCAAGGACGTTCTGGTCCGTACAGACAACACTGAGACCGTTGCGTATATCAACCGGCAAGGCGGTTTACGCTTCCGTCGCATGTCGCAACTCGCCCGCCACCTCCTCCTCTGGAGTCAGAAGCATCTGAGGTCCCTTCGTGCCATCCACATCCCAGGAGTGTTCAATCAGGCGGCCGACGAACTGTCTCGAGCGGCACTTCCTGGGGAGTGGAGACTCCATCCCCAGACGGTCCAGGTGATTTGGAGTCGGTTCGGAGTTGCTCAGGTAGACCTATTCGCATCTCTGGAAACCACCCACTGCCAGTGGTTCTACTCCCTGTCCGAGGCAACGCTCGGCACAGATGCACTGGCACACAGCTGGCCCCAGGGCCTGCGCAAATTTGCGTTCCCCCCAGTGAGCCTGCAAGCACAGATACTGTGCAAGATCAGGGAGGACGAGGAGCAGGTCCTGTTAGTGGCTCCATATTGGCCCAACAGGACCTGGTTCCCGGAACTCATGCTCCTCGCGACAGCCCCTCCCTGGCCGATTCCTCTGAGGAAGTATCTGCTTTCTCAGAGACGGGGCACCCTCTGGCATCCGCGTCCAGACTTGTGGAAACTCCATGTGTGGACCCTGGATGGGACGCAGAGGTTCTAGGTGACCTACCCCAGGAGGTAGCTCTTACTATCGCGAGCACCGTCCACAAGACGGGCCTATGCGCTGAAGTGGAACCTGTTCGTCGAATGGTGTTCCTCTCACCATGAGGACCCCCGGAGATGTTCGATCAGAGCTGTGCTTTCCTTTTTGCAACAAGGGTTGGAGCGTAGGCTGTCCCCCTCCACCCTTAAGGTGTACGTTGCGGCTATTTCTGCCCACCACGACCTCATAGAGGGGAGGTCGGTGGGGAATCATGATCTGGTCGTCAGGTTTCTTAGGGGGGCCAGGAGGTTAAATCCTCCTAGGCCTCCCTCCCTACCCTCTTGGGATTTGGCATTGGTGCTAAGAGCCCTACAAACTGCCCCCTTTGAGCTGTTGCAGTCAATCGAGTTGAAGTTTCTCTCTATGAAAACCCTGCTCCTGACTGCGTTGGCCTCAATCAAGAGGGTGGGGGACCTGCAGGCATTTTCGGTCGACGAGTCGTGCCTTGAGTTTGGGCCGGCTGACTCCAGTGCAACACTGAGGCCCCGGCCCGGCTATGTGCCCAAGGTTCCTACCACTCCCTTCAGGGACCAAGTAGTGAACCTGCAAGCGCTGCCCCTGGAGGACACAGACCCAGCCCTAGCTTTGCTCTGTCCTGTACGCGCACTGCGTCAGTACGTGGATAGAACTTCAGTACCTCAGAACAGCTCTTTGTCTGTTACGGAGGACAGCAGAAGGGGAAGGCTGTTTCCAAGCAGAGGATGGCCCACTGGATAGTGGATGCCATCACCTTGGCCTATGAAGTACAAGGTGTGCCCTGCCCGCTCAGGTTGCATGCTCACTCCACTAGGGGTGTCGCATCGTCCTGGGCGCTGGCTTGTGGTGCCTCGCTAGCAGACATCTGTAGAGCTGCGGGTTGGGCAACTCCCAGCACATTCGCTAGGTTTTATAGCCTACGTGTCGAACCGGTTTCCTCCTGTGTTCTCACCTCAAACGGGTAGTGGCACAAGAGGCCCGGCTCTGAGTCGGCTTGCGGCGTTCTTACGCCTAATTCTCCAGAGAGTTCCTTAACCAGGCAAACCCTGTCGAGTCCTCCAGCACTCCGGCGTCCGGACGTGGCGGACCGTCTGGCGCCAGGCCTTTCTGCCAATGAATTCTTGAAATCTGGTGTGAGTCTAGTGCCCATATGAGAGACCCTGCTGGGATATGTGTATTCCACGGAATGCTTATTAGAGCCGTGTTTCCCCTGACCATGTTCTGCCATCTCTGATGATGCAGCCTAAGCCATCTCAGAGACTTCCATGTGCAATAGGGCCCTACGGGGTTACTTCACATGTCTAAATGTCACTTAACCCCCTCTGGGAGGAGGTGACTCCGCAGTGTGCCTCTTCCAAGCGGAAGGGCACGCTCCCCAGTGTTATCCTAGTCCTACTGTTTGGGTAGCTCAAGGAACACAGTAGTTGACCTTCTCTGTGTAGAGCCCGGTCCTATCGTCTGCCTTATAGGAAGGATTAGGAGGCCTACACAGGGCACTGGAAGGGGCAGCTCCTGTGGCGCTTTGGTAGGGATCCCAATTTCGTTGGTCAACCGACGTGATTTGGAGTGACCGACTGAAAGGGGAACGTCTCGGTTACGTATGTAACCCTCGTTCCCTGAAGGAGGGAACGGAGACGTCACATCCTGTCACCACAGTCACTGTACCACCGGTGAGCTGCCAGGTCACCGGCTCGGCTCCTCAGCGAACGCATTAATTAATGCGGTGCACCGGCTGCCTCTTATACTCATGCTGTGATCAGCAGCAGCTGGATGCAATAATCACATGCCAATGTCCATTGGCTCGTTTAGTTACACTCGAAGTGGATTGGTCTCTCTGGTGAGATCCCAAATTCGTCGGTCATCCGACGTGATGTCTCCATTCCCTCCTTCAGGGAACGAGGGTTACATACCTAACCGAGATGTTTCAATGGGTTTTAAATTAGTTAGCATAAATTAAAAAGTTTATAGTTAGTAGTGTAACCAAGGTCACTAAAGCCCATATTAAACCTGTAAAAGAAAGAAAAAGAATTATTATAATGCACATATAATATATTTTATTATATATTTTTTTAATGTTTTAGAAATCAAATTCTGCTGAAGAAATGTAGTAAATGTCACAAACTAGAAAAGAAATTAAATTGAACAATTAGGAATCGTTCTGCCCTTAGTGGGTTGCCTCATCTCTAGCCCTAATTAGAGGAGAACAGCAGTGTTGCCAAGTCCGTGGTTTTCCCGCAAAAAAACGTGTATTGTATCCCACCGGAACGCGATTTTTACCGGGAGTGCCCCCTGAAAAGCGACTGGGCTAGTTTTGAGTAGCAATTGGGCTGGTTTTGCTGTGAAAACCTGGCAACCCTGGAGAGCAGTCTCTCGTCACGGAGTCAGTGTTGCCAACTTAGCAATTTTGTTGCTAAATTTAGCAACTTTTCAGACTACCCTAGCAACTTTTTCTTCCAAAAGCACCTAGCAACAAATTTAGCTGTTTTTAAAATGTGTTTGGCAACTTTTGATAAGTGACTCAGACAATAAAAAGGCACACATTTTCCATCCAAATTACACAAAAAGAGGAAATCAAAGATGCCTAGCAATAAACACATCACGTGAATTAAGTTAGCTGCTATTTGCAATTGTTCAATTTAAAAATAATAATAATAATTTATTAATTGTTTTATTAATTTATGATACACTTTGTTAGTAGCATGTACCTGCGATTGCTGATTACACTGTAAGAAAAATGGAAAAGATACTAGTAATTTTCCAGGACATTATCCATTATCCATTGTAACCCTGTAACCCCAAAAAACAATGCGTAATATACAATGCAGGTAAAACACCAATAATGAAAATTCTTTCATATTAACATAGTAGATTGTGTCCTATTTTCACAGACTTTTCTTAGAGTGTAGCATACTAGCTAACTACTAATACACTACTTAAAGCATAAATGTTGAGAATGTGTAGTATTACTAGTTTACTAGTTATTAAAAAAACTTAAATTGTAATCATTCAAAAAAAGTGTTCAATAATTCAGTGTATTTAAAAATACAGTTATTTATATTTTAATATTATATTATGAATATTATTTTAGAAACAAATCTAAATTAACATATAAAATGTCGTTTTCTGCTGAGATCTGATGTTGTGACACAATTTTGCGTTGTGATTTTGCAATGACGTCATCGCGCAGTGACATCATAACGTCATTTAGCAACTTTTAGTAACAAATCAACCTTCCTTTAGCAACTTTCTCTGAAAATTAGTTGGCAACACTGCACGGAGTGAAGTGAAGTGGCTGCTGGAGCAGTGATGCGTGTTGGTTGCAGTTCCAAAGTTAAGAAAGAAAGTGAAAAATACTAGGTTAACAATTGAAATTCATAGTTTAAAATATCGCTAACAGGAAAGAGCTGTTTAAATAGTTCTAATCGCGTTTGTATTGACTTCAAGGATTAAACGAGAAGATGAGCTGATTGATCTGACGGAAACTGGTCGGTGCAATTCATCTGAGATTATTTCTAATCGTTATCAATTTATTCTTGGTAAGTGAACTCATAAGCTATCATGTTTAGTTATGGTTTTTGCATTTTTCAGTCTTTTGCGGAGTCAAGTGTTTTTAAATGATACTGTGATGTATAATGTTTGTGAAATATGTTTAGAAATGTGAGTAAAGTGTTAAATTGACTGTTTTTTTTTTTTTTGTTTGTTTGTTTAAAAGTGTTTATGTACGTTTTATGAATTTATGAGTGTAATGTAGCCCACGTGGAGTTTTTGCTAACCATGCGGCTCGTGCTATGAGCGATAAGCTAATCGAGTGCACATATGTCATTCGAAGACGTTATTCTTCATTAATGTAGTTATATTTCTGTTAAGGAAATGTGTTAAAGGAAATAAGTGTTGGGAAATGTGTATTGATGCATTTGAAAACATTTATTGTGTTGAAAGTGATTATCTGAAATGTTAATGTTGTTAAATGGGAATTAATTGTAATTAATTGTTGTTTTTTTTTTCTGCTTTGTCTTTGCAAGGTTGGGTTTTTTTCCCCCCTCCACCCTTTTCTCTATTTTGTCCTTCCCTATCTCTCTTGACACTGAATGAGGAGTTTCTTGGAGTTCTGAGTTAGAACTGTTCTGCCATCAACGAGGAGTCCTCAACATTGGTGGAAACTAGCGGGCCAACCTGGTTTTCTCTGAGCTTGGACAACATTTCATGTTTCATCGAAGTGGTAGGACAACACGTATTCAATTTTTTTCCCCCTTTCCCTGGATAGTATGTCCACAACTGTGGACAAGAACTGTGTTTTTCCCCTTTGCATCTCGAAGTTTGCGTATCTGTGTTCTTTAACTGAACACTGAAACAGGAGTACGAAGGACACTGAACTGAGCTAAACTCCTGTTTATTTGCCTGAGTCATTTCCATCAAAGACATTTAATTGAAAGGAACTCTGATTTGAGTGTCATCAGACATTTTACCTGTAATTTATCGTCCAAACTGCTGTTTATTTATTTATTTTTATTTATTTTTCCCCGTCTTTTATTGAAATTGTTCTGGAGAAAAGGTAATACAAAGGTTATTGAGTCATATAACTGTAATTTGGGTTTTGAATGTTAACTGGTTATTCAATTTATGTGAAAAGAAACAGTTGTTTAAAGGTAGCTATAAACCAAACAAAGCTGGGATTGAAACTGAGTAAATAAGGAGTACCAGAACTAAGTAAAGAACTAACAGACTAACCAAAGAGTTAACTACATAACTAAATAACACACGCAGAGTCCTTATCTCAGTTAAAACAATGAGTTAATTAAAAAGGGGTCTCTTTTGTGATTTTTTTTTTTTTTATTTTTTTTTTTTTGAAGCTGTAATTTTTCTCCCTTCTGTTGTTGTTGTTTTCCCAACGCAAACAAGTAATACAAAGAAATACAAAAGAAAATTACTTACCTTTTCAACTATAACCTTGTCTTCTGTGATTATTTCCCTTGTCTAGCTGCAACGCTGGCTCGAGAGTGAATGTAGTCTTCTGATCTGGTCCAAAGCATTAGAAAGTGGTTTGTTCATTAGATTGTAGGTCACGTGTTACAGTAGCACACGTGGTTTATGCATCGTCATCATGTGGTTCAAGGAGGGAGACGGTTTTAGTGTTTTGCAGGACCGTGACAGAGGCCATAGGATCTTGTGAACTGAATTGCCACCTCCGTTCTCCGGGGAGGAGAAACAAAGTCTTGTGTGCTGGGCGAGACAGTTTGAAATTGCTGTCAAACTGCTCACTGAAGGGAATGGAACCGCTTCATACAACTATGAACTGACAAGGATTTTACCCACACGTTTAAACAAAGCAGCTTTCTCTCTATGGGACAGTCTCCCTGATACTGTTAAATTGGACTATGACAAAGTAAAAGAGAAGCTTTTGGAAGGAGACAGTTCATGGAGCGATTCAGGGCCAGCTTATCTGCCTGCCCTCGCGCAGCATGGGAGAGTCTAGAGTTGTATGCAGCAGAAACAAGCCGGCAAGTGGATGAGGCTTTCCCAGAGTACGGTGACAGAGCCCAGAGGGAGGAAAAGTTTCACCGTTTCGTGCCGGGTCTGGACTCAGTGCTGAGGATGAAATGTTATGAGCAGGGAGTGACAGACATGGAGGAAGCCGTAATAATCGCAGGTCGGTGCGAGAACGTGAGAAATGCGATGGATGTTGGATATGTGACTACTAATGTCGGGCATAATTTGACGGCCGACGGGGCTGGGGCCAGTGTGAACTCTGTGTCCGACATCGGTGGACTGTACAAAGCAATTGATAGGTTAACTAATGAGGTGAGAGACATGAAAGTCGCCCTTAACCGTTTGGAGGATGAGAATGACAGACTGAAAGAGAGAGTGTGTCGGAGCGGCAGAGATGAGTGGAGTAGAGCGCGCTCCCCGTCACGTGAGTCAGGACAGTGCTGCTGTCAGGCATATGAGATGCAGAGAGGCCGCTCTTCTGAAAGAAAACTGTTTATGGAGTTTAATAGTCGTAAGGACCACAACTCGACTCGTAGTCCTATAAGGCAGGCTAACAGCCCCTCCCGCAGCCCCAGCATGCGGAGACGAGGCAGTTATGAGGAGGAAACTAGGAGATGGGGAGTACACTTCATGACCCCTGGTGATGAGGAGAGGAATTATGAGCCGGGAAACCGGCTATAGCTGATGTTGCGGCCCGAACACCAGCTGTATTACACAGGGGCCCGAAACCTGATGACATAACCTTATTGGATACAAACACTGACCAGGGGCCTCTGGTATCATATGTGAAAGGCACAATTGAGGGCATCGAGCTTCCTATCCTAATTGACTCTGGTTCTAGTGTATCACTGATGAGCTCTGATTTTCGTATGTCAATCCCTGCACTTCGCAGTCGACCTCTAAAGAAAGACTATATTGTTGCTCGTGCTGTAAACAGACAGATGTTGGACACGCTGGGCACACTTACTGTGACACTACAGCTGGGTGCTGAAATCTGGCAACATGTTTTTCATACAGTGAGAGGAACAACACAGTCTGTGTTGCTGGGATGGGACTTTCTAGTAAAAATCATGCTCTGCTGAATATTAGTCATGCTAAGTTACAGTTATGGGACATTTCCATTCCACTTCTTACCAGCTCAGATTTTGTCCCTACATGCTGCAATGTGTCTCAATCAGAGACACATTGCAGTCATGATATGATTCGTCATGATATGATACGATACAATATTGATTCTTATACCCAGCAATACGATATTTGCCAATACCTCAAAAAATTCTACGATACGATTGCGATTCGATTCGATACAGGAGTATATTGATCGATATTTCGATATTATGATATTATATCATAATATTGAAATATTAATATCGATATTATTAATATCGATATTATTAATATCGGCGCGATAATATCGCGCCGCCATCTTGTAACCAAGATGGCGGCGCAGCGGCCACTCCAGGTCCCAAAGAAGGTGCTTTTATGTCTTTTAATGTCGTCTGTTCGTCCAAATAGTGTCGATTTACCGCTAATTCATCGGGAGATCACTCCGGGATACATCTACGATCGCCAAAGCCTTTTGGATATCGACAACACATACAAACACAAACTCTCGCCGGCGGCTACTGAGAAGCTATGAGGCCTTTGTTTACCGCTGGAGCCGGACCTCGAGACCGCGGCCTCGCCGACTGACGCTACCCGCACAAGGCGGCGTCGCAAGTGGTGTGAGAGAGGACGGAAGCGCGGTAAGCGCGGAGGTATACGAGCTAGGCTGAGGGCTAACCCCACAAGACCGGCTCTTCCAACACTCATGCTCTCAAACGTTCGCTCTCTGGAAAACAAACTGGATTTAATTCAACTCAGTCGGTCTACACAGCATGAGGCAAGGGATTGCTGTGTGTTTGTTTTCACTGAAACATGGCTAAACGACAACATCCCGGACTCCGCCATTCAGTTGCACGGACTAACTTGCTACCGAGCGGACAGAGACTCATCACTGTCTAGTAAGACTCGCGGGGGTGGCTTGTGTGTGTATATCAACAAAGAATGGTGTAACAATGCTGCGGTAGTATCTAAACACTGTTCATCACTGGTGGAGTTTATGGTTGTGAAGTGTCGACCGTTCTATCTGCCGCGGGAGTTCACGGCCATTGTTATTGTCGCGGTTTACATTCCTCCGTGTGCAAACGCTAAGGACGCGCTTCGTGAACTGTACAGCGCCATCAGCGAACAACAAACAAATAACCCTGACGGCTTTTTCATCTTAGCCGGTGACTTCAACCACGCAAACTTAAAGACAGTTTTGCCAAAGTTCTACCAACATGTGAACTTTTCAACAAGGGGAAACAACACACTGGACTTTGTTTACACAACAGTAAAGAACGCATTCAAAGCCGAACCCCGCCCCCACCTCGGGTACTTGGACCACATCTCTGTTATGCTAATCCCAGCATATAGCCCACTTCTCAAACTCACCAAACCGGTTCAAAAGCAGATCACAGTATGGCCAGACAATGCCACCTCAGCACTGCAGGACTGCTTCCAGGACACAGACTGGAACATGTTTAAAGAGGCGGCCACCTACCACACAGACCTGCAGGAGTACACCGAAACTGTGACTGCTTACATCAAAAAATGCATAGATGATGTGACAGTCACCAAAACCATCACCACACGTGCAAACCAGAAGCCATGGATGACAGCAGAGGTTCGTGGGCTGCTAAAGACCAGAGATGAAGCTTTCAGATTAGGAGATAAAGCAGCCCTCAAAACAGCAAGAACCAATCTGTCTCATGGCATCAAGAAGGCAAAACATCAGTATGCTAAATTCTGAATGTGCTACACACAGGTGAGTGGGCTATACAAACCACCTGTAGTAACGCACTCATCCCACTATATGCACACTAGACACTTTCTACAAACACTCCCTGCCACAAAGACTCTTAAGAAAATATATGTCTACTTGAACATTGCACTACAAAATAATACATGTTTACTTGAGCATTGCACTACAAAATCTTTTTGCACTATGCACTGTCTCCCACAAAATCTCTCTTCTGCACAATAATGTAATGTACAAAATATATATTTTTCTGCACAATTTCATGTACATATATCTCTTTCGCACAATTTCATGTACAGTATTTATGTAAAGTTCTTGTACAGTCTCAGTTTGTGTGTGTAGTCAACTAGGTATAGTAGTTATAGTGTTTTTAGAATATGTATAGTCAGATAGTTAACTGTTGTATAGCTCTATTGTTTTTCCTGTACTTGCATTGTTGTATGTTTATCTTAGGTTTAACTAGTATGTAGCACCGTGGTCCTGCGAGACACGACATTTTGTTCCACTCTATGTCCACACATGTAGCAGAATGACAATAAAGCTCAACTCGATATACCTATTTTAAACAACCATCTACATTTTTATTAACTCACAAATGCAACCAAAATATATAACATGAACATTTATCTGAAAGTTTCACATCCTGTACCTCAGTTGGGACATTCACAACAAAAAAATAGGCCTATACATTTTTTATTTTTTTTTTAATAATAAAGAAAATAAACAATTGGAAAAACAACCCTGGCTGCTACTATGGGCCCAGTGCTAAAAATCTTTTCTACAGATAACCAAATTACAAGCAATAGCAGAAAATAAATATAATAGAACAAAGACACAAGTTCAATAAACAGTGCTTTTCAGGTTTTTCAGCTCAGTCCAAAATAAATTTTCAGGTACACAATCAAATATAAAATAACTGCATAGTCTTCACTGTATAAATTAAATATAGATTAATAATTTTTGATGTTACAAAAGTTATTTAGTCAGGAGCAGTGAGCACTTGTATTGTATTTTTCTTTGACAGCATTAGATTTATTATTAGTTTGCTTTCACTTTAAGAAGGAAAGCACGGATTTAATATACTGATACACGTGTTTTCTTTCACAACTGTTTACGTTAAGACATATGCCTAACCGACTGTTTACTAGGATATTCGCACAGAAAACTTCTCGCACAGCGCTCGACTCTTCCACCAACGACCCCGAGCATCTTTTATGCTCGCCTTGTGCCTTCAGGCAGTACTTATATCGAGTGCTGATACGTGAGTTTGAACGAGAATGCACGTGTTAACGGTAATGCACAGACGGACATTATGTGAAAATGTGGACAGTGCCAAAATAAAGGTGCCTATTTATACTACGGATATCGATATTTTACGCGTGGCATTGATGCATCGTATTGTCAGACATCGTATCGATGTATCGATCGATATCGATGATGAATCATTACACCCCTACCACAGACACGACACTTCCGCCCCTCAGTGATTCAGTTGTGCCAGTTAATGATGGTAAGTTTACATTCCATTCTGATAACCTTATTTCTGTGTGATCAATCATTATAATGAATTACTGAATAATCAAGCCCAGTAACATGAGTAATAATCACACTGAATTGCAGGTCCTCATCCAGACTGAAAGACGCCTCATCATGGAGAAACACACACTCTTCATGACACGACTAACACACACAGTGTGCTCCAAAATAAACCATCATGATGAAGATCACAGCATCATATGTGTTAGAGTTAATATTTCAACATCTTTAGGCAGTATTGACAGTGATGATACTTGAAGTTTGTTTGCTCTGTGAATTCACGGGTATATAGTTATTTTTATAGCTGTGTAAACAACTATAAAAGATGTTCTTTTCTGTGCTGTGTTCCTGATCTACTGTAGCTGATACCAATTTACAGGTAATCGAGATATCATGAGTGCAGTATTACGGTATTATAGAGTATTGTTTACTGTGTTTAGAAAAATGGAACAAACTGTTTTATCTAAAACTTGTTTAAAAAGCTACAGTTGTTTTTGGAAAGTGTATGGGACATCATACTTGGCTACACATCATGTCACTCTTTCACTTTTTACTTGTGGCCAAATCTGTGGAACAAAAGCAGATGACAGCAAAACATCAGTATTCTGTGTGCTGAGAATAAAACAGTGTGACATTACCTAATTATATTCAGTTATATGTAACATACTAGGCTATATATTCTGTGTCCGGACTTTGTAAGAAGGTTTTTTTTTTTGGAAAGGCAGTGACATACTCATTGATGTGACCTCTCTGTCCCTCACAGTCACACATACAGCAAAATAATGTGTCAGGGGAAGGTCTTTAAACTCAAATCAAGTGCTGTCTCTTTTTTAGAGAATGCCAAAAGGTGCGTTTCAACCACTTTGCGTGAAGAATGATGAAAACTGACTGATTACACAGGACTTTCTCATTTACATCAGGAAGCAGCACCAAAACTGTCTCTCCACCATTTTGAGATCAAGGGTCAGATTTACTAACAGCTCGCACTAGCGTAAACCCTCTTTTGGCGTAAAAAAACTGCTGTCAGGATTTACTGAAGACACGCAGTGCAACATTAGGGATGAAAAAGCAGAAACATTGTTTTTGCGGCTCCCATTATTGCATATGCATTTGAAGGCATTTATTAATCTTAAGCCATGTTTGTGCTTGACGATAGTTGCTACGTCTTCATTTATTTGGGATGTCAGGGGATCTTAACATATCATGTGGCTTTTAATTTCTGCTGCTCTTGGTAGCTTTTGTTGGTCATTATGGAAATGTGTCTGCGTTCTTGAATTTGCACATCGTCTGTAGATCAAAAGCAGAACTTTACACTTCAGTCTGTGCTTTTATGGGATTGTGTTCTCACTTATTTGCTGTGTTTAGTAAATCTGGCCCTATATTCTATGTTAGCTATTACTCAATGATGGCTCAGTTACAGTTTTTAGTAGTGTTGATAAATACAAAATTATTTTCCTACTGATGCAAAGGGAAATCTTGCACTAAAGCTGTTACCTGTTTTGCTTCCACCTCCACCTGACAAAAAACTGGCAGAAAAACAGTCCAGCCCAGCGCTGAAGAAAGCATTCAACACATAAGTATGACTCAAGAAATTTACTTAAATTATTTTATGACTTTACCTGTTATTTGAATACACTACCATTCAAAAGTCTGGGATTGGGAAGATGTTTAATGTTTTTAAATCAAGTCTCTTCTGTTTATCAAGGCTGCATTTATTTGATCCAAAATACAGTAATATTGTGAAATATTATTACAATAAATAACTGTTCGCTATTTGAATGTGTTAAAATGTAATTCAAACAAATAGCCAATATACAGTGCACAACTATATTCAAGACATTTAAGCAGAAATATTCAAAAAAAAAAAAAAAAGCACACCTATATGAAAAACACATTATGAAAATGCTCTTATAAAATATTATTTTAAAACAAGTTCAATGTTTTAGAACAAGGAACAAATATTTTAAATAAAAAAACAAAACAAAATGTCTCTCTTCTTTTCCTAATTGGATCAGTATCACCTCCTCTTACTGGAATTGTTATGTTCAATACCAAAAAACAGAAAGGAAGCCTCAGGATGATTGCATTCTTTAAAGTGTTTTTGCACTTCTTTTTATTGAACTCCTGTGTTCAGTAATACGATCCCTTAAACGACAAGATGTTTCTCCAGCATAAACTTTTTTGCAAAGACATTGTATTACAAATATGACATTTTTATTATTAAAGTATGTGATAAAGCTTTAATGTGTATATCTTTTTTATAAATAGGGTGTTCAAATCACTTTATATTTTTAGCATATTGACAATTGATGCAGATACCACATTTAAAATTTCCAAGAGGGATTGTTCCCGTAACAATCCTCTAATTGTAGACTTCTTTGGGGAAGGAGTCCTATCTAGTCCATCCCTATGTAAGTGTGCATTGTGTGTATATATATATATATATTTTTTAAAATTGTAATATTTTTTGCATAAATGTCTCGAATGTAGTTTGCACTGTGTGCTTATTAAAACAGTTTTTTTTTTTTTTTGTTGATATTCCTGTATATTTATTTTTTGGGGAAAGAAATATATGGCTATTTGTTTGATGAATTTTGTGATTGGGGGATGATATATTCTCTAATTTTCTCATTGGTTGTTTACAGGTTTGAATTTTGTCCTTGTTTGTATTTAAAGGAACCTATGTACACCTGTAATCTTTTAATAATAAATAAAATTCCTTTGTTTATTCTGACCCCGTGACGTCACGAGAGTTGCTGGCATTGTCCAAATATAATTGTTTTTTTTCCTCGCACCTCATTGATCGTGTGAAGTTGCACCATAACAGTCAAACATGCTACAAAATATGGAAACATTTCAATTACATCAGGAAACTGACAAAGATTTTACACCCAACACTCCACTTGACCGAATGGCATCACAACCTTATGTCTAGACCTTACGAAGGTCAAAGTTCTTGCTTTGAAGTTTGTCCTCAGGCATTCCTTAAAGCCACTTTCAGTCAGATTCTTTGGTACCCTGAAAACTTTTACCTCTTCTGCTAAAAATGAATGGCAAAAATAAGCAACAGATGACAAAAACTAAGAAAAACTGCATCAGTTTTTCCCTTGTTATTAATTTTGACTCTTGGATGGTCATCTGGATTTGTTAAAGTAATACGTAATAATAGTCTCCATAGCTGTGTCCCAATGTTGAGTGTACACACTGCGGAGTGCATGGACCTCCTAAGTGCACAAAGGACCCTCCGAAGTGAGTAGCCCCAGAGTGCACCCTGGACGATGGGATGTGATGGGGCGCTCCGGCCACCCCCAGTTTCATTGGTTTATAATACAGCAGAGCTTATAGTGGGGGAACTATGACGTCAGAACCCGGAAGACTAATTCGCCGCGGGTTCCTTCGAGATTTTCCTATGGGGTTTTATAATGGGGTTTTTCAATTTATGAGTAAAATAAAGCCTGTGGTAAACATAACTTGACGATACTTTTATGTTTTGTTCTACAATGGAAACTGCACACACTCACAGCCCAAACGTTCTTATCTAGTTACTTATTAAAAACATACGTTTTCAAAAATGAACATAACTGCTTCAAATTTTTAGTTTTGGGTATAGATGTGTGTAATTTATGTTGTAGAACAAAACATAAACATTGAGCAGTTTTAGCTGGGCGATGTTGATAAAAATGATCTACTGTTTGAGATTTAGTTGTTTTGTATAATGTATATTTATATGTAGCCTGTATTCTTTATTTTAGGATCGGTGGATAAGCAAAAACTTATATGATATACTGATATGATGATAATTCACTGTAGCTCAGTAAGACATAGGACAAACCCGCAAATGGTTTTATTTTAAAGAACAACTGTGGTGACAAGACAATAATACCAAATAGTCCATCAGCGTGAACTAGGGTTTTATGTGTGGATAATGGGAATAAAAACCTTGCTGAAACTAATATATATATATATATATAGATATAGTGGCGGGAGGAGCAAACGACAGACACAGTGGGTGTGGCGTCAGGCCTCGGAGAGGCTTTTATTAAACACAAATAATAAAATAAAGTGTCCAAAGGGGAAAATAGTGTCCAAAATAAACAGGGGATCTGGTGTCCTCGTCGTGCTGCGAGGTTCGTGAAGGAGGGGCAGTGTTCTGGAAGGAAGGGTCCAGGTAAGGGGCGGAGTCCGGCGGCTCTGAGGACCGGGGCGCGAGGGGCGGCGGCTTCTCCAGCGGCTCCTTCCTCCTGTCTGGCCCACGGCGCTCGACGGCACTTAGTCGGACCGGCATCCTGCCCCGACGGCCGTATTACGGGTGCGGTTTCGTCCGGACCGCGGGTCCGGCGGCTCACGTCTCTGGCGGCGCGGGAATCCCTCTGCGCTCCCTTCCTGGACCCACGAGGACACCAGCGTGCATGCACGGGGAAGAGACCGGACTCTCGAGGAGAGGCGCGCTCGGCATTTAACAGCGACGGTGATGAGGCTCCATTCCCTTCAGGTGCGCCTCATCACACGCCGCCAGACCTGTCTGTTTCAGCGCCCCTCCTCTCTCACACACCCACTCCCGTCAGGAGCCTGGAGAAGGGCGGCGATTAAGGGACGGGGTGATGCTGATAATCTGGGGGGAGGCAGCCGACTCGTCACTATATATATATATATATATATATATATATATATATATATATATATATATATTTTTTTTTTTTTGCTTTTGCATATAGGCCTATTTTAAATGTTTTTGTTTACTAAAACAGTTATTAAATCTGACCTACAGCAAATATTATTATTAATGTGCTTTAGTGCATATTTAAGCAATAAATGTTAATTTTCTCTGCAACATTTTTATTTATACTTTTATATATAGGCTATATGCACAAATTAAATTACTGGTTTTGTGGCTCAATCCTTTAAAAAGAACCAGGAATCACTGTACTATATTAGGCCTACTGATTTTAGATGTTTAGTAGTTATTATAGTCTTTAATAAAAAAATAAAAAATAAAAAAAATCATTAAATCACAGAGAAGGTCTCTTTTACTCATTAAAAGTGCTCACGTACCTATTGCACAGATTTACAGCTCCGAGTGATTTAATATTCGAGAGTTATGCAGGTCGGCTGCAATGATCGAGTGTTAAATCTTTGGCTAGTTAATTTATATAAATGTTAAACAGAGTGGGGCTCAATGGGCAACCTTGTCTAACTCCTCGTTGTTGAGAGAAAAATTCTGTTCATTTGTTCCTTATTTTTACAGCACATGTATTGTTTTTATACATGGTGCTGATTAAATCGAAAGTTTTCCCTCCAATCCCGTTTTCCAGTAGTTTTAGAAAGAGTCCTTCATGCCAGATTGAATCAAAAGCTTTTTCAAAGTCAATAAAGCAAGCAAAGATTTTGGTTTTGTTTTGGTGTACGTGCTTATCAATGATAGTGTGGAGGGTATAGGTCAGATGTTCTGTGTTTGGGCAGAAATCCAATTTGACTTTTTTCCAAGATTTCATGGGTTTTGAGAAAGTTTTGTAATCGTATGTTGATAATCGAACAGAATATTTTCCCCAGGTTGCTATTGACACATATGCCTGTGTAATTGCTTGGCTCAAACTTGTCTCCTTGTTTAAAGATGGGAGTAATTAGGCCTTGATTCCAGGTGTCTGGAAAATATCCTACACTCAAAACAATGTTGAATAATTTGGTTATTGCAGTTTTGAATTTGTCATTTGTGTATTTGATCATTTTATTTAATATTCCATCAATGCCACATGCCTTGTTGGGTTTCAGTGCATGTAGTCCAAAAGTTATTGGTATTTATTGATTCCTCTATTGTTTGAGATAATTGTTCTGTATGTTCTTCCTTTTTTGCTTTTAGAGTTTGTTTGTACACTTTAAGAGCTTCATGATACTGAAGGCGGAGTTCTTTGTTGTCAGGAAAACAGGATCTGTTTTTTATTTGAAAGATTTCGTACTGTGGTTCTAATTCTTTTACACTCATCGTCAAACCACTTTTCATTAGTGTTTTTTGGTTTTCTTTTTGATGATTTTTTTTTTTTTTTTCAAATTGCCCATGGATGCTAACTGGTGAAATATATCTGTAATGTCCTTTAGTACCAGATTTATGCCTACTTTATTTTGTGGATATGTGTTTATTATAAATTTGTCCAATAATAATTTGATAGTTTGACTTTCTATTGCACTTTGATAGTTTTCTTTGCTGTTTTTTGTCCATTTGAAGGATTTATGTAGCCTTAGTAAATGAGAGGGCTGTCTGCATATTTCATTGTTTTGAGTTTGTTTTAGATGGAGTGTAATTTTACAGTGGTCTGACAGAGGTGTTTGAGGACTGACTGTGAATGCTCTGAGATGCACTTGATCAATGTCTGTGATGAAATAATCTACAGTACTGTTACCAAGAAAAGAATTAAAGGTATAACAACCAAAAGAGTCTCCTCGTATGCGACCGTTCACTATACACAGGCCCAGTGATTGACAGAGCTGTAGTAGGCTTTTCCCACTTTTGTTTGTGAAGTTGTCATAATTTTTTCTGAGGTGATATGAGGGCAGAGAGTGGCAGGTGTTTGTAATATATTTGTGTCCTTGTGTGTTGACAAAGTCGGGTTCATTTCCAGTTCTGGCATTTAAGTTGCCACATATTAAAACATTTCCTTCTGTCTGGAAATGGCAGATCTCGTCTTGCAGGATAGAAAAGGTTTCTTCATTGTAATAGGGAGATTCAGCTGGGGGTAAGTATGTGGCACACAAGAATATGTGACGGTCTGTGGACACAATATCTTTTTGGATTTTCAGCCAAATGTACGATTTTCTGATTGTTATAGATTTGATTGAGTCTATGAGTTCTGTTCTGTACCATATCAGCATTCCCCCTGAGTCTCTGCCCTGTGTCACCCCTCTCAGTTTGGTTGATGGTAAAATGATTTCTCTAAACCCAGTTGGGCAGCCAGTGGACAAATCTCTTACATTTCATGTTTCTTGTAGTATTATAATGTCAGAATTCTGAATTTCTCTTTTGAAATCTGAATGTTGGCTCTTAACACCAAAAATGGAGGACCTAAGTCCTTGAATATTCCAACATGAGATTTTTAAGGAATATGAGCCTATTAATCACCTTTGTTATTTCAAAAAAGAGACAAACATCAGTATTCTGAATTGACAGATCAAGTAGAATATTTTAAATATTATGATACATATCTGAGAATATCTTCATATATAGATTTTTTTATTTTCTATTTTTTTTTTTTTTCAAACATACATTAAATAATGAGATCTCTAAGACGTTCTTTTAAAAATAAATATATAAATAAAACACACACACACACATATGGGCCACATTTAACTACACATGTATAGATACATATGTACACACATACATTTCTCATCCTTTTTTTTTTTTTCACTAACCCATTAGGTGAGAGCACAGCAGAGTCAGCATGTGCTGGATGTTTCTGAGGTCTCTGGATTGAGATGGACTCGGCTGGCTGTCGTCTGTACTGGTGCTGGGGTTTATCAGTGATCTGCTGGCTGCTTCGGTGTAGCTCTGGCTGTCAGGGTGCTGCTCCTGCTGATGTTCATGTGAATGATGGGGTGAAGGAGCTGCAGGCCTGCTGATGTGGTGTGTTCCAGGGTGACGCATAGAGCCTGCCGTGGGGTCCCTCCGGTGGAGGTGGCGGTGATTTGAAGGGTGTCTCTGTAGTGGCTCTATGGGGTGTCCACGGGGTCGCTGCAGTGCGCTGGAGCTGTGGGTCAGTGCGATGTCCTTTAGGGTCTTGGCGAAGATGGGAACTGCCCTTCTGTGGAGATGGACGTGGTCATAAAGGCTGTTGAGATTCAGGGTGGGGTGTTGAGCCAGGTAAACAACTCCTCTCTCTCAGAAAATCCATGAGCCCTGATGAACTACGCCTCTTCTCCTCTGTGCTGCACTGCCAGGAGGAGGAAGCCACAGCAGCACCACCTGCAGTTGCTGATAGACTGGATCCTACTACCAGGGGAGGACTAATAGATAATAAAATATATATATATATATATAATAAAAACATTTTAAAAAGCAATAAATATAATAAATACATAATAAAACAACAACAGTAAAAACATTATACATTTATGTATTATCTATATGTTTTAACAGGAAAGTCCCACTCGAAGGTTTTCGCAGATCAATGACCAGATACTTATCCTGCTCAAGTTCATTTCTGTAGATGATTTAAATCAACATGCTGGTCCAGATGCTGCCTCGTCAAAAAGCCCATGGATGGAGCCATGAAACTGAAGCGCTGGTCACAGTGTACTGGCTTGCCAGTGGAGCATCCTACAGGGTCACTTCAGACACCTTCAGCGCCTACAGGGTCACTTCAGACACCTTCAGCACCTACCGGTCACTTCAGACACCTTCAGCGCCTACCGGTCACTTCAGACACCTTCAGCGCCTACAGGGTCACTTCAGACACCTTCAGCGCCTACCGGTCACTTCAGACACCTTCAGCACCTACCGGTCACTTCAGACACCTTCAGCGCCTACAGGGTCACTTCAGACACCTTCAGCGCCTACCGGTCACTTCAGACACCTTCAGCGCCTACAGGGTCACTTCAGACACCTTCAGCGCCTACCGGTCACTTCAGACACCGTCAGCGCCTACCGGTCACTTCAGACACCTTCAGCGCCTACAGGTCACTTCAGACACCTTCAGCGCCTACCGGTCACTTCAGACACCTTCAGCACCTACCGGTCACTTCAGACACCGTCAGCACCTACAGGTCACTTCAGACACCTTCAGCACCTACCGGTCACTTCAGACACCGTCAGCACCTACCGGTCACTTCAGACACCGTCAGCACCTACAGGTCACTTCAGACACCTTCAGCACCTACCGGTCACTTCAGACACCTTCAGCACCTACCGGTCACTTCAGACACCTTCAGCACCTACAGGGTCACTTCAGACACCTTCAGCACCTACCGGTCACTTCAGACACCTTCAACACCTACCGGTCACTTCAGACACCTTCAGCACCTACAGGTCACTTCAGACACTGTCAGCAACTACAGGGTCACTTCACCTACCGGTCACTTCAGACACCTTCAGCACCTACAGGTCACTTCAGACACCTTCAGCACCTACCGGTCACTTCAGACACCTTCAGCACCTACAGGTCACTTCAGACACCGTCAGCACCTACAGGGTCACTTCACCTACCGGTCACTTCAGACACCTTCAGCACCTACTGGTCACTTCAGACACCTTCAGCACCTACAGGTCACTTCAGACACCGTCAGCACCTACAGGGTCACTTCACCTACCGGTCACTTCAGACACCTTCAGCACCTACCGGTCACTTCAGACACCTTCAACACCTACAGGTCACTTCAGACACCGTCAGCACCTACAGGGTCACTTCACCTACCGGTCACTTCAGACACCTTCAGCACCTACCGGTCACTTCAGACACCTTCAACACCTACAGGTCACTTCAGACACCGTCAGCACCTACAGGGTCACTTCACCTACCGGTCACTTCAGACACCTTCAGCACCTACCGGTCACTTCAGACACCTTCAACACCTACAGGTCACTTCAGACACCGTCAGCACCTACAGGGTCACTTCACCTGCAGGTCACTTCAGACACCTTCAGCATGCCACTTGCAACGGTCTGTAGGACTGTTCACAACGTTGTAGAGGAAATGATGACCATCCTCCACAGAGTCATTCATTTCCCCAAACCAGAGATGGAGCAGGTGGGGGTTGGTTTTGTCACACACACACACACACACACACACAGAGAAGATACAACAAATTGTTACTTTCTTGACTTTGCAGTACACCACACATTTTCTACACAACTTTTTGGTTAACAGGCCAAGTTGAAGCCCGATACAACAGGCATCACGCACTTGCGAGAAACATCATCGAGCACACCTTCGGGATGTTAAAGACGTGCTGGCGTGCCATTTTCTTGAGGGCCCTGGAGATCAGGCCACTGTTTGCCCCAAAGGTGATTGGTGCCCGCAGCATCCTCCACAACATTTGTGTGATGGGAGGTGATCTCCTGGAGGAGGAGGAAAGCCATGCACAAGACAAAGCACCAGTGGATGAAAGGGACCTGTCAGGGAAGCATCTCCGAGGACGTCTTGCCGCTCAGCTTTCTTCTCCTGAAGAACTGTCTGCGTGTCTGAGTGAACATGACTACATCTAGACAGTAGCCTGAACCTTTACAGATTTTGCCATGTTCACTAAAAGATGAACATAAACAATTTTACATAGTTTACACATTAGATCAAATATAAAGAATGATTTTTATAAAGATATAAATATATAGGTAAGTAGATATATTTATGAACGGCATTTTATTTGCCTGATGTACTATTGTTGCCACTATTTAATACTTGATGTTAAAGGGAGACTGTGGATTGATTGATTAACCCCCTGGGGTCTGAGGTGATTTTGGGGCCCTTGAGATGTTTTGACATGCCCTGATATTTGTGCTTATTTAATCACCTGATTAAATAGAATCACCTGATGAATGTTGTTTGTTATATAACCTTTGAGAGACAAAGAATTGTCACACTGACGAAGGCAGATAGCCGAAACGTTTTGTCTATTTTATCTCCTGTTTTAATTCTAATGAAAAATTTTAAGAGTGCGGACCAACCTCTGGAACAGGGGTATGTTAGCACAAGCTCTGCAAATTAGCACTCCAGTAAAGTCACATGTATTTATATGCCACCTGTTTTATGGTGCTAAATTTCCTACACCTTTTACCTTATTTTATTTATTCTCAGGTTAGGTAAAGAAAGTCAAATCTGTCCTATCTCATAAGCAACTAAGTTAATACTTACAAAACAGGTCACAGAAGACTTCTCCATGGTCTGTTCTTAGCTATAAATCAATGCCAGGGAGGCAGACTTGTGTTATATAAATACAAGTCAGTTTATTTATTACAATTAGTAAGTAAGCAGTACAAATATTCTACAACTACTGAATATAAGTATTAAATAAAGTATAAATATGAAAAAGTTCTTTGCTCAAGGCAATATCACTGATGGTTCTGGTGCCGGAGAGCTCTTCAGGTGGTCTCAAAGCAGCATCAGATTTCATCATTGCATGTCAGTCTCTTATATACAGCAGGTGGATCCCAAAGTCTTGTGACGTCATACTGGAAATCCCCTCAGAAGGTGTTTATAAAAGGCCTTGCACCTTGCAGGGATTCTTTGCTCTGCTGTTTTCTACGCTTCATCTGAAATACACCAGCTGAGGTAATGCCCAGCTTCTTTATTCTTCAATGCTATTGCTAATACATGTTTCATCTCTAGCTGTGCTCTTGCTTATACATGTTATAAACATTTTCTCAATAAATGCTTAAAATAACAGCATGTGTGGTGTTTTACTTAATAAACCATTTTCTCAATAAAACAAATACAATATCATGTGTGGTGTCTTTCTTAATAAACCACTATCTTAATAAAATTATTACAATACCAAGTGTGGCTTCTTTCTTAATTAAACAATTCCAATAACAATTGTATTTGGTTACAAAGGTATTACATAAAAAGAAAAGGCATAATTGCAATAGGACAATTGTTTGATTTCCTCTACAACATGCAGCAGTTACATGTTTGCCTGTGTGAATCCTTCCCAGGAATAAAAACAACACAATACACCCTTAGACATAATATATTAACTAAATACATTAACCAATGAGGCAGTGTAATTGTATTCTTATGCATAATACACAATACACTATTCAAGAGAATGCTTAAAAGCAAACAGCTTTACAGTATTAAACATGAAAAACAGTGCCAGTGCCTCATTTTATCAGAAGAACAACATGTGTTCATTCTTTCACCAGCAGAGGTCTTACCTCGCCGGACTCAACAGGAGAAATGAACTAGATAAGAGCTCAGTGTGAAAGAAGGCGGAGCCTCAGAACACACCTCCTATTATGTTATTGTCAAGGAACAATGGTAGTACGAAGGTGATAACCAGTTGAAACTAACTTTTCTAGAGAGTTCGCTTTGCCATGCTGTTTTGAACTCCCAAAATGAACATAAAGCGAACTTCATTTTGGCCTGATTTTGTTCGAAATGACATCACATCAGTTCATTCTTTGATTTAGCTTGAAGTATACCAGGGTCTTGTGAGGCAAAAAAAAAAAAAATAAAAAAAAATACAAAGTCAGCCATCGGAAGAACCGCCGCTCCCTATACGCAGAGTACGCAGTTTGCGTAGGGCACCAACTCCCAGGGGGGCACCATCCCAGCTGCTCAAAAAAAAAAAACGTGATGCGCCATTCCCGCGCCCGCGCCCGCTCGCACCTCATGTTTGCGGCTGAATGCAAATGATCATAACTTATGGACAACTATGCCCGTGAAAAGACATCAGCAATCTGGCGCCAAGAAAAGAAAAGAATAATATAAAAAATAAAAAAAAAAATAAAAGATGAAAACGAAGCCCGTGCGTCACTTTCAGGTAACCTTAGGCTACATTCATAATCGTCTGAAACTTTTTTAGGTGTTGAGGTTAATAACGTGTTTTAATGTCGGTAATAATTTCACCACCAACAACACATCCAATATTCTCTCCGAGTTTCCATGTTCACTTACGAAAGTTAGCCATGGTTTTAACACTAATAAAACCAAAAATAAAAAAATAAAAATCATGGTTCTTGTAGCCATGGTAACCGCAAATTAACCATGGTTTTGTTACTTCAAATAATAATATACAATAATATACAAAGTATTAAAATAATATTTTTTTGTGATTATAAAAACAAACCTAAGCCAACAACAGCCTTTAAAATGACTTAAAATGCATTATATAAAAACAATGAGGCAACCCTGCTGAAAAAAACAATAGAACCATCACAGAAAATCCAAATACCATCACAAATGAATCACACATACCATTACAAACATTACAAACCATCAACTTTTAACCATTAAAACCATTAAAAAATGGGTTTCTGTAGTGAGTTTTGGGACATATTCCATTGGGATTTATTGGTTTTAACAAGCCACCAATAGAAGGTGACCAATTAGACCAGTAGAGACCAACAGGGTCCATTACAGTTTCCAGTAAAACCAATACAAGTCCCATTATAACCAGAAAAACCATTACTAATTTTGTGATGGCGTCTATTGTTATTTTCAACATTACATGTTATTACAAATGCCTGCAAAGGGAACCAAAGACCTGGTAATTGCTGCTGTTACACTTACAGGACGAACATATCCTTGTTTAATGGGCTATTGACCAAACATTTAATTCAAATATCCACTTAATCTTTCATTTTTGGCCACCTTTTTCCCATTAACCACACAGAGACAAGTTGTAGTTATGTGTTATTTATTATTTCAAGTTTGTATTTCTCTTTACATTGTAAACAGCTACCTTGCATGCTGTGTACTCACCATATCTTGGTCCTGTGACTCCTCAAAGGAGGAGGCGGGACTACAGCTAGGGATGGCTGACGCGAAACTGACGTTTTGACACGGTGTCGAGATCCCGAAGCGCAGATGCTTCGAAACACTGCTCCGAAGCGTGATTCGAAACACCCATGTCACGTGACTAAGGCGATTCGAAACACCCATGTCACATGACTAAGGCGATTCGAAACACCCATGTCACGTGACTAAGGCGATTCGAAGCATCGGGGCGTGTCACAAGTGTTTCGACACGTGGTATACCTGCTGAATCTGCGTTTGATTGACAGGGTCGGTAACAAATCACACAATCGCACATCTGTGTCAACCTAACTCCCACAAAGTATAAAAGTGTAGTTAACGCATCTTCACTTCGTGGGTTTTTGTGAGAGGAGAGAGATTTTGCGATGTAGTTATATTTATAGTGTAATTTGGTTATTTATATTTAGGCTACATTAAAAGTTATTATTAAGATATTGATAGGCTATAGACATTGACAGATAATTAGGATAGATATACTGATATATTCATATAGGCACACATATACATTCATATAAGTTAGATAGTGACAAGCACAGCAAGTTAGAGACAGGATATCATAGGCTAGTTAATACATAGATTATTTCATATTCATAGATTACATAATAATTTTTAAATAAAAATCTTTATATGTAAAAAAAAAAGTGGCTTGATGTACTTTATTGTCTATTTTTCATTACCAAAATAACACTTATTTATTCACAAAGAATTCATTCAGATGTCAGACCGATGTTTCAACACATTACAAGAACAGAACAATAAAAACACATTTTAATTGTTTATTATAATTTTGTGAAGATGACTGCGTCACCCAGGATTTGAACCCAAGGAGACAGCATTCCAGCATTCGAGCACACTAACCACTCCCCCAAATCACTTGATGGAGCGACTAACACAACATATGTTATAATTCGTCAATTCGCGTAACTGTTTCTTTGTTGACGCCGTTTCAGAGCAATACTTGAAAATGACCACTAGGTGTCACCGTAGAGACGGGTGTTGAAATGTTTCGAAGCCTCGACACATTTGCTTCGACTGTTTCAGTGTTTGACGAAGCCTCGCTTTGCCCACCACTAACTACAGCTTCCCTTTTTCTTGAGTTGGGTTAAACCATTTCTATTAATAGGGAGGGGGCTTAACCCTTGGTGATGTAGACATGAAGAGATGTTTTATGATGTTGCTTACATTTTGCTTATGTTGAAGAATTGCATTTATGTTTTTATTTTTTGTATTTTTGAAGTTAAATAGTTAAAATGGTTAAATGAGCTTGTGTTTATGGTTTAAAGTTTTCTGATATTGGTGCCCCTGCAGTTAGTATGGTCTTAGGTGTAATGAGTCTGTCTTAGGCTATATAAGCCAGTCTAAACTGAACATTGGGAGGACAAGGTGGGGGCACACTGCTTAAAGTGTCTATGTAGATTTTGTTGCCTGTAGCAATTTGTTTTCTTTGGTCATTTAAACGTCAAAGTGGACACTGATGTAAGTTCCTATTTTTTTTTTTTTGTAATTTTTTTTTTTTTTTTTTAGTTTCATAATTCTGTTTGTATTTTTTTTCCTCACTTATTGTAAATATGTACACCCCTACTTCTCCACTGGCATTTAATAAAAGTCCTCATTGGATGATATCTGAGTTCTGAGCCTATCTACCACCTCCCTTTGATCACCACGGGACACGTTACGACAAACTCGTGTATTAAATAAATTCAGTGCACACAGACTGAAGTAGTTTAAGTCTTTGGTTCTTTTAATTTTGATGATTTTGGCTCATATTTAACAAAAACCCACCAATTCACTATCTTAACAAATTAGAATATGGTGACATGCCAGTCAGCTAATCAACTCCAAACACCTGCAAAGGTTTCCTGAGCCTTCAAAATGGTCTCTCAGTTTGGTTCACTAGGCTACACAATCATGGGGAAGACTGCTGATCTGACAGTTGTCCAGAAGACAATCATTGACACCCTTCACAAGGAGGGTAAGCCACAAACATTCATTGCCAAAGAAGCTGGCTGTTCACAGAGTGCTGTATCCAAGCATGTTAACAGAAAGTTGAGTGGAAGGAAAAAGTGTGGAAGAAAAAGATGCACAACCAACCGAGAGAACCGCGGCCTTATGAGGATTGTCAAGCAAAATCGATTCAAGAATTTGGGTGAACTTCACAAGGAATGGACTGAGGCTGGGGTCAAGGCATCAAGAGCCACCACACACAGACGTGTCAAGGAATTTGGCTACAGTTGTCGTATTCCTCTTGTTAAGCCACTCCTGAACCACAGACAACGTCAGAGGCGTCTTACCTGGGCTAAGGAGAAGAAGAACTGGACTGTTGCCCAGTGGTCCAAAGTCCTCTTTTCAGATGAGAGCAAGTTTTGTATTTCATTTGGAAACCAAGGTCCTAGAGTCTGGAGGAAGGGTGGAGAAGCTCATAGCCCAACTTGCTTGAAGTCCAGTGTTAAGTCTCCACAGTCTGTGATGATTTGGGGTGCAATGTCATCTGCTGGTGTTGGTCCATTGTGTTTTTTGAAAACCAAAGTCACTGCACCCGTTTACCAAGAAATTTTGGAGCACTTCATGCTTCCTTCTGCTGACCAGCTTTATAAAGATGCTGATTTCATTTTCCAGCAGGATTTGGCACCTGCCCACACTGCCAAAAGCACCAAAAGTTGGTTAAATGACCATGGTGTTGGTGTGCTTGACTGGACAGCAAACTCACCAGACCTGAACCCCATAGAGAATCTATGGGGTATTGTCAAGAGGAAAATGAGAAACAAGAGACCAAAAAATGCAGATGAGCTGAAGGCCACTGTCAAAGAAACCTGGGCTTCCATACCACCTCAGCAGTGCCACAAACTGATCACCTCCATGCCACGCCGAATTGAGGCAGTAATTAAAGCAAAAGGAGCCCCTACCAAGTATTGAGTACATATACAGTAAATGAACATACTTTCCAGAAGGCCAACAATTCACTAAAAATGTTCTTCTTTATTGGTCTTATGAAGTATTCTAATTTGTTGAGATAGTGAATTGGTGGGTTTTTGTTAAATGTGAGCCAAAATCATCACAATTAAAAGAACCAAAGACTTAAACTACTTCAGTCTGTGTGCATTGAATTTATTTAATACACGAGTTTCACAATTTGAGTTGAATTACTGAAATGAACTTTTCCACGACTTTGTAATTTATTGAGATGCACCTGTATGTATGGACACACTCTGAGGACACTTAAAAATGGGTGGGATTGTGCCTCTTGGTGGCGCTATAATTGAACAAAACATGAAAATGCCATTAACAAATACAGTATTATGATATAGAATGTTATATTTTATGAATGTATTGGTGTAGCATTATGAAACTCAGTATGCACCACCGGCATCATGCTCTGCAGGTACTCAGAAAGGACTACCTTGTGGTCAAACGTTATAATGAAGAAAAATGCTAATGGCTTTATATAAATTTGGCGTATTGTGAGACTGGTCTTAATGGACACCTTGGGTCATGCTGAGAATGTTAATATCAATTTTGCCAGAGTCGGCCAAACTTTATGTCTGCCATTTTGATTTTATTTAAAACCTACTTTTTCAAACTCCTTCTAGACCGTTGGTCAGATTTTCACCAAATTTGAGCCAAATTTTAAATTCTGAGCACACCACATCAGTTTGGCCACAACACGCACCCATTGTTTGAAAATGATAAATCATTCAATCACAACTAAAAGTGACTGTATTTATGCTTTTTCAATCATTTTCTCTTGAAGCTCCTTCAATTGTCGTCACTTGCTCATTGTTGCAGCTGGTCTGATGCCCCCAGCCATGGTGGCATGTCTTATTTTGCCATCTTTTGCTTGGCCCCTCAATGGCTGCTTGCAGCTATATTTCTTGTTGTTTTTCTTTTTTTCAGTGATTCTGCTTGTCATCGTCAGCTTTCTTCAATAATGCTGAATCGTCACACAATTATATTTATGGACATCTCAGGTTAGACTTCATGACATTTACCTTTATTTAAGAAGGTATTTTTCAGTGGTCTGAATATCTGTATTTTTAAGGAAATGTAGCAGTTTTAGAAAACAAATGTGAAATCATCGTAAAATTTTACTGCATTCCTGACATCTCCCTATTATATTTTTACACATGAAAATCATGAAAATTACCTGTAGTTTAGTAATATGTGACCCTGGACCACAAAACCAGTCATAAGGGTCAATTTTTTTTTTAAATTGAGATGTATGCATAATCTGAAAGCTGAATAAATAATCTTTCCATTGATGTATGGTTTGTTAGGATAGGACAATATTTGGTTGAGATACAACTATTTGAAAATCTGGAATCTGAGGGTGCAAAAAAAATCAAAATATTGAGAAAATAACCTTTAAAGTTGTCCAAATGAAGTTCTTAGCAATGCATATTACTAATCAAAAATTAAGTTTTTATATATTTACGGTAGAAAATTTACAAAATATCTTCATGGAACATGATCTTTACTTAATATCCTAATGATTTTTGGCAAAAAAGAGAAATGGATCATTTTGACCCGTATAATGTATTGTTGGCTATTGCTACAAATATACCTGTGCTACTTATGACTGCTTTTGTGCTCCAGGGTCACACACACACACACACACACACACACACACACATATATATATTATATTACATTATATTATATTAATAAGGAAAATGCCTGCTTTTTTTCAGTAACTCACACAATCAGTTAAATAATTGATAATTATTTAAATTTGGTGCGAATGTATGTATTTGTATGGAAATTCACACTTCTAAAGAAAAATGTGAAATTACTGTAACATTATACTGCATTTTCTCTGTAAAAAGACTTTTCTTATTTTAAAAACAGTGTAGGATATAACTGTTCAGTGTTTCCATATTCATATTCAGTTATAATTCTACACTATATATTTGGATTTCCTATAATTACTTTCTAGTATTTAATAAACAGATTTATAACTATTGAAGACTGAGAGTGTATGGGTGTTATATTACCCTCAGTGGATCTCCTCTGTGTGGAATCTGCTTGAAAGCCCCTCCCACCCCGTTTATCTGAGCCATGACTGTGCAGGACTGCAGGTTTATTTAAGATCATGTGATATCCTTGAAAAAAGAGCCGCAATCTGACGTCACCATAACCTTCCCATCCATTCTGATTGGATTGCTTGAGTCCTGCATAATAATGTACCATTCTTTATAAATGGGCAATGCAGTGACAAAAGAATACAGCAAAGAAATTCAAGGAAACAAGACACAACTGTGATACAGAAAACTTCAGCTTGCTGTTTGGAAGTCAGCTCCCTAAGGTTTGACTTTTTTTTTTGTTTACATTTATTCACTTAGCACATGATTTAATCAAAACCCAACAATACATTTTTGGTTCCTACCGGGAATGTTAATTTTGTCAGACCATTCCCAGAATATAGCTAAAAGATTTTCGCTATTCAGAATATTTGTTGTTGTTTTAAGTTGTGCATAATCGCACAGATTATTAGGCTGTTAATAGACATTCTAAAATGTTTAACGTGAAAACGTGTGATGTGGCTTATTAAGATAATGAAGGAATAAATGAAGCTGGTTGTGCTATTTTGATGATGCTGCACTGCAGGCAAACAGTCCAGATTAGGATGTGGGCGCAGAATGCAGTGGTGGAGCCAAGATGTTTTCATAGAGAGGGGTCAGCAACCAGTCTGGGGTGGCGCAAAAATCTTCATTATTTCAATATAGAAATGTGTTTGACTATAAAGTACTGGACGGTTTTAGTGCCTAAAACACAACTCAGTACAATTAATTTCTGCTTAATTGTAATTGAGATATTTGTAAATTAAGTAATAATAAGTGAATATGACACCATAAAGGGGCTCACTATAGCTTTATTGCTCAGTCAGCTTGGTTCTGGTTCTTAAACCCCTCCCCTTTTTTAAATATCTCAAACCTCTGTGCAGAAGATGCATTCAGTGAAAAATAAATACACAATACTAGGAGAAAAACAACAACGTGCTTTATTGGTACAGTAGCTATATTAGCCCAAACCCAAAAATAGGCGATCATTTAACTCACTTTTGAACAAAATAAAATAAAAATGCTGGATGTGGCTAAATTAAATAAATTACCAAAAGAAAAACATTACATTAAATAAAAATAAATGACCAAACTAAAATAAGTTAAACAAGTTGCCAAACAAAAATGTATACATGTAGGCTATTATTGTCTTCTCTTTAAATCAACTTTTTGGTGGAACAGTCCTACACTTTATTCATCAATATTATATCTCCAATGCTGCGTTCACTTTCAGAAAAACAAGCTTTTGCAGAGTGGAAGGTGTCAAGCACATGCGATTAGTGCTGGTCATCAGGCCAGCAATAGAAAACACCCTTTCTACGCTGGCGGAGCCGCTGGGGATGCTAAATATGCGTTTTGCAATGTGTGAAAGTTGGGGCAGTATAACAGAATTGTCCTTCCAGAAGTGAAGGACGTCAATGTCAGGGTTCATTCTTGGCATTGCGAGGTACTGTTCGACTTCTCCTTTTACGTCTAGTGCTGCAGATGAATGTGCCGCAGTATGACTGGAACATTGCCTTGACTTTCTTTGAGGTTGATGGCTCAGGGTCAGCGACAAGGGAAGCGGATGCTACTTTTTTATTCATACTGCAGAGAAGTTGTGTTTGATGAACCTGATCTCAATCTGTTTGCCTTGAACCCACAAGAACAATACAATTATGTTATTGTACACGATTATTGTACCCTTATATTATTATTTGATTATTATTATCATCATCATCATCATCATCATCATCATCAGGGTATTTTATTTTGTGTTTTCACAATAATGATGTGTTATTTTTGTTTATTTAAACCATTGTTAATACACTTTTACTATAATAAAACCATGGTTAATTTCCGAATGTGGCTTTGTGTAGTGAAATACTTGCCTTTTCATCTCTTGCAATCCACTCATTCTTAAAGTGGGGGGGGGGCACCTGTGCTTTTAGGGGGCACAATTTTAAAATTCATCTTAACCTACTTTAAAGTCGGCATGAAACGGAAGTAGCGATTGTCTTTTTTTTCTCTACTGTGACGTATATCCGAGTGAAACGGGATCTGAAATGAGAGGGCGGGACTTGATTTCGTCCTTCGAGAATTGATTGGTTCGTTGGAAGTTGGGGCGTTACTAACAATGGAGGCAGATCTGAAGGCCAGTTTGCAGTTAGTTGTGGGGGGATTTCTCTCCAGTGGATTCACCGCCGACACCCAAGCATGAAGAATTTTTTATTTATTTATTAAGGATGACGGCGACGAGGACGATCAATGGCACAAAACATGCCTAACAGCGTGAGAGAGAGAGAGAGAGAGAGAGAGAGAGAGAGAGAGAGAGAGAGAGAGAGAGACTGAACGCGTCCTCCATCAGGTTAAGTCGTATTCCTAAAAAAAATAGTTTGCACTGTCCTAAAAGTGATGTTGTGGTAATATCCTCTCAACTTTTAAGAGTAGTGTTAAGAGTAGAACCCATGGTTCGTGTCAACTGGTCAATGCATTTATTTCTATAAAGTGAAGCATCAGCTTCAGCTTTTCCCCTGTCGTTTATCCCTCACATCACTAGCTCCGCCCCTGCGCCATCACTCGTGACCAGAAGACTAGAGTCGTTTTGAGGGGGAGAGGAGGTTAACATTTTTGATTAAAGATTACAAAGGCACATGAATTTTAAAAACATATTGAAGTGCACGGATAAATTATTTATAATAAACACTATAGTATTCCATTAAAAAGTAAGAATTTTCAATTTTGATTTCATGCCGACTTTAAGTACTATTCATTCAGCCATTTTTCACCATGTCATGTATCACTGAAATCTCTGGAAGTAATCTATAACAATTTCAACTAAAATGAATGTTTCATCATGTTTAATTTTTTTGAGAAATAATTTTGGGGGGGCTCTCATGCTGACACACAGCAGCCACAATACCACTGTATAACTGATATAGGCTTATGTCCCTACTGAAAACAAAACAAAACAATAAAACCATCACAGAAAATTTTAATGGTTTCCACTACAAATACCATTATAAACATTACAAACCATCAACTTTTAACCATTAAAAAATGGTTTTCTGTAGTGTGTTTTGGGACATACTGTATTCCATTAGGATTTATTGGTTTTAACAAGTCACCAATAGAAGGCAACCAATTACCAGTAGAGACCAACAGGGTCCATTACAGTTTCCAGTAAAACCAATACAAGTCCCATTATATCCAGTAAAACCATTACAAATTTTGTAATGGTGTCTATTATTTTTTTCAGCAGGGGTTTTATTTATTTATTTTTATTTGATATATCCCTAAAATATATCGTGAAATATCTCGATTCTCAAATATATATAATTTGTAAGTAAATGCATTTTGCACTTTTATAGATTGTTATTTGTTCTATAATGGGCGATAGGCAAAGTAGCCTAAAGGCCTTTCCACACTGAGCGTGATGCAAAAAAGCAAGGTGAATCACCCGCGAATGTTGCTTTCACACCGAGCACGAAACGAATGTTCACCTTCTGCTAATTCACGCCTGCGCGCTAGGTGGCGCCGACCAACAATGCATTTTTTCTTCATGTAGCGTATGCATCTTGTGTGGTTTACATCATCCACTGCTCAATATACAGCATTAAATTAAGATAAATAACTTGTGTTTCTTCATCAGAAACACAAAATATCCATAATGCTTACAAGAATACATCTGAAATAATGAGAGGTACAATTAGCATCAAGCTACATTGAAAATGTATGTAATTATTAACGTTTTCGCTCAAAACCCACTTTAAATCATCATTGAGTGCTTGTAATAACTTCCGATTGTGATCTAAAATGGATTTTGATTCTATAATAGTCAGACATGCACTCTTCGTATGTTTTATAATGGACTGATCGATACCTGCTTGTCATGTGTCATAAACATCCTTTATTGTTATAAAAAAATACCATGAGCTGCATAAAAACATATACAGAAAACCTATCTTCATAATTATAGGTCTGTTTGCTTTCATATTTCATGTGTAGAAAAATGTTTCTCTTTTTTTTATATACGGAAGGGCAAGAGATACGATTACATGATTGACAGGTCTAGAGTGAACAAGCTCTGACTCATAAACACTCGCACTCATGGAAGATAATGGACAGTGCTCTTCAGATCACATAATTCAGTGGAGAATTAATAGAAATGTTATTCTGTATAAAGAACATGTGAGAATAGTCTGTTCTTAAATACCAACAATAAGAAGAACTCAGCATTCACTCTTTTCTCTTGCAGAAAAAGTCCTCTACTTCGGTGTTTTTACGCTCGTGCTCAATACAGTCTTCTGAGCTTTTAGCGCCACCGCGTCGACCTTTTGGGTAACAGCAGTTGCTCTGGCCACATGATGTAATGGTCAAATCTTATTGGACGGCCCGTGTTTTCGCTTTGCGAAACTGAAAAGATTCGTCAGACTGGTCGAAAAAAAAAAACATTCGCATTTTCGGTGCGCGAATGTTCACAGTCTATGTGGAAGCATCCATAGGAAGCTGTTGTTTTATTCCAGCGCATAATTGCGTCTGATATTCGTTTTGCTTTTTCGCGCTCAGCCCGTCTTTTTACTTAAGTACCAGACATGGGTGTCATGCCATAAAATACTTTTTAATATCACTGACTTTGTATTTAATGTGAATTTAATAAAAAACTTTGTAAGTTATTAATTAGCCTATAACACTTTCAGCGTACAAGAAGAGAGCAAAGAACGTTTACATTATCAAAGAACATTTTCACTTCAGTCCAGCGAGTTCAAGCATTCTCAAAAACTGTCTTAATAATCTCTAAAGCTGTTTACACTGTGAAATTAATATCTTACTTAAATTCGTAAATCTTCACTTTGTTGTTTCTGAGGAGAGAATTAGTCAGAGACTTCAGTCAGCCAGTGCACAGCGTGTTTCAGCAACGACTCATCTGAACGCCTCTGATTGGTCCTTGCATTCATAAGCTCAACAGAATCGTATGTGATTGGTTATAATGCGCATTGCTTTAATCACGATTAATCGCAAATTTGAAATACTAGGATTTACCTGTAAATGTGTTAAAATAAAGAAATGCATGACAAACTAGTTTAAGGTAGTAGAACCTTTCACACCTCCGCCAAGTATGAGACACAATCCTTATTATTCTTTTGTTTTTATTCAGCCATTATCAGTCTTTATACTGGCAATAAAACGTTTACCAAGCCACATCGCTTCAATCCCAGTATACATTTACCCAACTATTATCTAAAGTATTTCTAAATAAATACAACAAAACATTTTCTTGCGACCTTACGTGAATTATTATGACAAAATGCATTATGAAGAAGAACTGCACCTGTTCTGCAGGTGCATTAGGGCTAACATTAGCATCATACTACATAAGACAATTTTTGAGATTAATAGTACACTTTTACTCAGAACTCACTTTAAACCACCATCGAGTGTTTGTAATAACTTCCTTTTGTGATCACATGTGGAATTTGGTCATTTACTGTTGTTAAAATATGCTATTTATAGCCTTTTTTTAAATCGCTGTACAAATTAGCATTTCAGATGTAATGTAAATCACATACAAACCATATCCTATTGTAATCGTGTGTTTATTATCTTATATAATCTATAGTGGCTGTTGTCATGTTTATTTCTGCTGTGTAAAAGCCTTAACGTGTATGCTCTGACTGAAACTCACGTTGTTTGTGATGTTACAGCCGCCTCTCTGTTCTTAAGTTGCCAGGTATACATTCCAAGTATAATACACATTAGTAAAAGGATCTATTTTAATTTTTATTTGTCTATATACACTTTGGGCAGCCGCGGTACATTATAAAAGTAGCCCAAAAAACCACAACCCACGGCTCTGTAATTTTTTCCGCGACTGCATTTTCAAAATAGCCCAATTGTGTGGGAAAACCGCGACCCTGGCAACACTGGTTCGCTGTACTCTTATCACACAATGATATGCTGTGTTCATGCCATATCGTAATTACCGTAATTCCGAGATGACAACATGTGATGTTCACGTCCTCGGACTGGGGATTATCCGTTTATAAAGCGACAGTCAACAAAATGAACCCGTGTGAAAGAATGTTGAAAACAACAAAATAATAACAGTATGAACACTTACACTTACAATTTTTTTTTTATTATAGTACATTATAATATCTATATATGCATCTATTTTCCTCATTTTTAGAGCAGTAAAATAGCTTTCTTTGAAAGCGCAGCATTTTTCTCTGGTTCCGCATGAGGTGCAGCGGTCACGTGGTACAAGCAGGGTACAAGCCGTAGCTTTCAGAAAGCTCCCAGTTCACAAATTGAAATTACGAGTTCCATGAGGACGTTAACGCTTTTTACAAGTTGGTATCTTGTAATTACAGTTATTACAATATGGTGAGAACGCACCTCTTACCCTCCACGCTGCGATGATGGAAAGAAGTTGGGGTCAGACCTTATCAAATGATTAATTTGCGTAAAAAAAAAAAAATATTTACGCATTAAAATTTTTAGATTAATCACATGCGTTAACGCGTTAAGGTTGTCAGCCCTAATATATTTACATTTACATTTAGTCATTTAGCAGACGCTTTTATCCAAAGCGACTTATAAATGAGTACAATAGAAGCACTCAAAACCAACAAAAGAGCAACAACATGCAAGTGCTATGACAAGTCTCGGTTAGCCGAACGCAGTATACGTAGCAAGTTTTTTTTTTTTTTTTTAAGAAAACAAGTAGATAGAATATAGAAAAGAAAACTAGTGTTAGTTTTTCAAGAAAAGCTAGCAGTTACAGAATAATTATGCAATTGATAGAGGGTCAAGTGTGTGTGTGTGTGTGTGTGTGTGTTTTGTTTTGTTTTAAATAAAAAGAAGGCAGATAGATAAAATAGAATTAGAAAAGAGAATGCTTGAGCTAGAGGGTCAAATAAAGATGGAAGAGATGGGTTTTAAGCCATTTCTTGAAGATGGCTAAGGATTCAGCTGCTCGGATTGAGTTGGGCAGATCATTCCACCAGAAGGGAACAGTTAATGAAAAAGTCCATGAAAGTGATTTTGTGCCTCTTTGGGATGGCACAATAATGCGGCGTTCACTTGCAGAACGCAAGCTTCTGGAGACACATAGGTCTGAAGTACTGAATTTAGGTAAAGGGGTGCAGAGCCAGAGGTGGTTTTGTAGGCAAACATTAATGCCTTGAATTTTATGTGAGCAGCTATTGGTAGCCAGTGCAAATTGATGAACAGAGGTGTGACGTGCGTTCTTTTTGGTTCATTAAAGATTAATCTTGCAGCGGCATTTTGGATTAATTGTAGAGGTTTGATGGAATTGGCTGGAAGACCTGCCAAGAGAGCATTGTAATAATCAAGTCTGGACAGAACAAGAGCTTGAACAAGGAGTTGTGTTGCATGTTTCGAAAGAAAGGGCCTGATCTTCCTAATATTGTATAAAGCAAATCTGCAGGACCGGGCAGTTTTAGCAATGTTGTCTGAGAAATTCATCTTATCATCAATCACAACTCCAAGGTTTCTGGCTGTTTTTGAAGGAGTAATGGTCGATGAGCCTAACTGGAAGGTGAAATTGTGATGAAGTGATGGGTTTGCTGAAACCACAAACAGTTCTGTCTTAGCTAGGTTCAGTTGAAGGTGATGGTCCTTCATCCAGCAAGAAATGTCTGTTATACATGCTGAGATGCGAGCAGCTGTCGTCGGATCATCAGGATGGAATGAGAGGTAGAGTTGAGTGCCATCAGCATAGCAGTGATATAAAAAGCCTTGTTTCTGAATGACAGAACCTAGTGATGCCATGTAGACAGAGAAGAGAAGTGGTCCAAGGACTGAGCCCTGAGGCACCCCAGTAGCTAGATGTTGCGACATCGATACTTCACCTCTCCATGATACCTTGAAGGATCTATCTGAGAGGTAAGACTCAAACCACTGGAGTGCGGTTCCTGAGATGCCCTTTCTCAATAGGGTTGACAGGAGGATCTGGTGGTTGACTGTATCAGAAGCAGCAGATAGATCCAGCAAGATAAGTAATGAAGACTTGGAAGCCGCTCTTGCATGTCTTAGGGCTTCAACAACTGAGAGCAAGGCAGTTTCAGTCGAATGTCCACTTCTGAAGCCAGATTGGTTGCTGTCCAGGAGATTGTGCTGTGTGAGAAAGGCAGAGACTTGGTTGAACACAACACGTTCAAGTGTTTTTGCAATGAAAGTTAGAAGGGAAACCGGTCTATAGTTCCCTAAAAGAGTTGGGTTAAGATTGGGTTTCTTAAGAAGTGGGGTTATACGAGCCTGTTTAAATGCTGAGGGAAAAACTCCAGTGTGAAGGGATGTGTTAATGATGTGAGTGAGTGCAGGTACAACTGCAGGAGAAATGGCTTGAAGGAGATAGGATGGAATAGGATCAAGTGGACTAGTAGGATGACTGGAAAGGATGAGTTTAGAGACTTCTGCCTCAGAGAGTGAAGAGAAGGATGTGAACGAGTGTATGTTTGCGGTGTGGAGAATTGTGCAGTGAGGTTTTTAATTTTATTAATGAAGAATGTGGCAAAGTCGTCAGCTCTTAGAGTTGATGAAGGAGGGGGAGGAGGAGGACAAAGGAGGGAGGAGAATGTTTTAAAGAGCATGCGAGAGTTAGGCGAATTGTTAATTTTGTCGTGATAGTATGTTCTTTTAGCAGTAGAGACATTAGCAGAAAAGTCAGAGGAGTGATCGATATAAATTAAGGTCAGTAGGATTTTGTGATTTGCGCCATACCCTCTCTGCAGCCCTGAGCTTAGAACGATGTTCGCGGAGAACGTCAGATAGCCAAGGGGCAGAAGGGGTGGTACGGGCTGGCCTGGAAGATAAGGGGCAGAAAGTACAGTATCTAAATAAGATAACAGAGTGGAACAGAAAGTATCAGTAGCAGTGTTAGCATCAAGAGATGATAACTGTATAGAGGGAGGAAGCGAAGATGAAACCATAGCAGATAACCGGGAGGGTGAGAGTGAGTGTAAGTTACGTCGAAAAGTGACATGTGGAGGGGTATGTGTTGTGTCAGGAATCATGTCGAGGTTAAGAGTGAGGAGGAAGTGATCCGAGGTGTGCAGTGGAGTAACCAGCACATGATCAGTGGAGCAGTGCCGTGTGTAAATAAGGTCCAGTTAGTTGCCTGATTTGTGAGTAGCCGTAGTTAACACTCTCTTGAGATCAAAAGAGGCAAGCAGAGTGTGGAAGTCTGCAGCCTGAGGTTTATCTAGGTGGATGCTGAAGTCTCCAAGTATAACTAAGGGAGTACCATCCTCAGGAAAGGTTGAGAGCAACATATCTGATTCTTCCACGAAGTTACCTAGTGGTCCTGGAGGTCGATAAATAACTACAAAATGGATTTTTACAGCAGTAACCAAATGTGATTCAAAGCGGCTGTTGATACTCGGATATGGTAAAGGAGTAAATTTCCAATTATTAGAAATGAGTAGACCAGTACCTCCACCTCTTCCAGTCAAACGGGGGGTGTGGGAAAAGGAGAAATTATTGGAGAGAGCTGCAGGTGTAGCATTGTCCTCTGGTTTGATCCAGGTCTCTGTCAGGGCCATGAGGTTTAGCCTCCAATGACTAGTAATGGAAGTAATGAAATCAGCTTTGTTGACAGCAGACTGACAATTAAAGAGACCAACAGGAAAAGAAAGTAGTGTATTAGCAGACATAGGTAAAGTGCGCAGGTTGTTAGGATTGTGCTGCCTACAGTATGTAATGCGAGGTTTGCGAGTGGTAGTGATAGTAGTGATCTGAAAACACATAGTAAGAATTGGTTATAAAAAACAGAACAGTCTCTAAAACAGAAGTGAAACAAGTAATAGGAAGGAGGATAAATAAAAAGCGATACTTATATCCCTTGCCGGTGTCCCTGTCCGGTGGAGTCGCACGGTAGAGTCGATGGTCTTTACACTCTTCAGTCTTCACACGGCGAGGGATTCACACGAGGGCTGCCGTGACTGCTGCTGCCGTAAACTAAGCTTATTTATACCCGTCTAACAATCACTAATTGAATTCAGCTGAACATACTTTCCTGTTAAATGGCCAAGCAAGCACAGACACTGACAAGGTACACAATACAGTACGAGACCAAACGCGATTTCAGCACATCTCCACACAGTAAACAAAACAAGAGTTTCCTAGCAACCGCAACTGCGCTAAACACTAATGAGACAAGTAAATGCACTTATGAGCTGCTTTTAACTTCCGCTGATAGACTGCTTCTCTCAAAGAGTATTTCTTACATTGTCTTCTGCTGGCGCTTGAACACACTTTCTTGTTAATCACAATAAATGGCCAAGCAAGCAAAGACACTGACAAGGTACGTGATACAGTACGAGACCAAACGCGATTTCAGCACGTCTCCACACACCATATATATATAGTTTACAGGACAAACTGAGCATTTCACCCAAAATTGTTTGCTGTAATATGATTACAGATTTAGGGGGGCCAAGCTTGTTGACAGGGACCGAACCCAGAACCGAACTTTTCTGATAGATTATTAAACACATTGAAATAAAAGCTTGGGATTGTAACATGAGTTAGCTTTCATTTTTTTCTCTCTCATATACAGTATAAAGCTGCTTTGGTAATGTAGGGGAATTTACAGTTAAGACCCAGGACCAGATATGGTGAATGAAGACCAGAAGATGGATCTCCAATTAATTGAAGAAAAATTAAATAAAGAAAAACAGAAAAATGGGAAATAGTTTGCAGTTTCACCAACAGAAGGCAGCTTCAAGTCTCACAAGGAGTTCGTAGACTGCTCTGCAAACACATTGGATACAGCAGTAGTTATACTCTAACATAAGGTCACTAACTATATCAATACAGTCAATACTTAAGGTATAGAGGTTTCTGATTGGCTAAAAAAGATACACATGGACTCATATCTTCATCCATCACATTTCTAAAATCCAAACACAATAGCATGTCTAATATTAAGTTTTGATGAAGCCTCATCCATCCCTAGGCATGACCACAGTCGCTTTTCACACATCAAATACAGACAAGAGAGGAAAAGAACATTTCAAAACCCAAGCAATCATTTCTATGGGTGCGTACATTTGAAAGAACTCAGTCAAATCATTTAATATATTGATCATTGATTAATACCTTTACCATACTTACTCATGTCAAATCACTCAAAAAGGATATATATACAGTGCTTCTTGAAAGTTTGTGAACCCTTTAGAATTTTCTATATTTCTGCATAAATATGACCCAAAACATCATTAGATTTTCATATAAGTCCTGAAAGCAGACAAAGAGAACCCAATCAAACAAGTGAGAGAAAAATATTTTCTTTGTCATTTATTTATTGAGAAAAATTATCCAGTGTTACATATCTGTGCGTTACAAAAGTATGTGAATCTTTGCTTTCAGTATCTGGTGTGATCCCCTTTTGCTGCAGTAACTGAAGGTAAAGTTTCTTGTAAATGCTGATCAGTCCTGCACAATAACATGTAGGAGCTTTAACCCATTCCTTAGTGCAGAACCACTTAAATTCTGTGATGCTGGTGGGTTTCCTCCTATGAACTGCTTGCTTAGGTCCTTCTACAACATTTTAATTGGATTAAGGTCTGGACTTTGACTCAGCCATTCCAAAACATTAACTCTGTTCTTCTGTTTACAGTATTAGTAGACTTTAGCCAATTATATTTTTATAAGCAACTGAAAAAAGCACAAATGTCAGGGCATGTCAAAACTTCTCCAGGCCTCCAAAACACCCTCATACCCCAGAGAGTTAACCATTCTTTGGTAGAATGACTTGTGCGCTTGGGGTTGTTGTCTTGCTGCATGACCCACGTTTGTTCTTAAACAGATGTCCTGAAGTTTTCCTTTAGAATTTGCTGGTATAATTCAGAATTCATTGCTCCATCAATGATGGCAGGCTGTCCTGGCCAAGATGCAGCAAAACAGGCCCAAGCCATGATACTACCACCACCATGTTTCACAGATGGGACAATAATCTTAAACTGGAATGCAGTGTGTTCTTTTCTCCGAACATAATAGCTTCTCATTTGAACTAATAAGTTCTATTTTGGTTTCATCCATCCATTAAACCTTTCTCCAATAGTCCTCTGGCTTGTGCACATGATCTTTAGCAAGCAATTTTCTTTTTGGAGAACAGTGGCTTTCTTCTTGCAGCTCTGCCATGCACACCATGGTTGCTCAGTGTTCTCCTGATGTTGGGCTCATGAACATTAGCCAATGTGAGAAAGGCCTTTAGTTCCTTAGAAGTTACCCTGGGAACTTTCACAGCCTCGCAGACTATTACACGTTCTGCTTTGGAGTGATCTTTGTTGGTTGACCACTTCTCGGGAAGGTATCAGTGGTCTTGAATTTCCTCCATTTGTACACAATCTGTCTGACTGTGGATTTGTGGAGTCCAAACACTTTAGAGATGGTTTTGTAAACTTTTCTAGACTGATGAACAACATCAACTCTTTTTCCCAGGTCCTCAGTAATCTCCTTTGTTTGTGACATGATTCACTTTCACAAACATGATTAGACTTGATAGATCCCTGTTCTTTGAATAAAATAGGTCACATACTGACATTTGATAGTTTGATACTGAAAACACCTCTGCACAGATGGACTCTAATTTCACCGTTAAATTAACTGCTAATCCAAGAGATTCACATACTTTTGCCATTCACAGATATATAATATTGGATCATTTTCCTGAATAAATAAATGACAAATAAAATATTTTTGTCTCATTTGTTTGATTGGGTTCTCTTTGTCTACTTTCAGGACTTGTGCGAAAATCTGATTATGTTTTGGGTCATATTTATGCAGAAATATAGAAAATTCTAAAGGGTTCACAAACTTTAAAGCAGCACTGTGTGTGTGTGTATATATATATATATATATATATATATATATATATATATTACACACACACACACACACTAGTGATGCGCGGATGAGCTAAAACGTCACCTGAATCCGCAGCTTCAAATAAATTATCCACCCGCCAACCGCCCGCACCTATATTTTTGTCTGATTTAGATAACCACACCCGATCGTCACATTCAGGGTTCATATGACAATGAAAAACCTGGAAAAGTCATGGAATTTTAAAACCGCAATTTCCAGGCCTGGAAAGTTTTGCAAAAAAATAAATAAACCCAGAAAGTTTTGGAAAAGTCATGTTTCACAATTCTCTATACAATAGAATTATGTTTAATCAGGTCCTGAATTTCAGTGCGGTATTGCGCATATATCGCATTACTTATTCCCGTGGCTTTCGACTTTAAAATGAGGGAAATTCCTGCAAAACATTTATTCAATATAGCGTGTAGGTTAGATGAGTAAAAAATGGAGCTATGCATAGAAATGATTAGTTGCTCATGAGTCCGTTTAAGATGATTTTAGGTGCATATGGAAAAGGCAGTTTCTGTACCATTCTGTGGACGTGAGAATGTGTTCTGAGGAATAAAGGTAAAAAAAAAAAAAAGGTTTAGAAGGAATTTCAGTCTGGTTCTTCTATTCTAGGTGAGGGAACCCACCCAACAAAGTCTATTATACTAATGATTTCCCTCATGTGATGGTCATGATGTGCTATGCTTTTGACCATCAATCTTGGTTACTTGCCCCAAATTTGACAACCTCCTTCCTGAGTTGGAATTATCAATATGTGTTCTTTTGTCTTAATGTTGCATGCTGTTCTGAGAAAGAGGCTTGCTTCAGACTGGCTGGCACTAGGGATTTGATTTACGAACACCCTGTTGTCTTGGACCTCTTAGTGGTATTTGGCTCTTTTGGTGGTTCTAACACCAATCTGAACGAATCTTAAATTGTCTGATTCGCTCTGATATCCTACTATATATATATATATATATATATATATATATATATATATATATATATATATATATATATATATATATATATATATATATATATATATGTATGTGTGTGTGTGTGTGTGTGTGTATTGTAGGATATAGCTTGATAGCTTGCAACATTAAGACAAAAGAACACATATTGATAATTCCAACTCAGAAAGGAGATTGTCAAATTTGGGGCAAGTAACCAAGATTGATGGTCAAAGACACAGCAAATCATGACCATCACATGAGGGAAATCATTAGTATAGACCTTGTTGTGTATACATATACATACGTATGTATGTATGTATGTGTGTGTATATATATATATATATATATATATATATATATATATATATATATATTGAAGAGACAAGGGATTTTGATTATCTTCCTTCAGTAATCATTGAGCTGAATCTATTGAAGGACTAAAATAACAGCATTCCATCGTGTATGTGCAGTTGATTGAATGTTTGACTTCTTCTGTGTTACAGGTTCAGGCACGATGAGCAGCATTATTCCCAGGAGCAAAGCAAAAGGCACTGACATCTGTGCATTTAACAAATACAATTATATAATCCGCTCTGATCTCGGGTGCTATATGCAGACAAGTAATTTAAATAAAGGTGCAGATATCTCTATTTTCAGTCTGCACCCTGCCTGCCAAAATGGAGACCATTACATTGGTGGAGATAGCTACTTTCACATCATCAATGGCAATTCCTGCCGCAGAGTCACAAACCTGACGACAGACAGCGATGCTGTAGTTTACAGCCTTCATCCCAACTGCCAGGGTGGAGACCACTACTTCGCAGCCCATGGCTATTTTTACATCATCTTCCAAGAAAAGGGCACTTACCGAAGAACAACAAACATGACTAAAGACTCTTATGGTGAAGAACTCAACCTGGATCCCAACTTCAGAGACGGTCTGTATTACTGGGGCCTACTATACTCCAAGCAAACTGGCTTCTCCTTCCTCAAGCCCGCCTCAGAGTGGGGTGTTGAGTTCTGCACAGGTCCTGATCTCAGCACAGACGAGCACAATGCTATCTATTCTGTTCATCCTGAGGTTCTTAACTTCCTTCCTGGTGGGCTGTCTGTAACTAAAGGCCCAGCCATTGGCATGTGGGAAAATATTAAAACGATAACTAATGACAGCAGCACACCGGTGACATGGCAAAAGAAGATCACTAAAAAGGTTGGATACAATGAGGAGAAGATGGCCCAGATCACTCACAACTGGAAGATAGACACATCAGCCTCAACTGAATCTGGAGAGCTTGCAAAGTTAATTGCGAAGTTGCAGTTCTCCTTTTCTGCAGAATGTGGAGGTTCACATGTCAGCACTGAAGACGAAAGCTGGAAAGACGCAACTGAAGAGGAAGAGCAAATCACATTTGGGCTGAAGCCAAATGAGCGTTTATATCTGTGGCAGCACAAACTGTGTCTTGGACAAGAACCAGTGTTGTTCTGCTGTGATTTAAAGATTACCAGTAAGCCAAACCCTCCAACTTCACCCGCACAACCATGAATATCAACATTTCAGGATCTCTGGATGACCAAGTGCTTTTCAGTTCAATACATTAACTCTTAACTTCTCAAGTAATTATATAGATATCTGCATGTACTGGTTAAAACAAGTCTGGAATCATTTAATATAGCAAAGAGATTTTTCAGTTACAGGTGATGTAACTACAATTACTGAAACTTTGTGTTCATGATTAAAAGAATCTGACAATGCTACTTTAAATCTCACGAAACAATTAAATAACACTGCATACCGCTCTTGAAGTCTTGCTGTTTTCGCTGTCATTCTGTTTCTTTACCAGAACACTGTATGTTTGACAGCACACATGCAGACATCTGTTAGATGTGATGAAAACCAAAGAGTTGCACAAACACAACTGTATTACTGTTCTTTTGTGGCGTTTAGCATACACCTCATAATGTTAACACAACAGATTTTATTTTTTATCTTACTGAAGGTGAACGCTAGATGGGGACAGAGTTTATTTGTTTCCCAACATAATAATGTCTGAGAGTTCCTGCCCTCCTAGTATGGTTAGACAAGCTACCAAACTTTGAAAATTCAATTTTAATTAAATTCAGTTTATTTATAAAGCACATTTAAACTCAGCCTTGGTTGGCCAAAAGTGCTATATATATATATATATATATATATATATTTGAAAAATAAATAAATAAACAAATAAATAAATAAAAAAGGAGACATAAGTTACAAAGAATAGACACATTTTTAACAATGATTTTAATTCTTCAAACGCAGCAGCGAAGGCTGGATCATGGAACAAACAGGAGGTGACAGTTGTTTTGAGACTGAAGTGATCTAGATGGATTGTAAGTGCTGTAACAAGCAGATCAGATAGAGGATAAATTATTAAGAGCTTTGTAATCAAAGAAAAACATTTTTAAATCAGTTCGGTATCGGACTGGTAACCAAGCGTAGGATTGGTGTGATATGGTGACGTTTACGGGTTCCCGTGAGTGGATGGGCTGCTGCATTCTGCACCATTTGGAGGTGACACATGAAGGAAAGAGGTAACCACACATATAGTAGTCTAATCGTGTAAAGATACAAGCATAGGTGATAGTTTCAAAACTTCGCCTGCTTAAAAACATATACTACTTCTGCTAACCAGCAAAGATGGTAAAAACTGGCACTAACTACAGCATTAATTTATTTCGTTTAAGACTATTTGTAACGGAGCTGATGAGACGTGAGGCGAGCGGATCCAAGTGCAAGCTTTTATTTATAAACAGTCAAAATGCAGGCAGGGTCAAACAATGGCAAACAGGTATGAGACAAGACACAGAGTAGACTGGTAAACAAGCAAGGGTCAGTCGACGGCGTACGTAATCCAACAGGGCAAAACAAAGAGAGATAATCCAGGTACACGAGCAAAGGTCCAGGCAGGAGCAAACAGAGTCCAAACGACAAGACGATAGGGGTAATCCGAAATACACAGGCGAGAGTCAGAACACGGGAAAACAGACAAGGCAAAACTAAGACTAAACTATGGTAACGTAAACTAGAAGAGGCTCCGTAGAGTAGCTATCGCTAAGAGAGTGATAAACGCTAGACAATACTCGGCAATGAATAGAGGTTGGAACTTCCTATTTATGGTGTGTGTATTGGCCTCAAGTGAGCGTGTGATTGGTTACAGCTGTGTGTACTCCGTGTAATGGATGATGGGAAATGTCCAGAGTGACGTGCAACAGTCTTTGTGGTGTGAGAGTCAATATGATGGCAGGACGACCTCTGGTGGTAATCGGATTCGTGACACTATTGTCTTGGTAGAATCCTAGGTTTTTAAAGTTCAGGGCCCGTATTCACAAAACATTTTATCTCAGCACTAAGAGTTCTCCTAAGCAGCAGTAAAAGTTTTTAGCTAAGAGTTTTTTCGTAAAACCTATTCACAAAGCTGCTGAGACAAACTTTTACTAAGGAATAAAGAGAAGTCTTAAGCTAAGAGTAAGGGGGCGGGGCTGACCTCGTTGTTACGGATGATGCCAGCTTACTTATTAAATATGCACACAGTGATTGGCTGATAGGGGTCTCTGTCAGAGACTGATTGTTGGAAATATTGTAGAGCAATATTTTGTTGCCATATTCAAATAAAGGTTTTAAAATAAAATGTTAATTGCCACAATCAAATAAAAATTTTAAAATGCAGGCTAAGTGCAATAATTAAACAAGTATATGTTCAGCTAAATGTCAGCCTCTTGCATGTATGCTTCCTGTAGCGGATATGCATATAAACGGCTTTTTAATTAATAGAGTAGAATAATCATGGCCAGGGTGCGATTTGTGAAAAAAAGCAGAGGGGGGATGCTTTTGAAAACTTTTTTTCTCTCCAGGGTAAGGTTATAACCTAAGCTAATGTTAGTGTGATCTGCTAACAGCGCACATCATAAATCCATCTTTTTAGGCAAGTAAATGGGTGTCACGTCATGAAATGTTTTTAATACCACGGAAAATGTATTTAAGGTGTTCACAATTTAATAAAAACATAGGCATATTAATTGTAGCCTAATGATTTTATTTCCCTGGTGATTCAAAAAACAAATACATTACACAGAGAAAGCGAGCAAAGAACAGTATCAACGGAGCTTTTTGAAACTCCGAGCCAGTAAACCATTGCATCGTAAAGTGATTCACTCTTTCGAAGTGCTCCAATCGCGAATCATTTGATTCAGAACGGGACTTCAGAGCACATTTCCAGAATCATTTGATTCAGAACGGCACTTCAAAGCGCGTTTCCAGAATCATTTGATTCAGAACGGCACTTCAAAGCGCGTTTCCAGAATCATTTGATTCAGAACGGCACTTCAAAGCGCGTTTCCAGAATCATTTGATTCAGAACGGGACTTCAGAGCACATTTCCAGAATCATTTGATTCAGAACGGCACTTCAAAGCGCGTTTCCAGAATCATTTGATTCAGAACGGCACTTCAGAGCGCGTTTCCAGAATCATTTGATTCAGAACGGCACTTCAAAGCGCGTTTCCAGAATCATTTGATTCAGAACGGCACTTCAGAGCGCGTTTCCAGAATCATTTGATTCAGAACGGCACTTCAGAGCGCATTTCCAGAATCATTTGATTCAGAACGGCACTTCAGAGCGCATTTCCAGAATCATTTGATTCAGAACGGCACTTCAGAGCGCGTTTCGCGAATCATTATATCTCCACCGGGGATAAAAATAATTCAGCAGAGGCAGGGATGCATAGACCCCCCATGCCCCCCGGCAAATCGCACCCTGATCATGGCTGATAGTAAGACATGTAAACGTAAAAGAAAACCAAACTAGATGCAAGAACAGCTGGTACTTCTTCCCCATCTGGCTAATGAAAAGGATATAATCAAAGGAAAATTTGGAGTTGGGATAACCTCCAAACCCTAAAGGTGATACCTTTTTAAAAGCTCATTATCATCAAATGTTTCTAAAATGTTTATATTCTGAGGCAGATTGCTGGCAAGAGCCAATTTATGATAGTTGTGAGTTGGTCTCAGTGACTTAGGAGTCCTCTTCACTACTCCTAACATTTCACAGATTTAGGAGCTAGTTTTAGCGCTAAAACGCTTTGCGAAATACTCTTAGAGCAAAAATTTAGGAGTCCTAAATTTAGGACTGACACGCAAATTATTTTTAAGATTTTCTCCTAAATCAGCAAGTTAGGAGCTACTTTTAGCCTTAAGATGTTTTGTGAATACGGGCCCAGGTCAATTCACTGACTTTTTTCTGACTTAAGTTTCTTAGTTAAGAACATGGTTTACAGCTCTTAATTTTGGGCTCTCAAAGTGCATTAGATAGAATAATTTAACTTTAAAAATGTATAAAATTAAATTTTTTTCCCCAATTCTACGTATTTTTTTTTTTTTTTTTTTAAATATGGGAATAAATATCGTATCGTGAGATTTTGATATCGTTGCATTCCTATGGACAACTAATCTGATTAAAACATTTAATTAGGGAAGCACGGTGAGAAAGATTCTGATTTTATTGCTTTTGGTGTAAACGGTGATTGATAATGGATAATGTATTGACAGGAACAAGGTCGTGCAGTTGAGGCTTACGCAGCCTGTTTGTATGTGAAACAATCTTGAGGAGAAATCAAAACAAATGATTTATATATTTAATGTGTCACAACCAAGTGAGTGCAGTTTTCCCTGAAAACCACAATTGCAAATTTGACAATAATTTTATACAAGAGTTCGAACGAGTAGTTAATATACAGTACAATATTGTCAATGTTGATTTGTATAACGAAAATAGTTCCAAACAAAGATCACAGCAGAACAGTCGCGCATCTCTAAGCAACATACAGCAGTGTTTCTTTACTGAATGATTCAGTGTTTTTTAATTAATCATTTGAGTCAATAATTCATAAAGACAGGCTCTTGCTTCATTCTTGAATGAATCAGCCATCTGAACGAATTGTTTGCCTCAATGACTCGCTCATTAAGACAGTCACTTGCTGCCACCTACTGGCAGTTTACTCTTATACTTAAAAGTACCTTTACTTTGCATTTTTTCCCAACATTTCATATTTGGATATAAAAAAAAAAACTGATTTAAAAAACCAAGCTCATAACCTAATTTATACTTTAATAATTTTACAGTGTAAGTGCATTCATGCTAAATTTCAGCTTCATTAAACTGTGTGAATGCATCTAAATGCCACTTCAGCTGCTTCTGTTTCTTCTGCAGTGGAAAGATTGATTTTGGTAATACTGATTTCATTGGATTGGTAACAGCCCTATAGTGCCTTATTATATTAAGTGAAATTATTAATAAAATGTAAGAATTTGATATGAAAGATGATGCATGCATTTAATATGTTTAGGGAAAAATGCCCTTTAAATAGACAAAAAAATGACATGGAAATCAATTTAAATGAATTTTAGTATGCAGTAACTTTAGTCATATAAAATGTAATTTCCCAACAACAAAATTATGGCCGGTGAAAATGCTGAGTGGCTAGTAATTTTGGAAAACCACTAGCCACAGTGGCTGGTGAGCAAAAAAAAGTTAATGTCAAGCCCTGCTTAATCAATCAATTCACCACAATTCTGATGATTTTTTAGAAAGTTAAAGGACAACCCCTCAGATATTTCTCTGTTAAAACTCTTACCTGACCAGAGAGAGCAAAGAGCTGCTGGGAGGATCGTTTGATTCCAAAAGACAGGTCATTAGTCTCACTGGCCAGAATTAATCACGTGCTGACAGCTAATAATGCTCATCCAGTTGGTGTAGGTTTAACATTGGTATTGAGCATTACTTTTACATTGCTATTAATTTTCCCCTCATTTAATGTTTCACTAAGGAATATCAACAAATATAATAAGTACATGAGTCAGTGTAGTTAGCTTAGTTTTACTGGGTCAAAACTTCTTTTCAATACATTATTTCAATAAATATAATTCATGGTGCATTTAATGAATGAGATTTGAATTCATACTTTATTATCTGGTTAAAAATATTTTCAATACATTATTATAATACAATTCATTAAAAATGTGTATTATTATAATAAATAATATAATAGATAAAAAATCTTACTAACCCCAAACTTTTGAAGGTAGTGTACAAACACTTTATAAAGCAAAGGCAAAAAAATAAGCTGCTTATATATTGTTGCTTAAGGAGAATGCTATTTCTGTATTTTATAAATATGTAGAAAATACAATAATGGTTTCACACATAATATAATTATACATTTATTTAATGTCTGTTAAGTGCTTTAAGTCCAGCTGCACATGCTGAACGGGAGTGAAAATTAATACAAACAAATAAAAAACAAACTATACTCTTACAATTTGGAGTTTATGAATGAATGAAAATTCTCTGTAACTCAGTTTCATGAATTATTAGTTAGCACAGACTAAATCATAGAGGTACTAGTCAGCCTTCAAAACAAGACACTACTTTAAGTAACTCACAAAAAGCTACATTTAGCTAGAAATGGTATATAATTTTAGAAAAACAAAGGGCATGCCATCTCATTTTGTCATCATAATGTCAAAATTCACAAATTATTTCCCTGTTTGAGGTCTTTGTGGGAAAAAAAACCCCATCTCAAATCACATCTCAAACAGTAGTCAAAAAAACCGAGTCATCTTCTTAACCTCACAAAAGACTTTGTGATCAATCTCTATTTCCAATTACATGTCCAGTATTGTTAAATATCTAGTCTGTAACTAGTTGGAATCCCACAAAGCACTTAAAGTACTTAGTTTTTAGTTTAAATGCACATGAATTATATAAAAACATCAATTAGGGGTGTGAATCGGCACTGGTTTCACGATTAAAATCGATTACGGTTATGTCAACGATTCGATTCAATTCGATATCACGATGCACCACAATTATATCATATTTATTTTGTGCATTTTTATTAAATTATATAAGCAGGATACTTTTAAAAATTATTATTTTAATTAATTAATTAATTATTAATATATTAATTAACATATAATTAATTATTGTTAAGAATTAAAAGTAAATATAGCTTCAAAACATACAAGCAACTATAAAGTAATAAAGGGAGGAAAAGACAATTACAAGTGATAAACAAAAAGCACTTTCAGTATCTTTGCTTTAAGTATTGGAAGTTTACAGATAATCATAGTTATGGGTTTTTCTTTTTTCTTCAGCCTTATTGACATTTGATTATTAGGCCAACTGGTGAGATAATAGACACTGGCAGCTTTAATAGACTGCATTCACACTAATGCACAGATCTATTTCTACATATCAGATGTTTTGTCCGGGTCAATATCACTATAAAGTGCCTCTGAGACTTCACAATTTCCAAAATAAAAATATGAGATTTTCTATTAAACTTCATATTTGTTGTATTAAGTAGACTGTAGGCTGTTAGAATTGCATATTGCTCAAGCTCCTGCACTTTTTATAAAATAACTGCAAGCAGACAATTTTCGAGTAAACCACAAAATATGTCCACCCTGTCATGGACAAATTCAAAGTAGAGTATATACATTTTCATTACATAGTGATTATAAAATGTAGATTTTCAGAAAGATATTTTGTCCCTTTCTCAACAATACATTTTACTTAGTGTGAAAAGTCTTTTGAAAAATTGAAATTACTGCAACATATTTGTATCCCTATAAAATGCGAAAGTTGCACTTTCTTTTCTAAATAAAATCAAACGACAAAGATATCTGGTCAAACTTTCAATTAATACTAACTGGCCCTCACTTCTTTATAAATAAATCACACAATAGGTTTTGCTAACTTGTTTAAATAATTAGTTTATTTTCATAAAAGATGAAGATGACAGGGTGGACAAATGCATTAATGGATGAAGAGGACATCAGATAAACAACAGGAACAACAAGAAACCCTTAAGTAATATAAAGAATGATTTCAGAAATATATATTCTACACTGCAATTGTAAATTGATTTAAAAGGGCATTTTTATATTTATAAGGCCATTTTTTTCTCACCTTATTAGATGTATGCATCATATTTTGTCAAATTCTTAAATTATTTTGACAAATTCTTTTAATCAATAATTTAAATTATAATAGTAAGACACTATGTGGCTGTTCCAAATCAAATGAAATATATATACATACATACATACATATGTGTGTGTGTGTGTGTATGTATGTGTATATATATAGTGCTGTCAAACTATTAATCGCGATTAATCGCATCCAAAATAAAAGTTTTTGTTTACATAATGTATGTACATGTACTGTGTGTATTTATTATGTATATATAAATACACACACATGCATGTATATATTTCAGAAAAATATGTTCTGTTTACATATTAAATATATTTATTTCTAATATAAATTATATGAATATGAATATAAATATATACATGTAAATGCATGTAATAAAATAAAATAAATAAATATAAATAAAATAAATATACACACAATACACACATATATTATGCAAACAAAAACTTTTATTTTGGATGCGATTAATCGCGATTAATCGTTTGACAGCACTAATATATATAATATTAATTGACAGTTTACACTGCACTTAGAATTGCATAAATAGTGCTATGAAGAGGTATCATATCGATCACAAGTGCAGTATGGAGTACCTCAAGGCTCAGTACTAGGGCCGTTACTTTTGACGCTTTACATGTTACCCTTGGGAGATATTATCAGGAGACATGGTGTTAGCTTTCACTGTTATGCTGATGATACTCAGCTCTATATTTCTTCACGGCCCGGTGAAACACACCAAATTGAGAAACTAACGGAATGTATAGTCGATATAAAAAACTGGATGACGAGTAACTTCTTACTGCTAAATTCTGAAAAAACAGAGGTGTTAATTATCGGACCTAAAAACCCCACATGTAATAACCTAGAACACTATCTAACACGTGACGGCTGCTCTGTCAATTCTTCATCAGTTAGGAACCTAGGTGTGCTGTTTGATAGCAATCTTTCATTTGAAAGCCATGTTTCTAGTATCTGTAAAACTGCGTTTTTCCATCTCAAAAACATATCTAAATTGCGACCTATGCTCTCAACGTCAAATGCAGAAATGCTAATTCATGCGTTTATGACCTCAAGGTTAGACTATTGTAATGCTTTACTGGGTGGTTGTTCTGCACGCTTGATCAATAAACTACAGTTGGTCCAAAATGCAGCAGCTAGAGTCCTTACTTAGAGCACCAGCACGAGCCCACCGATGACGGAGAGCCATTTCCCGCTACGATCCACGAGCCAGCGCCAAGCCGAGCGACTGAGCGGAAGATCGTCCTAGAAGTTGAGCCCAACACGTCAGATCAGGTGCGAGAGCTGATTACGTGGGAGCCAGCCGTGGACGGTGTGAGCGCGGAGTGGAGCTCCGCCCCCTGCACCGCGGCTGAGGGTGAGCTGATGATACATCTGGGGCTGCTAGACTTTGAAGGGGATCTGTTGGACTGGGAACATGATCTGGAGGTCGACGCTTCCCCTATCCTCTCTCCGTCTCCGCTGGTTCCAGCCAGCTCTGCTCCTCCCGAGTGCCCCCCTGTGCCCGCTTCCCGAAAGCGTCCTCCAGAACCCGCGCCTCCAGAGCACCCCACAGTGTCGGCTCCCATTCCTGAGTTAACCCCTGGAAGCCCGGAGGATCTCAAATGCCCACCCTCCCACCCGCTCCTGCCTCCTCCACCGCTGTCGTCTGGCAGCCCCTCTGCTCGCCCTCAGTCCTCCATCAATGCGGTGCGAGCTCCGCGGGTCTGCCATCCTCCATCGCCGTGGCTGGAGAATCCCTCACCTCCACCTCCAGCCTCCGAGGCCCAGACTCCACCTCGGTCCGTAGACCCAGCGGCTCCACCTCGGCTCCTAGCTCCCTCGCCTCCACCGTCATCCATCGATCCACCAGCTCCACCAGGCTCCCTCGTCCCTCCGGCTCCGCCTTGGTCGGGCGTCGACCCGCCATCGCCTCGGGACTCCTCTCCTCTGGCTGCGCCTCGTCACTCCGTCCCACCAGCTCCGTTGGGCTCCTTCCTCCCTCCAGCTCCACCTTGGTCCTCAGTCGCTCTGGCTCCGCCGCGGATCTCCGGAGCTCCGCCTCTGCCTCGGTCGCCAGAGCTCTCGGCTCCACCCTGGCCCCCCGGATCCTCGGCGTCACCCTGGCTCGTTGGCTCTCCGTCTCCACCTCGGGCTCCTCCTCCTCCTGCTCCGCCTCCGTTGGTCGGCCCCCTGGAGTCGGCAGCCATTCCTCCTCCATGGCTCCTCCCTCCGTCGGCTCCACCGTGGGCCATCATCATGGCTGTGGCCTGGGTCCTGCCAGGCTCCTCCTGCTCCGAGTCCCTCCTGTCTCCTCCCTGGCTCCTCCCTCCTTCGTCGCCTCCCTGGTCTCTGTCTGCCGGCCCCCTCCCGGTTGTCCGTCCTCCTCCTGAGCCGCCGCCATTGTTCCCACCCGTTTCCCTCCCCCCCTCTGTTGTTCCACGGTGCGAGGACGCACCTTCTGGGAGGGGGGAGTAATGTCACGCCCCTGGACTGTTTTGTTGTGGTTTTTGCTCCCCATGTGTTCCGTGTGACCCAGTTTCTCCCCAGTATGATTGTTAATTTGTTTCCAGGTGTGTCTCCTTAGTTCCTTGATTGTCCTGTCTTTAAAAGCCCCAGTCCTTTCGGTTAGTGTTTGTCGGTCTTTGAATGTCTTCAGATGCTCTGTTCCCTATATGTTTTATTAAAGACTCTCAGTTTGTGAATTCTCCGTGTCTCCTCGTTCCTGGCTCCAGCGAACGTGACAATACTATTATTGTTAGAAATTGCAACAATATAAAAATAGAAATATAATACATTTATACATTTAAAATTTAATTAATACAATAAGTAAAAAAATAAATAATAATATCCTGGCCAGAGGAGAACTGGCCCCCCGACTGAGCCTGGTTTCTCCCAAGGTTTTTTTCTCCATTCTGTCACAGAGGGAGTTTTCGTTCCTTGCCGCTGTCGCCTCTGGCTTGCTCAGTTGGGGACAGTTAATTTCTAACGATTATCGTCAATTTGATTTCATATATACTATTTAAACTAAACTGAGCTAGACAATGACATCTCTGAATTCAATAATGAAATGCCTTTAACTGAAAATTGAGTGTTTAATCTTATTATTATACATTACTGACACTCTATCCTCCAATTTGATACTGTTAAGTGCTTTGACACAATCTGTATTGTTAAAAGCGCTATATAAATAAAGGTGACTTGACTTGACTATGAGATTAATGTGTATTAATGGGTTTTTAAGAATGTAATATTAAATTATGAAAGTAATAAAAAATGAAATCATACTCTAAATATGAAACTAAATCCACTCACTAGATTTGTTAAAACACGGATTCATTCAGTAACGAAACACTGCTTTGTGTTGCTCAGAGATGCAAAACAGTTTCACTGTGGATATTTTGGAACTATTTTCTTTGGAGAAATAGAACAAAAACAGACAATATTGACCATATTGTGTTTAAAATGTAACTATTGTTTTGTTGTTGTTGTTGTTGTTGTTGTTTATTAAACTGCTGTATAAAGTCAATATCACATTTGCAATTGAGTAGATATTCAGGAAAATGGCACTTTTGATTTGGGCATTTTTTGCCCACTTATCTTGAATTTTAGACACATTCTACCTGCATAATAGGCTACATCACAGTGAGTAGTTGCCTTCCATCATGTTCATCACTAAGCAACTGCATGCAGTGTAAGATAGCATAAAGTTCTGGGCTGGGGTGCATTAAATGCATTTATCAATTCAACCTTTTTTCCCCCATAATTAATCACACCAATTTAACATGTTAAATCAATAGCCCTTGTTAAAACATTATCAGAATTTGGCAAAAAGTATGCACATGTCCCCTCTGTCATGTACCATGTCCACCCTGTCATGGAAGGCTTGGTGACAGGGTGGACAATGACGGGGTGGACATTTTTGGTTAAAGTTAGCATTTAATAAACACATGGTGTACCTTCAGTCAGCAAAGTGGTTCATTGTTGAAGCTGAATGTGTACTGCTTACACAATTATATTTTGAATTTCTGAAAAACTTTTGTGTAAATTAATATTTTACTATGACAGGGTGGACATGTTAAGCTTGGCAACATGCAACTACAAACACAATATGATGAAAATTAGGAAATATAAGTGTAGATACTTAGTGTACTTGCATCAGATGTTTTAACCTCCACTGAAGAAAGGCAAAATGTGGGTGTGAGAGTAGATCAGAGGGTTTCTTAAAGGGGCGTTTACAACATCATGACAGGGTGGACAGCAATTTCAGGGACACGTGCAAAATACTTAATATTATTATGAAAACAGAATATAAATGAACAATCTGACTTGTTTTATTAACAACTGGCTGAGGGCAATAAGAATATTTAAAAATTATTTCAATATTGTGTTATTTAACCACTTTTTACACTCATTGAAGTTAGTTGAGCTGCGTGAGGGACATGCCAAAATCACATACATCCCATCAAAGAAAATGGTATAAAATGAGAAAAATACATTTCAAGAGACTGTAGTTGTAGTTATATGTGTGCAAATGTTTGGTCATTTATCATATAACTTCAGAATTTCATTATATTGTATTATGTTCATGATAACTGAATGATTCTGATGAGGACACCAAAGGAATTTTATAGTGCATAGTGCATAGTGCAAGTGCATTTAACTGCAGCCGCAAGCTTCACGACAAACAAACACAAAGCACACGTTAAAGTCTGTCAGTACGTGAGTTTCGTGCATCTAATGCAGTACGCATTCCAAACGGCAGAAATGAAAGCATATCTAAAGTAAAAGACTAAAATAACAGCGAGTGCAAGCACAGTCGAGCAATGCGCAGGTGTCTCACAGCGCATATTCTGTGCAGTGAAGCCTGCAGCGTTTGTCTCTAGCACACACGTGTCATATGCGGGAAAAAGCCAAGCTCAGATTTTAAAATAGAGACTGCATTTACATTTACATTTAGTCATTTTGCAGACGCTTTTATCCAAAGCGACTTACAATTGGGGAATACATAAAGCGATTCATCTTGAAGAGGCAATCAGACAGAGGAAGTGCTCGTAACAACAAGTCTCAGGCATTGTTCAAATAAGTACAAGCTAGCAAGGGAAGGAATAAATAAAGAGAAAGTTTTTTTTATTATTATTATTTATTTATTTTTTTAAAGTTTAGGATGAAGTCAAGTAGTGCTGAAAGAGATGAGTTTTCAGTTGTTGCTTGAAGATTGATAGGGATCCAGCATTCCGGATAGGGGTGGGAAGATCATTCCACCAGCCAGGAATGGTGAATGAGAATGTTCTGGAGAGTGATTTTGAGCCTCTCTGTGATGGTACCACAAGACGTCGCTCACTAGCAGATCTCAGACTTCTGGAGGGGGTGTAGATTCGTAATATTGAGTGCAAGTAGGCGGGTGCTGAGCCTGTGGTTGTTCTATATGCAAGCATCGGTGTCTTGAACTTGATCTGAGCTGCAACTGGTAGCCAGTGCAAAGAGAGGTGTAACATGGGCTCTTTTGGGCTCATTGAAGACCAGTCGTGCCGCTGCATTCTGAATCATTTGTAGAGGTTTGATTGTGTTTGATGGAAGTCCAGCCAGAAGAGCATTGCAGTAGTCCAGCCTAGAAATGACAAGGGCCTGGACAAGAAGTTGTGCACCATGCTCTGTCAGAAAGGGCCTGATCTTTCTGATGTTGTGTAGTGCAAACCTGCAAGATCGAGCAGTCTTTGCAATGTGCTCTTTGAAGGTCAGCTGGTCATCAAAGATTACACCAAGATTTCTGACCGAAGTTGATGGGGTAATTGTTGATGAACCTAATTGAATCGTGAAGTCATGCTGTAGAGTTGGAGTGGCAGGGAAGACAAGAAGCTCAGTCTTTGCCAGGTTGAGCTGTAGGTGATGTTCTTTCATCCATGCCGAGATGTCCGCCAGGCAGCCTGAGATCCGTGCAGCTATTGTTGGATCATCTGGTTGAAAAGAGAGATGGAGCTGTCTCATCAGCTTAGCAATGGTAGGAGAAGCCATGTGCCTGTATGATGGGACCCAGTGATGTAGTGTAAGTGGAGAAGAGGAGGGGTCCAAGAACCGATCCCTGAGGACATTTTTAATACTCACGTGACAAGCGGGTATGCGAATGACGTCATAGGCTATAATAGATTATGGTCTATTACTGCATCGATGCAGAATCGTCCAAGTCTGCATCGTGATGTATCGATGCAACGATTAATTTCGACACCCCTAATTTCAATACTTACTCTTTGACAACAAATCCTCAAGGGTACAGATGTACAGTGTGATCCTTTGATATGCCTGTCCAATGGCCTCGTTGTACTGTCCAATGGTAGAAGGTCAGTCAGTCTCAGGGATATATATATATTTTTTTCATCTGAGAGCCATCTTGATAAAGCAAGACATGTTCTCCATCTTCCATGTCTTGATTGAAATCTTTTAGTTTTTTTTTTTCACTTGTTCATCACCCGCAGTTCTAGGAGCATTCTCTATGACAAAGCTTACATCTTGCCCACATGAACTGCAAAATCTTGGCAAAGTCACCCACTGGGAGCCATAGAAAGGGCAATACATTTTGATCTGAAAAACAAAAACAAGTTGACTGAAGTTAGCACGTTGTATTTGTATTCCGTTGTTCTTTCTTTAATTAGCCTACTAAAAGGACCTGAATAAATTTTAAAATATTATTCTTACTGTCAATCTGCAATTTATTTTGACCTGGTTTTAACAATTAATTAGGGATGCACGATATTATCGGACTGATATCGGAATCGGCCGATAATGGCTTTAAATGTAAATATCGGCCCCTGATAGCAACAGACTTCGGGGCGGATCCGCCCTCAAGTCGGCAGCTCCGCTGTACTGTCAGACTCTGTTCGGTCATTCACCCAGAATATGCCCCGCCTCCAGACCGCGCTCTGTCAGTTAGCGGACTCATTACGAACACGCTTTTTTATTTTATTTTTTTAATTTATATATATATATATATATATATATATTATATATATTTTTACCGGTGCAGTCTCAGTCAGAAATCCTCCTCAGAGTGGAGAAGGCCGGCCAGATTGAAGAGGACTGAACACGGTAAGAATACTGTTAAAATATGGTTTATTTGTACAGTTGTCAGTAACATTAATGTTAATAAAGCAATTAATTGCTTTGTTGGCATTTTTAATTTTTGAAATTGCGTTGTGTAATGTCCAGTTAAGGTTAGCTCTTTAGCATTATTAGCATTATAGTAGATTTGAGTAATAACAGGCCTATTTGGATGGATTTCCTCCTTTCTGTGAGACGGGTAACTGTTAGTTTAGTTGGCTAATTTATCCGGATTTTAATCCAGTCCTGATCGTATATGTAACGTTAAGTGAATTTTTTTTTTTATTTGCATTAATTAACCATAAAGAAATTATTTTATTATTATTATTATTATTTTTTTTTACATAAGTTATACTACTGAGTTGTTAAATATGTTAAAGGCAGTTTTAAAGTTAAAATGTTTTTCTAGTTTGTAAATTATATTGTATAGCTTGGTGGTTCATATTTAATGTAACTGTCTGTACACAAATAGAGCCTGTAGCATATTTCTTTCTTATTTTCGCATTACTGAAACGTATCTGACAAATAATATTCATATTCAAAGGAAAGGGTTTTGATTACCATTACTTAGACAACATTATATTTTTTCAAAAATGAATTAGAGTGTTAATGGACAGTTTCTGAGGACTTATTAAATGCAGTTTTTACAGAAAAGAGTGTCTATAGGTTTTTTTTTTTTTTTTTGCAAATTAATTTGTAATTTGGTGCACTATGATTAAAAAAAAAAAAAAGGTGATTCAGCCTGCACATGGTCACATTTCTTCTCATTCGGCCCTCACCCTAAAATGAGTTTGACACCCCTGGTTTAGACACTTTTCCACTGAAATTACCTGGAATATTTTGTCCCAGAACTTTTGTGCCATGAAAATTATGAAAATAGTCTGGTGACGTAGGACTGCGTGCGACCGCTCCTCCCAGTCCAGGGCCGTTTCTCAGTACCAAGTAATGTTACGAAAATTTCACACTTGCGTCCTTGGTAGTTCGGACTTTGCAAGTTTGACTCGGGAGTGTGAACTCACGTCCGGTAATTCTGCAAATGGAACAGCAGCGTACTTGATAACATCACTCAGTTCGTCTTGGCTACTGCAATTTTCCTCACTGTAGGCTATTTACAATAAGACGAAATATGATATCAAACACTACTGCCTCTTTTCATTTAAACATATTGTTATACGTTTGATTACGCACAAGTGAGTGCCCAGTTTAATTCCATCTTATAATAATTAAGTTATAATACTAACTTTACGTAATTATGTTTCTACTCCAATTCGTCTTTTTTGAAATATAAAAAAACTTAACAGATTTATTCAAACAAATTAAATATTGAAGAAAATAAAATTAAATAAAAAAAATATATATATATAATGAATATATAATACGATACAAATATTTATCAAAATGCGCCTCCCTACAGTTATTTTTCTCAACTGTAACATTACATGACATTGTTTACAAGCTGTTATATTTACATCTTTTCGTGATTGAAACACTGATTGAGCGATTACATGAGACACGAGATGGACTGTATCCAGTACTGTTTCTAGGCATAGGTGAGCTAGGCGGTCGTCTAGAGGGCCACCAGCTGGAGGGGTGCCAATGAGTGCACGTACTGGCACTACATTTTAACAGGGTTGTGATAAAGGGTGGCACGGTCACCCTGAAATATGACTGCCGCCCCCACTGGATCCCCAACATCATTGGGCTAGAGTACTGTCAATCTGACGATGCCTGTATGACACTGGATCAGAGCGCTGTCAATTGCTGCCTGATTGTTGCATGCTTGCATTTGTAGCGCTCAACAATGCTATTAGATCAATGGGCTCTGTCAGTGCTTTGGCAAGGTAACACTTTTTTTGCCATGCAATAAAGCTAAGTTTAAAGGCCAATTTAAAATATTGGTACAGTAAATAAAGTGCACAAAATCAGTATTTTGTTTAGGCAGTATTTGTGGCAGTTTGATAAATCATGTTGCGAGATTTGTCCAAAAGGTGTTTTTGCGCCAATGTATTGTTAAAGGATCAGCATGTCATGTAATATTCCCATATAAACTTTAACAGCCAATTAAAAAATGTTGGTATAGTAAAATTCGCTAATTCACGAGATCAATACATCCTTTATTAAACCGCTTTGTCGAGTTTAATGCATCCTTACGGAGGAGTCGAAATGCTGAATCAATTCATTCACTTCTAACACAGCACTTAATGAGAGCAGCGTCATACACAGAGGACAGAGCGTCACGTTATTTAAAGGGGAAGTTCACACGTTAATGAGTAGCAAAGGATTAATGCTGCCTTCATGTGCTATCGGAATTATCGTAAATATGAGTTTAAATATGAATCGGAAATTATACTTGAACGGCCTCTCAAGTCGTATTTACTACGGGGAAATTCGGAAATAATTTTGATACCCGAGTTTCCGAGTTGGGCGGGTCATAAACTTTAAACATGGTGGAGGGCACAACCATTGCTGCTGTCATTGCTGTTCTCTCAACAACTACATCCCCTTGTCTCATCACTAAAGTAGTGTACTTACAGGCTAGATATGAACGATCATTCGAAGCATATTGTATGTTTTATAAGCAGTGAAATAAGCATGTGTTTGACCAAAATTCCAGAATTGTCAGCAAACTGCATGTATAGCGTGGTGAATGTTTATATGATTGTCAATCAATGGTATGCTACATTTTATTCTTTCCGACATTAAAGCACTTGAATACGACAAGCTCGTGATCACGACGTCATAAGTGGGAAATAGGAAATTTCCCATAGCACGTGAAGGCAGCATTAGTAGCTGCATTTATTACTTTTATGCCACTGATCAGGCTTTTATATGTAGTTTGGGGTAACAAAGGGTTTTATAGGTTTGACTGCAAATAATAATGCAATAACTGACACTGTAAATCAATGTTTCAAGCAACAACAACAAAACAATTGAACAAAATACAGATAAAGACAAAAAGTAGCCATTGATAGTATCTAAACGTATCCAAATGTAATAAAATTAATTCATGTGTGATTTTTGTGTAAATTATGTGCAATGCCTTAGCTACTAGGGATTGTTACATAGGGCTATACAAGCATCTAGTGGCAACACGATATTACAGATAATAAATTGCGCAAAATGTTTATCTTAAGTCAATTTACAAATAATGCATTCAGATTTGTGGAACTCTCAATGCGCTGAATCTCCACAAATTAGTGTTGTTACTATGACAACCAATTTGAATGTGACAAGAAAATGGTGTCTGAAAACAATATATATATATATATATATATATATATATATATATATATATATATATTAGGGCAATAGGGATTTCGCCTAGGGTGTCAAATTGGCCAGAAACGGCCCTGACTGTATCTTTCAAAACACCTTCTGGTGTTTATTCATTCATGTTTTTTTCAGAGCTGCACAATTCTGCATAAATTGAGAATCACAATTTTTTTTGTCTCAAATAGAGATCACTATTCTTCCACATTTCTGAACTAAACAAAATAATGTGAGACAATATTAATTGCCGCAGTCAATTTAAAAGTGTTTAATTAATTTGAATGAATTATTAAACATTTTAATATATAATATGCACTTAATATATATTTAATACACCAATTTTTAATATTAAAATTATGAAAAAGTGGTTTGAATGAATGATTCAATGACTTACTCATAAATGCTTCACTTGTTTCATTACTGGATGAATCAGTGTTTTTGAACAAATCTCTTGAATGAATAATTCAATGACAAATACATTTTTTAACAGTCACTTGTTGCCACGTAGTGGCAAAACGATGCAATCGACACAAACGTTATTTGAAGCGCCAGTTACTTTCAAAAGATGACTTGCTTTTGATTTTGATCGCTACCATAGACATCAGTGTTCATATCCAAAATATAAACTTTTGTCCCAGTATTTCTGTGATAACATGAATGACTTTAAGACAGAAATAATAAGATTTATTGGATGAGAGGCGTTTTTAGTGTCCGCCGCGGAAAATGTGAACGAAAATGAAAGCAATTAAATGTGTTACAATTAAAATATGAAAATTAAAGTGATAGTTTTTACGAGACGGACAAGGTCGTAAAAATTCCGTCATAACGCAACCTCTGCTGAAGACAGAGACACATTCTCTGTATGTGGATCAGAGTAGAGAGACTTTCTGAAGATGTCTAGAAGATTATGGTCAATGCAGTGAGAATATCGTCCATGGCGGTTATTGCATCCCAAATGGAAAATGGTGTGCATTTCCAACCTGATCTCACAGGAAAACGTAGTCACGAACTGCCATGAGATAGGGTTGTCTTTTCATGGGTGTGTTAAAAGATGTCAGAAATCATGAGAATTCAGCTGATTCTTTCTGCAGGAAGCCACACAGCAAAATCTCCAATGTTCAAATCCTAGTGTTGAGGACTTTTAGAGTAAAGTGTTAAAGTTGTGGTGTTGAATTTTAGAGGATTAACACTAGCTAGTGTAAAGAGCACCCTCTGGCCGGTGTAAAAACATTGAGTCAACCTTATTAACTCTGCTGAGTGTTATTAGTCACATCCGGGACATTTGCTCGTGTGTGCGTGCCTGACCCATCTGAAATATTTTTCACAGACACCATTTTCTTTGCGCGAGATGTGGAGCATATGAGGACGGAAAACTACGAAATTAAGAGTTTAATCTTACTCAAAAAATGTGTTTTGTAATATATTGTTTTATAACGCTATTTAACGTATTTGCTGTGTGCATAAACAATGACATTTCCTTTCACTTGCACTGCGGAACAGACGACAACGTTGTTTTTCTATCAGGGAAATTTGCAAGTAAGTGTTTTTTTCATCTCATTTAAAATATGTATTTTATAACATCATATTGATTTATAGCGATAGTTGTGTGCTGTGCTCTCCTACACTTCCCTAAGAGAGAGATTTTTTTTTTCACTCAGGATGCGGAGCAGACAGGGAAGATGGTTTTAACAATGAAAACATGAAAGTAAGTGTTTTACTTCATTTACTATATGTATTTTATAAAATAATATTATTTAATAATGTTATTTGTATGCTGTGCGTGCCTAAATGATCCTGTGGAGACATAGCCAGAACAAAGGCGGGGAGACACTTGCTTGCAGTCACAAAAGGAGTTTATTGACTCACAAGAGACATTAAAGTTGACCCTCCTCATGGAGGCCCCAACCAGAACTAACTCCTGAGAGACAGAGTAAGCCCTTTTACACCCAAGGGTCAAACCATCTCATGGGAACTCAGGGCAAACAAAATTATATACACACACAAACACCTAAATAAACTCAATTTAACATAAGATTCAAAATAAACTAACATCAATTTAACCAAAATAAATACAAGAAATAAACAATATAATATACAATACATTTATACATACAATATATTCCAAATAAACAACGAACAATGACCTCCCCTGCTTAGCTTAGCAAGTCAACTATGCCTGCATTACCCAGAATTCCATATGATGGTATAAAACAGGAAACAGGAAGGCCGCACTTCCTCTTAAACCCCCACCCCCGAAACCATGCTGCAGCCATGAGCCCAGAGGGGAAAAAAGGTAAGGAAATGAAACTGATAAACTTTAAACAAATAAAAGAAAAAATACAAAATAAACCTATTGGTGTCTCTTTCTCTTGACCTAATGTGCACCTTAGACAAGAAAAATAAGTCCAGAATTGTATTTAAACAAACAATAGAAGACAAACATTCATACAAATAAATATAAACCAAAACAAACATAAACCTAACAAAACACAGGGCATATACCAAAGATTAAAGTTACCTTATGACATCGTCACATCTTCCCCCTCCCCCAAACTCTCGCAAGGTAAGCGAGAGAGAAAATCCGCAGTCACATTTTCTGACCCTGGCCGATGTCTTACAATGAAATGGAAAGGTTGCATTGACAAACTCCAACGAGTTACACGAGCATTGGTATCTTTCATTTTATCAATCCATTGCAATGTTCGATGATCCATTTCAACCACAAAATCTCGTCCCAGCAGATAATATTTGAAAGAATCAAGGGCCCATTTCACTGCCAAACACTCCTTTTCAATAACAGAGTACCTCGTCTCCCGAGGATACAGTTTCCGACTCAAATAAGCCACAGGATGTAACTCACCTCCCTGCTCTTGTTTCAAAACAGCTCCCAATCCTACCTCTGAAGCATCTGTCTGAAGCACAAATAGTTTCTCAAAATCAGGACTGTACAGGACAGGATTAGTCACCAATGCATCCCTCACATTCTGGAAAGCTAGCCTGGCCTGTTCAGTCCATTGAATTTGGTTTGGACTCGACTTCCGAGTCAGATCTGTTAATGGAGCCGCTCTAGTGGCAAAATGAGGTATAAACCTCCGATACCACCCAGCAAGTCCTAAGAAAGATCTAATCTGCTTTTTAGTACTTGGAAGTGGGCAGGACTGAATAGCTTGTATCTTCTGGATCTGGGGTTTAATAACACCATTACCCAGGACATAACCCAAATACTCAGTCTCCCTTTTGGCCAGAGAACACTTTGCAGGATTAATGGTCAGACCGGCCTCCTTAATTCGTTGAAACACTGTTGCAAGATGATAAAGATGCATCTTCCAGCTGTCACTAAATATCACCACATCGTCGAGGTAAGCTGCGGTAAACTCACTTAAATCCTGCAACATGGTATTCATTAACCTTTGAAAGGTAGGGGGAGCCCCGTGCAGCCCAAAAGGGAGAACACGAAAATGCATCAGACTTGTAGGGGTACGAAAAGCTGTCAATTCTTGAGATTCAGGAGCCAATGGCACCTGCCAGTATCCCTTACATAAATCGATTGTACTGATAAATTTGGCTTTTCCCAACTTCTCAATGAGCTCCTCAATTCGGGGCATAGGAAAGGAGTCAAATTTGGATACCGAATTTAAGTAACGGAAATCAATACAAAAAACGCAAGCTCCCATCCTTTTTCGGAACCAAAACAACTGGATTACACCATTCACTTTGGGAAGGCTACACAATACCCATCTCCTGCATTACCTTAACCTCCTCAGTGAATGCTGACACATTCTTTCAGGAATGCGATAGCTCATTCTTTTTACTTGAGCATTAGATTTCAACACAATTTGATGCTGAACGAGTGTAGTACAACCAGGAGTACTTTTAAATAAGTCTGGATCACATAGCTCTTCAATTTGCTTTTTATGTTCCCCTGCTAAGTGGTCAAGATTAACTGAGGAGGAATCCTGTCTAACGGATAAATACTGTTCTTCTATCTTCTATCTCTATTCTTCCTCTTCATCATCTACCAACCGAATCAAATTCACACTGGCAGCTTTTTGTGGAAACCATTCCTTCAAAAGATTAATATGCAATGTTCTATAAGAACGTGACTCACCAGGAGTAGCAATTTGGTAAGTGGTAGGACCTAACTTCTTTATGACCTTGAATGGACCCCGCCATTTACCCAGCAACTTATTCTCCTCGGTTGGAAGCATGACTAAAACCTGCTGCCCTACTTCAAAGGAGCGCTGCTTTGTCTTCCTATCATACCAGCATTTCTGCCTTCTCTGTGATTCGTGTAAGTGTTCTGCTGCCAACTTAGTCATCTTCTCCAATTTCTCCCTCATTTGCAACACATAATCAATAACATTGACTGTACTCACTGTCTGTGAACTTTGCTCCCAGGACTCCTTCAACAAAGACAAGGGACCCCTCACATCATGCCCATATATCAACTGAAAGGGAGAAAAACCTGTGGAGGCCTGTGGACCTTCTCTGTACGCAAACAATATGTAAGGTAACCACTGGTCCCAATCAGACTCTGTTTCACACACAAACTTATGGAGCATTTGAACAAGAGTTTGATTAAATCTTTCTACAAGACCATCTGTTTCTGGATGGTTAGGGGTGGTCTTTAAACCTCTTATCCCCAACAATTGATAAACCTGCTTCAGTAATTTTGAGGTAAAATTAGTTCCTCTGTCAGTTAATATCTCTTGGGGTAAACCCACCCTAGAAAAGAACTGTAACAAACAAAAAGCTACAGTTTTTGCCTTCGTGTTTTTCAAAGGGAAAACCTCAGGATATCGGCTTGCATAGTCACAAATTACCAACATATATTTGTTACTTGCTTTGCTTTTTTCTACAGGGCCTACAATGTCCATGCCCAGCCGTTGGAAAGGCACCTCTATTACTGGCAGAGGCATCAAAGGAGCTTTTGGGGGAACCTGAGGGGCAGTGCTTTGGCATTCTGGACACCTCTTACAGAATTCGGCTATATCTTTAGTCATGCCTGGCCAGAAAAAATGTTTGCCAATTCGCTGGTACATTTTACGGCGGCCCAAATGACAAGCCCAGGGGATGGTATGCCCCATTTTCATGACCATATTGCGTACATTCAAAGGGAGAACCATTTGTTGTGCATTTCGGGTCTTACGATACAAAAGATCATTCTCTAAACAAAAAAAAAAAGAACCCTTAGGAAACAGCTCTTTGCATTGCTTTGAATTTTCAATTATTCTAGTATAGATGGGACCAATTTCAGAATCAGTTTTCTGTAGTTCAGACATATCAGTGGGGATCTGCCACTCCAAACTGAATTCTGAACCTTCCCCATTTGTGACTTCTACCACTGTTCCCTGAAACCTGTCTAACCTCTTCTGTGCTTTAGATTTCACAGGCTTCACTGGATGGGTTGGAATCTCACAATCATAAAAGGGAAGGTATTTCAAGGGGTTTCCCTCATTCACCTCCTGAATCTGTCTAAATTTTGCCCGCGTTAACACCACATTACAAGTACTGCCTGAATGCAATAGATCCATCAACACAGGACAGTCATGACCAATGATTACAGGATATAGCAGTTTTGGAGCTAACCCCACTTTCATACGGTAAGATTGCCCATTAACCCTCAAATACACTTCAGTGGTCGGATAAGACCGTTCTTCACCATGGATACATTTTACCATGACAGGGCAATCAATTTCCATAGAATACTCAGATACAAGACCATCTTCTACTAAAGTTTGGGTGCATCCTGTATCTACTAAGGCTATAACCCTTTTACCATTTAGTTTTACAGGAATGGTGACTTCACTAGGCATTGGAGTAATGCTAGGTTCAGGTATCATCATTCGGGGAACATAACAGACATTGGTAAGCTTTTTATTCAGGTTCGGACACATGGGTTTCTTATGGCCTATCTGGCCACAACTATAACACTTAATAGTCTCACCTGTAGCTACGCTTAACGTTTCTGTTTGTTTCACCAGTCTCTCACCCATAATTTTACCGCCTTCTAGCAGTGAAGATGTCTTGCGAGAGGAGGACTTGTCCCTTACAATCTTCCACTGAGCATAACTCCAAGGCTCAGTCCTACGCCTAGCTGCCACAAAGACATCAGCCAACCTGGCAGCCTCCTCCGCAGAAGAGGGATCATGCTCCTTAATCCAGGTTTGTAGTTCAGGACACAACATTCTCAAAATCTGCTCCAAAATGATAGACTCTGCAACCTCATAGACGGTCTTTTCTGCAGGTTTCACCCACTTGTAGAACAAATCTTTCAATCGAACATACAATTCTTTTGGAGTTTCTTCCATCAACACTTCCATGCTACGAAACCGCTGCCGATAGGTCTCAGCATTGATAGAATATTTCTTCAATATTGCCTCGGTCACTTCATCCACATCCATCGCCACATAGGCGGAACGGGCCTTGCCAGTGAGCAGAGGAACTAGTCGAATGGCCCAATCCTCTGATGGCCATTTACACACTGTAGCGATTCGCTCAAAAGTAGTCAGATAATGCTCAGTGTCATCCATGTCACTGAGCTGCTGCATCTTTAGCTCCTTCCACAGACCCCCAGCGGTTGGATGTTGCGCTGAGTCAGAAATTCTGGAGGAAGTGCCTGGATCCTCACTTTCCTCTGCTGACAAGGTTCCCCGTGAGGTATGCTGACCCACTTCTCCCTGAAGGAGTCGAAACTGATGTTGTAAAGACCTCCATCTTGTCTCTTGTCGTGCATTTTCTTGCTCTTGACGATCTTGTCTCACTTTTTGATCCACCAGGAACTTCTGGAACATATCCTTGAGCTCTGCAATATCCGTAGAAGAACTCTCAGAGGGAATCAGCTCAACAGCACCTCCAAAAGCCCCTTGCAGTTCTTCCCCCTCTTCTCCAGAGTCCATCTGGGCTGGCTTCTCACCACGTGCCCGCTTTGGTCCCATCACACCTGAAGATTTAACACAGCAATGCTCCTCTTCTGGAATATCCCACCGCTGCCACCATATTGTGGAGACATAGCCAGAACAAAGGCGGGGAGACACTTGCTTGCAGTCACAAAAGGAGTTAATTGACTCACAAGAGACATTAAAGTTGACCCTCCTCATGGAGGCCCCAACCAGAACTAACTCCTGAGAGACAGAGTAAGCCCTTTTTACACCCAAGGGTCAAACCATCTCATGGGAACTCAGGCCAAACAAAATTATATACACACACAAACACCTAAATAAACTCAATTTAACATAAGATTCAAAATAAACTAACATCAGTTTAACCAAAATAAATACAAGAAATAAACAATATAATATACAATACATTTATACATACAATATATTCCAAATAAACACAACAAAAAATGACCTCCCCTGCTTAGCTTAGCAAGTCAACCATGCCTGCATTACCCAGCATTCCATATGATGTTATAAAACAGGAAACAGGAAGGCCGCACTTCCTCTTAAACCCCCACCCCCGAAACCATGCTGCAGCTATGAGCCCAGAGGGGAAAAAAGGTAAGGAAATGAAACTGATAAACTTTAAACAAATAAAAGAAAAATACAAAATAAACCTATTGGTGTCTCTTTCTCTTGACCTAATGTGCACCTTAGACAAGAAAAATAAGTCCAGAATTGTATTTAAACAAACAATAGAAGACAAACATTCATACAAATAAATATAAACCAAAACAAACATAAACCTAACAAAACACAGGGCATACACCAAAGATTAAAGTTACCTTATGACATCGTCACAGATCCGAAACGTTTCTCACAGATGAAATTTGAATTGATGTCAAATCAAACCACTGTAAACTGCCCAAATCTAAAATAGCAATATCAGTAATTGTTTCTTGTGTCTCCTGATCAAATTTTGTGATTATATTAAGCATTAATTGAATGAGTTTTCATAATTGTGAGTCAAATTGTTCACCATTCAAAGTGAATTTGTGCCATCACAAGACTTGGAATATGACACATGAGTAGCATGAACTACAGATCAGATATGAGTTTTTGGTATTCTTGTACTGTCATTTATTTATGTGCTGTCCAATTTGTGTGCATTCATTTTGATAGGTGGAGCCCTGCCTCAGTGCAGTGAGATCATTCATGGAATTCAGGAATTGCGACCCATTTTCCAGTAAGACTGACTTTCCTTTTACAAAAAAAAAAAAAAAAAAAAATATATATATATATATATATATATATATATATATATATATACTTACAGTGAGTTAAATGCTTTTGCTTAAAGGGATAGTTCACCCAAAAATGAAAATAATCATTTACTCACCCTTGAGTTTGTCTAATGTCGTATGTCCCTCTTTCTTTTTCGGACCACAAAAGGAGATTAAAATAAAATGTCCCGAATGTGCTTGTCCATATAATGTCAGTCTATGGCGATTAACATTTAAGCTTTAAAATAGAAGCAAAAGTATAGTAGAGTGGTCTTATGCGTCATGTGCTGTATATTCCAAGTGTTCTGCGGGTATACAATAAGGTGGTATGAACAAACTGAAATTTTACATACTATTTAACAAATATCCTGACTTGACTGTTGGTCTCGGTGCATGACTGTGTGTTCATGAGACACTATTAGTTCAGTTCACTCTGAATTGCACACAAGTTGTGAAAAAAATCAAGATTAATAAAAATGTGACACAAAAAACAACGCATAGAAATCCCCCAAAGAGTATCTGTGTACTTTCTTCACTGAGCTGAATCTTTTTCACTGACTCCGGACCAGAGCTTCAGTTGTCCTGACAGCCGACAGATGAACGTGATAACTTCCTGTTGCAACGAGCACAGCAGATATATTTACCTCAGAGAAAAAAGCACATAAATTGTTTTTCATGTTGTGTTTTTATTAGTCTTAATTGTTCACAACTTGTGTGCTTTTCCTGGTTGAGTTAGACTGAACTGCTGTGCTAAAAGAGTCTCACGCATTCACGCACAGAGACCAACTGTCAGGTCAGCATATTCCTCAAATAATATGTTCAGTTTGTTTCTCACCAGACTCTATCATGAACACTTTGAATATACGGCACGTGTCACGTGGGACCACTCTGTGATACTTTTGTGTCTTTTTTTAAAAAGCTTGATGTTAATCGCCATACTGCCATTATATGAAGAAGCACGTGTTTGACATTTAAAAAAAAAAAAAAAAAATTGCTTTTCATCTTCCGATAAAAGAAGGGCATACGGCATTAGAACAAGAAAAAAGCTAAATAAATAATGACATCATTTAAATTTTTTTGGGGTGAACTATCCCTTAAAACAAATTGTTCACCTGAATTGTTGTTTACTTATACTACCATTTCAGGAGTGTTAAATTCGAATTGAGTTAAATGTACACTGGCTTTTTTGCTGTGCATATTTTGCATCTAAGACCAAGAAGACTTCAGCACCAGGGGCCTCATGTAAAAAATCTATGAGAATTCATTCTAAAAGTGTGTATGCACAAAAGTCAGATTTTGCTCATGCACAAAATTTCTCAGCTTTGTAACACAGTACCCATAGGAAAATTGTATTACTCAGTGGTTGCTCTTCCTGAGCTCAGGAGACTTAGATGAGATTCTCATATCGCTCTCATTTTAGTATCAACCGCATTTCATGTTTCATGTTTTCATGTAGCACGTTTCTCCTAAAATTCCTTAGGAGAAATAGAAGTAGACACAAATGAGACATGAGAAAGTTCTGAAAGAAAGGAATCCAATATGACAATAGGAGAGAAACATGGGAGATCTCTTTATTGTCTTGCTGTAATCTTTTGCAAGACTCCGTTATAAAAATGTTTTACTGCTCAGAGGCTGCTTTTTATTTTTTATTGCAATGGGGTTTTTCACCTTTAATGGTCAGGACAGTAGGAGTAGAGACAGGAAACAAATGTACAGGTGAGAACTGAACAGGAAAGTACCTTTAGCTGGGATATGAACCCATGCTGTCAGAGGTGCAGTTGTGCTTCACGTCGATGTGCTGCCCACAAGGATATGGCTCTGACAGAGGTTACTCTGCGTTCAGGATACTCAGGGGTGATTCTCTTATTTGTCTCATTGAGATATCAGTTTTGTCTTAAGATGTCTTCAGTTTTATTTTAGCAGAAACGTTGGTAACACTTTACAATACGGGTGCACAAATATGCATTAAATAATGCTTAACTAATGCACAGATAATCATGAGTTAATGTATAACTCATGATGAACTAAACCATTTATTAATGATTACTGCGTATGATATCATTATGTTATGACTTTACTTGTTGAGGCACATGATTATTAATTAATTAAGTAATATGTCATTGTGGTTATAGATTTTGAATTAATTAGTTAGTCAAGTGCCTCAACAAGTAAAGTCATAACATAATGATACCCATGCAAATCATTAACTAATGATTAATTAAAGCACACAACTGGAAGTTTAAAGGCATGGCTTCGATCCAATGTGGTAATTAACATATGAATTTACTTCATTAGTTAATAAAATAAGTTATTAGGAAGTTAATATATTATGACACATTTAACTGATAACAATTTATTGATTACTTAATCTGTGAATCATATATAATCATGAGTTACACATTAACTCATTAACTCATGATTATCTGTGCATTTGTTAAGCATGAATTAATGCATATTAGTGTCACCGTATTGTAAAGTGTTACCGAAACGTTAAACTTTTACTAATATTGTAAATACTAAAACTATCATTTAAATATTAAACATGTCAGAATACCAAGGGTTACTAGTGTAAATGTTTAAATTTATCTTCAAACACACTAGAAAGGACTTGCAAGTGCAAGATGTGTGTGTGTTTTTTTTTTTTAATATATATAACAAATGTAGCACTGGTGTACCAGGTTTTTTTGTTTGTTTTGTTTTTTTTTGGTTTATTTTTGCTTTGTTTAGCATTCAAATTTTGTCTTGTACAGCCCATTTTTGCATGTATGTAAATATATAGGTTATAGTTTCCTCTGTTAAATCACTGTGCAATAAAACACTGTCTACATAAAACAGCTTCAAATATGACAATGCATGTATTGTCTTTGATTGAAATGGTGTGGATAAATGACATTGAAGCTAACCAGAGGGAAGAAAAACAAAATAAAAAAAGAGATCTCTTTACCATTTCAAATATTTCTCCTAGACAGAAATGAGGTTACCTCAAGATTGAATGGAAACTTTTGCTTGAGTCTCCTGCTTCTCAAACTTGTCTCCTGAGACAAAAACTCTTAACACTCTCACAATGGTCTCCTTTCAAGCTTTAAAAGCGATCGTAACATCACACACTGTGCTCAGAGACTCTGGATCTCTCTTTTGTCTCCTCTGAAGTTTAGAAAAGATCTCAACCACTTTACACACTGAGCTCAGATATTTCTCCTACACTAAAGACTCGAGAGCTCTCACATTTGTCTCCTCTACATTTCAGAAGTGATCTCAATAACTTTACAAAGTGTGCACCAAGTCAAATGCCTCAATCCCAGATAGCAAAAATAATTTGGGCCAGATCTGGTCCAGACCCATCGGACGTTCTGGACCAGATCCGTGTAACGGATGTCTTGGTGTCTTTTGGCACGACGGGCCAATACCGGCATGGATCCGGAAAAAACGGATATTGATATATATATAAAAAATATTGGCCCTCCAGACCAGATGCGGATTCCTTTATGGTGATTTGGCCATCCGGATCTGGGCCAGCTCATTTTGTGTATTTTTATTTATTTATATATATATATATATATATATAGGCCTTCATATATATACACACACAAACACACACACACACACAAATAAGTTGTATACATATCTAGAATTCAAACACAATTTGTTTATTTGTACAGTGCTTTTCACAATACATATTCCAATGTAGCTTTACAGAAAATGCATTTAAAAATAGCATTGCATTTAAAAGTTACAAATAAAAAGAGTAATGTCCATATGCCACAGTATTTGTACAGTTCCCGGATAATACAAATCATACAAATAGATAATGACTATTTAAGTAGAAATGTTAAATACCTTTAAAGCAATGATTACAAGCATCTTACATAATACATAATTAAATATCTTTTTTTTTTCTTAAGGTATAATATGAAGGTCTTAGACAACAAAAAGTTTAAAGAACTGATTTAGATGTATAGACAGTTACTGTCCTGAACACTATTAAAACAATATTCATATTAAAACAATTGAATTACTACACAAAACATCTTTTACTACACTACATCTTTTCTTTCCTTTTGATAATTTTTGCATCAAAAGCAAAATTAAAGTTTATTTAAAACACTACCCCAAGTAGTATAAGTCTCTACTTCTAGTGCTTACTGTACATACTATTCACTAAGCTTAAAACAGTGTTACACAATGAGAATGAATAATTACCACAGGGAAATTTTATATCACAGGGAAAGTTCTTATAAATGTGTGTCACCATTGTGTGCTTGAGTTGGTTCTAGTTGTTCGAGTCTTCTGCAATGCCGTTTTTGAGGAAAATGCGAGCCCTCCATCTGACTCCACAGCTTAAAGACAGTTCCCCCCTTTTCGTTGTCTCTTTTAAAAAAAAAAAAAAAAAAAAAAAAAAAAAAAAAAGATTAAATATCTTTTTAATGTTAAAATATTAATATATTAAATATATTATACACACACACATAGATATATACACTACATACAGGTGCATCTCAATAAATTAGAATGTCGTGGAAAAGTTCATTTATTTCAGTAATTCAACTCAAATTGTGAAACTCGTGTATTAAATAAATTCAATGCACACAGACTGAAGTAGTTTAAGTCTTTGATTCTTTTAATTGTGATGATTTTGGCTCACATTTAATAAAAACCCACCAATTCACTATCTCAACAAATTAGAATACTTCATAAGACCAATAAAAAAAAAAAACATTTTTAGTGAATTGTTGGCCTTCTGGAAAGTATGTTCATTTACTGTATATGTACTCAATACTTGGTAGGGGCTCCTTTTGCTTTAATTACTGCCTCAATTCGGCGTGGCATGGAGGTGATCGGTTTGTGGCACTGCTGAGGTGGTATGGAAGCCCAGGTTTCTTTGACAGTGGCCTTCAGCTCATCTGCATTTTTTGGTCTCTTGTTTCTCATTTTCCTCTCAGGTCTGGTGATTTTGCTGGCCAGTCAAGCACACCAACACCATGGTCATTTAACCAACTTTTGGTGCTTTTGGCAGTGTGGGCAGGTGCCAAATCCTGCTGGAAAATGAAATCAGCATCTTTAAAAAGCTGGTCAGCAGAAGGAAGCATGAAGTGCTCCAAAATTTCTTGGTAAATGGGTGCAGTGACTTTGGTTTTCAAAAAACACAATGGACCAACACCAGCAGATGACATTGCACCCCAAACCATCACAGACTGTGGAGACTTAACACTGGACTTCAAGCAAGTTGGGCTATGAGCCTCTCCACCCTTCCTCTAGACTCTAGGACCTTGATTTCCAAATGAAATACAAAATTTACTTTTATCTGAAAAGAGGACTTTGGACCACTGACCAACAGTCCAGTTCTTTTTCTCCTTAGCCCAGGTAAGATGATTCTGATGTTGTCTCTGGTTCAGAAGTGTCTTGATAGCCCTTTTCCTGAAGACGTCTGAGCGTGGTGACTCTTGATGCACTGACTCCAGCTTCAGTCCACTCCTTGTGAAGCTCTCCCAAGTGTTTGAATCAGCTTTACTTGACAGTATTCTCAAGCTTGAGGTCATCCCTGTTGCTTGTGCACCTTTTCCTACCCAAATTCTTCCTTCCAGTCAACTTTGCATTTAATATGCTTTGATACAGCACTCTGTAATCAGCCACACCTTTCAGTAATGACCCTCTGTGACTTACCCTCTTTGTGGAGGGCGTCAGTGTTCATCTTCTGGACCATTGCCAAGTCATCAGTCTTCTCCATTATTGTGGTTTCAAAGAACAAGAGATACCCGGAATTTATACTGTAGGGAAACCAGAGCTCTACATACCGAATCCATTAGACTGTTCGCCATCGAATCTCCTCAGAATCCTGTCATCCTGGGCTTACCGTGGCTGGAGAAACACAATCCCCGCATCTTATGGTCGACACAGCAAATTCTCCAATGGTCAGAGTTCTGTCAGCATCACTGTCTGACTTCAAGCGCCAGATCAACTGCTCTCCCCGTGGAGGAGAGGCCCGAGTTCAAAAATCTCCCTGAATTACCCATCGAATACCAGGACCTGTCTGAAGCCTTCAGTAAGGCCAAAGCCTCCGAACTTCCTCCGCATCGACCTAGCGATTGTGCCATAGACCTCATCCCAGGATCGATGCCCCCTAGAGGCAGAATCTTCCCACTTTCACAACCCGAGTCAGAGACTATGAAGCAGTATATAGAGGAGGAATTGTCAAAAGGTTTTATTGTACCGTCGAAATCTCCAGCGTCAGCGGGGTTTTTCTTCGTCAAGAAGAAGGACGGAGGTCTCCGACCCTGCATTGATTATCGAGCACTCAACGACATCACCATCAAGTTTCGCTATCCGTTACCCCTAGTACCAGCCGCCCTAGAACAACTCCGCACAGCCAAATACTTCACTAAACTTGACCTGCGCAGTGCTTACAACTTGATTCGGATCAGAGAGGGAGACGAGTGGAAGACCGCTTTCTCGACCACATCCGGGCACTATGAATATCGGGTTATGCCGTTCGGGCTTGCCAACAGTCCTTTGGTGTTCCAGGCATTTATTAATGAGGTCTTCAGTGACATGCTGAACCAATTTGTCGTCGTCTACATTGATGATATACTGATTTAATCTAACTCCCTTGAAACCCATGTTAAACACGTCAGGGCAGTACTCCAGCGGCTCATCAAGCACCAACTGTACGCCAAGTTACAGAAATGTGAGTTCCACCAGACACAGATCTCGTTCTTGGGCTATGTCATCAGCCCTGAGGGGGTTACCATGGACGACAGTAAAGTGCAAGCGGTGCTCAATTGGCCTAAGCCCACAACCGTAAAGGAACTTCAGCGTTTCCTTGGATTTGCAAATTTTTATCGACGCTTCATCAGGAACTTCAGTGTGGTCGCGGCTCCTCTCACCTCATTACTTCAAGGGGGTAAACAACGTCTAAATTGGACACATACCAGCGAGCAATCCTTCCAGCAGCTAAAGGAATGGTTCACCTCAGCCCCCACCTTACATCATCCCAATCCAAACCTGGAATTCACAGTAGAAGTGGATGCTTCGAACACTGGAATCGGGGCAGTTCTTTCTCAGCGTCATGGTAATCCACCCAAACTATTCCCATGTGCTTTCTACTCCCGCAAACTCAACTCAGCGGAGAGGAATTACGATGTGGGTGATTGAGAATTGTTGGCCATGAAGGCCGCCTTTGAGGAGTGGCGGCATTGTTTGGAGGGGGCAAAATTACCATTCTTCGTTTTAACAGATCATCGCAACCTCGAATACATCAGGTCCGCCAAACGACTCAATCCCAGACAGGCGAGATGGTCCCTGTTCTTCTCACGCTTCGACTTCAAAGTAACTTATCGACCCGGATCCAAGAATGGCAAAGCGGACGCTCTATCAAGACAGTTCGACCATCTTCCCACATCTAAGACGACCGAACCCATTCTGCCTCCCACAATCATTCTAGCACCTGTACAGTGGGATATTATGACTGAGATTTCCGAAGCCCTCATTGATAATCCAGCTCCGGCCGAATGCACGCCTGATCGAACGTACGTTCCCGTTGCTCTACGTCTAAGGGTCCTGCAGTGGGTCCACGAACTCCCCAGTGCCGGTCATCCAGGTATCAATGCCACCGTTCAACTCGTCTCTAATCGCTTCTGGTGGGCAACTCTACAATCAGATGTAACACGGTTTGTGCAGAAATGTGACACTTGCAACATCTCCAAATCATCCCATCATCGACCAGCAGGTCTTCTCCATCCCCTTCCCATTCCCCAACGACCTTGGTCCCATATCGACTTCGTAACAGATCTACCTAACTCCAATCACTTCACCACTATACTCACAGTGATCGACCGTTTCTCCAAAGCTTGCCGTCTAATTCCTCTCACGAAATTACCCACAGCATTCGAGACGGCTGAAGCATTAATGCAACAGGTATTCAGGTTTTATGGTCTCCCAGAGGACATTGTTTCCGATCGGGGCCCGCAGTTCACGTCACGGGTATGGAAGGCCTTCTGCCAACACCTAAACATCAATGTCAGTCTCAGTTCAGGATACCACCCTGAATCCAATGGCCAGGTCGAGAGACTAAACCAGGAACTCACCCGCTTCCTTCGCTCCTACTGTCACAACCAGAATGATTGGAGTCGATATCTACTCTGGGCAGAGTACGCACAAAACTCACTCAAGAAACCTGCAATGGGACTTACTCCTTTTCAATGCATTCTTGGATTCCAACCTCCACTATTTCCCTGGTCAGGAGAAGCTTCAGAGCTTCCAGCTGTCAACAACTGGCTAAGAAGGAGTGAAGAGACATGGAACACAGCCCACGTACACCTACAACGGGCAGTTCGGAGAGGCAAGGACCAAGCTGACCGTCGCCGTAGAGCAGGACCAAGTTTTACCCCTGGCCAGTGGGTATGGCTCTCAACCCGGGACCTTTGTCTCCATCGTCCCTGCAAGAAACTCAATCCTAGGTACGTGGGTCCATTCAAAATCCTTAGACAAATTACACCAGTTTCATATCGTTTGGCATTACCTGCAGATTACCGTATCTCACCCACCTTTCATGTTTCCTTGCTCAAGCCCGCCGGTGGTCCGAGAGGAGAGAGGAGGCCCATTGTCGTGGACGGCGAGGAGGCCTATCAAGTGCGAGAGATCCTAGACTCACGACACCGAGGCAGGGTCCTACAGTACCTCATAGACTGGGAGGGGTATGGTCCCGAGGAGCGTTCCTGGGTAAACTCCCAGGACATCTTGGATCCTAACCTAACCACTGAGTTTCATCGGGACCACCCTTACAGACCAGCACCAAGACCCCGTGGAAGACCTCGGCATCCAGATCGTTCTCGCTTCGGGAGCCGCTCGCAGGGAGGGGGCTCTGTCATAAGTCAGACCTCTGTGGCTCTCTCCGATCACCACCGGAGGGCACCCTCACCCGAGTACTAACACACTCTCATGGACTCCATTACCCACACACCCCGTACCTAGGTCTAATCACCGCCAGGTGTTTCCCATCAACCACTCAATTACACCTGCACCTCATTTACAGACTTGCATATAAGTCACTCACACCTTCAGTTCACCGCGAAGTCTTGTTTAGCCCCGTCTGACATTTCTGAGTGTTTGCCTTGCCTGCTATTCTGTGTATGATCCTGGACTGCCTTGACCCTTGGAATTCTCTGACGCCTGCCCCTTTGTTTGTTGATTGTGATTCAGATCTGATCCTAACCTGCCGCCTGCCCTGACCCAAGCCTGGTATACGTTTACGATTCTGATTCTCTGTGATATCCCAGATACTGTTTATCGACCCCTGCCTGTGTTCTGATACTGATGTTTATTAAACCCTGCAAATGGATCCGACTGCCTCTGACTCCTAATTACAGTGAAGTTATTTGAAGGAGCATTTCTCCAGAAAGCTGCAATTCAAAATCGGCCCTAACAAACAGTATATTTTGAAGAGCACTAGTTGTAACATTATCAGGCACTCATTATTATCAATACTCAGTTATAAACTGTGGCATTCAAATAGCTTGAATAACTCAAAACTCCACTGAAAAAAAAAAAAAAAAAAAGGGGACTCACCTTACTATTTGACAGTCCCAGCTATCAGGTGGAACCTGAAATTGAAACAGATCGTTATATAGTGTTGCTGGACAATTTCTCAATTCACTTACCCAATTAACACGGAGCATACCGATAACAGAAATAAAAGCATATTTTGGCAAAGATTTTATTAATAAAAACCATACCAAACAATATAATGCAATACATGTCTGTCTCCTCGGTGCCCCTCTGTTTCTATCATTCAGGATGTCCCTGAAAGCGTTCTGCCGGCTTATTCAAGGAGACTGGGCTGGTCAAAAGTTTGGACACATTACTATTTTTAATGTTTTTGAAATAAGTCTCTTATGCTCATCAAGCCAGAATTTATTTAATCAAAAATACAGAAAAAAAAAAAAAATAAAAATTTGAGACGGCTGAAGCATTAATGCAACAGGTATTCAGGTTTTATGGTCTCCCAGAGGACATTGTTTCCGATCGGGGCCCGCACTTCACGTCACGGGTATGGAAGGCTTTCTGCCAACACCTAAACATCAATGTCAGTCTCAGTTCAGGATACCACCCTGAATCCAATGGCCAGGTCGAGATGGATCCGACTGCCTCTGACTCCTCATTACAGTGAAGTTATTTGAAGGAGCATTTCTCCAGAAAGCTGCAATTCAAAATCGGCCCTAACAAACAGTATATTTTGAAGAGCACTAGTTGTAACATTATCAGGCACTCATTATTATCAATACTCAGTTATAAACTGTGGCATTCAAATAGCTTGAATAACTCAAACTCCACTGAAAACTAAAAAAAAAAAAAAAAAAGGGGACTCACCTTACTATTTGACAGTCCCAGCTATCAGGTGGAACCTGAAATTGAAACCGTATTAAAAATAATGAAAATAAAATAATGGTTTTCTATTTTAATATACTTCAAAATATAATATTTCTGTGATCAAAGCTGAATTTTCAGCATTATTACTCGTCTTCAGTGTCACATGATCCTTTAGAAATCATTATAATATACTAATTTGATAACGTTGTTATTGATGTTGGAAACTGTTGTGCTGCTTAATTTTTTGGGAACCTGTGATACTTTTTTCAGGATTTATTGATGAATAAAAAGTTAAAAAGAAAAGCATTTATTTATTCAGCTTTGCCATCACAGAAATAAATTATATTTTAATTACAATTTTAAAAGTAATTATCAGTTAAAATGTTTTTTTATGAATATACTGTAAAATTTAATTTATTTCTGTGATCAAAGCTGAATTTTCAGCATCATTACTCCAGTCTTCAGTGTCACATGATCCTTCAGAAATCATTCTAATATTATTATTTGCTGCTCAAGAAACATTTCTGATTATTATCAGTTGAAAAACAGTTATGCTCCTTAATATATGCAGAAACCATGATATACAACCATTCAAATGTTTGGTGTGTGTGTTATTTAATAGAAATGACTGTTTTTATTTAGCAAATAGGCATTAAATTGATAAAAGTAAAAACATTTATAATAAAGCAAAAAATATTTCAAATAAATGATGTTCTTTTGAACTGTCTATTCATCAAAGAATCATAAAAATGTTTCCAGAAAATGTTAAGCAGCAAAAACTTTTTTTGTTGTTGTTTTTTTTTTTTTTTTACATCTAATAATAATAATAATAATAATAATAACAAGAACCATTACTGATAACTGAGCAACAATAAAAATCCAGCACTAAATCAGCATGTTAGAATGATTTCTGAACGATCATGCACTGAAGACTGCAGTAATGATGCTGAAAATTCACAGGAATAAATTACATTTTAAAATATATTCAAATGATATTTCACAATATTACTTTTTTAATTTTATTTTAGATCAAATAAATGCATGCAATCTTGAGGGTAAGCACTTAAACGTTAACATTGCTAGCCCATGACTAATTATCAGGCAGCAATCTTAAACATTAAATTTTAATAGAAGCAGTCAAAATTACTAAAGTTTAAATTAAGTAATTAAGTTAAAATTCATTAATTACTTATAATTACAGACCTCTGGACCGTTTTCTTCATGTTAGCAAGTCCTCTGATAACATAGGCCTAAGTGTTCGGAGGTCAAACACCAATCTAAGGAGCAATAAAAACACCTTTAAGTTATCGAGTACACAACATAATAAGAAATTAATTTGTTAGTAGAACAGTGATCACACGGTGTGACATACCTTGGTGAAGTTTTTGAGGATAAGTACAGTCCGTGCCTTGATCGCCTTGACGTCTTCTTCTTCTACTAAGGTTTATTGGTGGTTGGCAAACAACTTTTTGGTGAATTACCGCCACCATCTGGTATGAGTGTGGACCAGAATGTCGTGTATAAGTAGCCTGACTACGTCAGACTTTGTACTTCTGCTCAATTTCATTTCGCTTCTGTACTCAGTCTGATATAGCAGACCATTTATCTCCGGCTCCGCAGCAGCCGGCCAACCAACGAACAGAGGGCGGACTGAGAGCCGTGACGTAGATGCTAAGCGCCGAATTTAAGATTGTAGTTTAGGTTGGGGAAATCAAAAACGACAGCGGACATGGAGACACGGGATGCTATTCGCTCTGTTGTGGAGAATATTCCCGGCATTTGCCAACTGAAGCCCGAACAAGAAGAGTGTTTGGTTCACATTTTGAATGGAGGTGATGCTGTGGCCCTAAGTTTAATTTATCAACTGTTACCGATCGTCAGCGAGAAACTGGGGAGGCCAAAGTCCGGCAAAGCAATAATTGTGATTCCGTGTGTGTAATGTGATTACTTCACATAATCTGCAAAAGTTGTTCACAGCCATCTTCACTCCGGTATTTCGCTCGATGGTTTTGTTTTCGCCGCATACCTGTGTTTACAGCAGAACTTCGAGGAGGCCGAAGCCGGCGAATAACATACGTCATAACCAAACGTTATGTGATTGGCTTACGGATACACCAATGATTTTAAACTTCAGACAAGCGCCTGCCCACGAGAAAGTAAACGCTTGTCAGTTATGCCCTTCCAGACTCTGTCTACGAAGCAAAGCGAAGTAGCAGAGTTTGGTATTACCAGGCTAGTGTATAAGCATTGTTTAAAAAATAAACTATATCCTTCCACTTAAATTGGTTTCTCTAAGATATTGAAACAGTATATTACAACACATTTTTTTTACTCTTTCTGCAAAATGCTAATCAAGCCAGCCATTTATTTGATCAAAAATACAGAAAAAAACTGTAATATTTTGAAGTATTAAAATTTAAAATAATGGTTTTCTATTTTAATTTACTTCAAAATACAATTTATTGCTTTGATCAAAGCTGAATTTTCAGCATCATTGTGATGCTGAAATTTTGCAGTGATCCGCAAAATATCTTTGACGTCTTCTGTTCTGAAAAAACACGCGCTTGTTTCGGACGCGGCCCGGATCCGCTCTGCAACAGTAGTTCCCGCCCACTGAAACCGGGCCCGGGCTGGATCCGTGTTACAGCACTGAAACGGATGTGACTGTAATACGGATTTGCCGGTTTGAAAACGGATCCGGCGCAGAGTCAGCTGCTGTCTAGGATATGAGCTCAAACATTTCTACCATATAATATGTACTAATAATCAAATTAGTCAATTAATAATCAAGACTGAGTCATAAGCCATGTATGTGCCTTTCAGCAAAGAAAGCTGTAAATCTGATTTGATTAAGGCATTCGTTACATTACTATTTCCAACAACAAATGATGTGCCTAAATGCATAAACATTGTCCTATAAAAAGTAACATTATCCTTATTGCTTCATAATTTCTCTCTTAATATAGGCTTAAACTCTGACTTTATGATTTTCCCTTTTTTATTTTGTGCCTTTCAAGTACTTTAAAGGAGACCATTGTGAGTTCAGTTTTTGTCTCAGGAGACTAGTTTGAGAAGTAGGAGACTCAAGCAAAAATCTCCTTTCGATCTTAAAGTAACCTCATTTCTGTCTAAGAGAAATATTTGAGATGTTAAAGAGATCTCACTTTTGATTTTTCTTTCCTATGGTTATGTACAACAGACCTGCACCAAATTCCCTGTAGAAATCATAATCAGCTGAAGATTGTACATACACTGAACAAAATTATAAACGCAACACTTTTGTTTTTGCCCCCATTTTTCATAAGCTGAACTCAAAGATCTAAGACTTTTTCTATGTACACAAAAGGCCTATTTCTCTCAAATATTGTTCATAAATCTATCTAAATCTGTGTTAGTGAGCACTTCTCCTTTGCCGAGATAATCCATCCACCTCACAGGTGTGGCAGATCAAGATGCTGATTAGACAGCATGATTATTGCACAGGTGAGCCTTAGGCTGGCCACAATAAAAGGCCACTCTAAAATGTGCAGTTTTACTGTATTGGGGGGGTCCGGGGGGGTCCGAAAACCAGTCAGTATCTGGTGTGACCACCATTTGCCTCACGCAGTGCAACACATCTCCTTCGCATAGAGTTGATCAGGTTGTTGATTGTGGCCTGTGGAATGTTGGTCCACTCCTCTTCAATGGCTGTGTGAAGTTGCTGGATATTGGCAGGAACTGGAACACGCTGTCGTATACGCCGATCCAGAGCATCCCAAACATGCTCAATGGGTGACATGTCCGGTGAGTATGCTGGCCATGCAAGAACTGGGATGATTTCAGCTTCCAGGAATTGTGTACAGATTCTTTCTTTCTTTCTTTCTTTTTATTTGACAAAAAAAGTAGTGAATACACTCAATTCGTCAAGGATAACACAATAAAGTTTAAAATAAAACTTGTTTCCATTGTGGTCCTTGATGTAAAGCACAAACTCCACTCCCGGTAACAGGTACACTGGCACTGCATTATAAATACAAAAATTACAATAAAATTCCACATTTACAAAAATTTACAGTCATAAATAACCATGTACGTAATACAAATTCATCAACAAAACAACTTACTTAAGAGCCAACTTTTAGCTTTTAAACTAAAACTAACCATATTCGAAGTACCTTTAATATCCAGGGGTAATTTATTCCACAAAAGTGCCCCAGAATATCTAAAAGACCTACGACCATACATAAGTTTTAAAACGACATAATGTAATATCCATAAGACTTTGCCTAGTTTTATAACAATGTTGCTCATTTACCCTAAAAAAAAATGCATTAAAATATGAAGGAGCTCTATTATTGATAATCTTATATACCATTTTTAATTTAATATGTTCAAGTCTACTTTCTATAGGTAACCAATCAAGACACTTAAAATGGGAAACCTCCACATGTGTAAAACGACTAAACCCTGAAACTAACCTTATCAGTTTATTCTGAGATTTTTGTAACTTATCCAACCAACCACGAGACAAATCAGACATCCAAGAAATACATGCATATTCGAAATGACATGACACTAAACATGATGCAAGTAATTTTATAATCTGTTTATCAAGAAAACTAACATGTCTGGCAAGAAATTTTGTTCTAGCATTAACCTTACCCAGGACTTTCATAGCCATACTTACACCACTTAAATCATTGTCAAGGATACATCCAAGATAATTAACGGAAGTTCTATTTGATATTAAACAATCTCCCACCTTAACAGACAACTTAGAAACCTTATTCAAATTTTTTTTAGACCCAAATAAAATGGATTCCGTTTTACCTAAATGCAACATGAGTTTGTTTTCAGAGAGCCAGTCTCTTACCTTACAAAGCTCCTTACCTAAATTCACTTGTATCCTACCAACATCCTTATCTGAAATTAATAAAGCAGAATCATCAGCATATAAAAACAAATTACAATCACAAACTGCTTGCATGTCATTTATGTATAAAAGAAACAAAAGAGGGCCTAAAACACTTCCTTGAGGGACTCCATTTTTAACCAAAGCTTCCTCAGAAAGAACCCCATCAATTTCTACCCTCTGAACTCTCCCAGTTAAATAAGAATTCAACCAGGCTATCACTTTACTTGAAAAACCCATGACACTTAACTTATCTAAAAGTATTGAATGATTTACTGTGTCAAATGCTTTCTGGAGGTCTAAAAGTACCATACCACACATTTTACCTTCATCTATCTGCCTCCTTATAAAATCTGTTAAATAAAGTAAGGAAGTATCAGTCGAATAAGATTTCCTAAAACCTGACTGAAAATCATAAATTAAACTACTCTTACTTAAATATTCATACATCTGTTTATACACAATTCTTTCTAAAATTTTTGAGGCCACACTAAGAATGGAGATTGGACGATAGTTTCCAGGATCGCATCTGTTACCTTTTTTGAATAACGGAATGATTTTAGCTAACTTCATATCAGATGGAAATATGCCATTTTCCAAGGAAAGATTAACAATAAATGTAATAGTTGGAGCTATAATATCTGCAGCATCTCTTAAGAATCTAGCTGGAATATCGTCCAGCCCAGTTGACTTAGACACTTGAAGCTCTTCGAGCATTTTAGTAATTTGATTTACACTACTTTTAGCAAAAGAAAAACTATTTGGCAACACCCCTTGTTTTAAATAAAATCTCTTAACAAAATCAATCCCATAATTTCCTTTGGACGGAGGAAGCTTATCAACTAAACTATTAGCAATTAATGAAAAGAATGAATTAAATTTATTAGCAACTTTATTTTTATAAAATTCTATCTTGCCATCAATATCCAAACCTACCTTTGATACAGAAAATTTTGATTTACCAATTGAATGGAATTTATTCAACACCTTCCACAGAGATTTAGGATCTTCTTTGTTTTCTTGAATTTGTTCTTTAATAAAATTACGTTTTGCCTCCTTTATATTTTTCTGTCCTAAGTTTCTAAGTGCATTAAATTTTAGATAGTCTTCTTGATTCTTAGTTCTCCTATAAATCGAAAGAGCCCTATTCCTGTTTTTTAATATTTCCAATATTTTCTGATCCATCCAAGGACTAGCTCTTTGCTTAACTCTCACCTGTCTGAGGGGGGCAATTTTGTCCACTACTTTAAGGAATAAAACTTTTAAAAAATTCCAAGCATCATCAACTATTGAGATATTTTGAATATCATTCCAATTAACTCTATTAAGATAGTCTTTAAATACTTCAATATTATATTTCTTTAATGATCTAATTCGTACTGTTTTATGATTACTAAATCTTATTTTACTACGTTTTCTTGTACAAAAAATTATATTATGATCACTGACACCATATTCAATTACTCCCTTCTGGGAAATATATTTTTCATCAGATACCAAAATAAGATCAATAGTACTTTCCCCACCTTCCCAAACTCTGGTAGATTTGTTTATTATTTGAGTTAAATGGAATAATTGACATAATGACTGCAAAGCTTTAAAATTATCCCCTGTTCTATTAGATATATTTGTATTAAAATCCCCCATAATAATACATTCTTTTGCCAAATCATCGTTATTGTTGTTCAGAACAAACTCAAGTCCCTCATAAAAATTATTTTGACTGGGTGGACGATAACAAACTCCAAACAGTATAGGCTTAGTTGCAGGCAACAATAAATCCAAGAACAATAACTCCTGCTCCACATTAATGTCTAACACATTAAAATTAATATCCGATCTAATAAAAATACAAACACCTCCTCCTTGTCTATTTCGATCCTTCCTAATAACATTATAATTATCTACTTTTATTTCATTATTAATTACAGACGAATCTAGCCATGTTTCTGTTAAGCAAAAAATCCCCACTTTACAATTCTTAAGTAAGCACCTTATTTCATCGATCTTAGGTAACAAACTCCTTATATTTAAATGTACAAAATGTAAACCTTTTATATTAAAATAGTCCCCAAACAAATCGACAGAACCTCTTGATGCTGGAAGAGTCTCTTCACCAACTAAGCTCTCATCGTGTTCGGCGCCCTTCTGATCCACGACACGTCCTCCCAGGCAAACTGTCCTCCCCAAACTAGACCTCGCAGCCGCCTCATCGCCCATCACGACCACGCCATCATCCATGAAAAGGTGGGATATATTATTAGCCATGCTGTTAATATTTGGAGCCCTGTCACTGCAAGACACTCGTACCTGTACAACAGCGGAGTTCCGTTCAGCCAAGTACGATCCAGAATCCAAAACTCGACCTTTGTTAAAACCGGGACAAACTTCCCCATTAGGACCTGGACAAGGGTGAATATCGCCTGACAATAACAGGCATAGGATGATAACAAATTTTCCAGCGTTGGAGTGGTGTTTTGAGATCGAGGGCCTGGACGAATGTAAATGTAATAGGGAAAAGATAATATTCCGCCCGTAGCCAATAGATATCACGTCGCATCTTTCTTCAGATAAAACATTAAAGTATTGCTTATTGTCAGAGAAGGTTTCGCTTGAGGTTTCGCTTGATGGGCACAAGTTACAAACAATAACAAACGCCAAAAACGAAATCACAATGCCGTGTCCACCTACCGCCATGTTACCGGCCTGACTGTACAACAGTCAGATCCTTGTAACATGGGGCCGTGCATTATCATGCTGCAACATAAGGTGATGGTCGTGGATGAATGGCACAACAATGGGCCTCAGGATCGAATGTGAGCATTTGCCCACTCAAGTCGGTAACGACGACGAACTGCAGTCAGGTCGAGACCCCGATGAGGATGATGAGCATGCAGATGAGCTTCCCTGAGACGGTTTCTGACAGTTTGTGCAGAAATTCTTTGGTTATGCAAACCGATTGTTGCAGCAGCTGTCCGGGTGGCTGGTCTCAGATGATCTTGGAGTTGAAGATGCTGGATGTGGAGGTCCTGGGCTGGTGTGGTTACACGTGGTCTGCGGTTGTGAGGCCGGTTGGATGTACTGCCAAATTCTCTGAAACGCCTTTGGAGACGGCTTATGGTAGAGAAATGAACATTCAATTCACGGGCAACAGCTCTGGTGGACATTCCTGCAGTCAGCATGCCAACTGCACGCTCACTCAAAACTTGCGACATCTGTGGCATTGTGCTGTGTGATAAAACTGCACATTTTAGAGTGGCCTTTTATTGTGGCCAGCCTAAGGCACACCTGTGCAATAATCATGCTGTCTAATCAGCATCTTGATATGCCTCACCTGTGAGGTGGATGGAGTATCTCGGCAAAGGAGAAGTGCTCACTAACACAGATTTAGACAGATTTGTGAACAATATTTGAGAGAAATAGGCCTTTAAAAAGTCTTAGATCTTTCAGCTCAGCTCAGGAAAAAATGGGGGCAAAAACAAAAGTGTTGCGTTTATAATTTTGTTCAGTGTACATGCATCACCACCCACCCAAGATTCGGGCTGTAAAGGCATTTACGCCATCACGTTACATTGTTACAACCGCTCAGGATCCTTGTGTGTTTTAAAATAAAAGTACCCAAATATCTATCAAACAGAATATATTTGTAAAGCTGTATAAAATACTTTTCAGAGAAAGTTTCCAGAGAAGTTTTATTCTCATTCAAACCAAAATATATGTAGTTATATACATGGGGCGGGCAACACCATGGCCAGTTTGGACACAAGCGGCCAGTCACATTTCTGGAATGGAGAGGCGCTAAATTCCAGTCTCCTCCTCATCAGAAAGAGATAAAGGTTCCTTCCCCTAAGACACTCCTTGCTCTGAGCTGACACAGAACAGCATACGTTGTTTAAGGTGACGCAGAGGAGACAAATTTAAATTTAACTGCAGCTATTACCTTGGAAAGATTCTTTTTGAGGAGGTCAAGGTATGACCATCGGCTAATTTTTTGTCCTTAAATGCATTGAAAATGGAGTTGATTCTTTTTGGTCCCTCTGAACTTGGTGACAAGACCAAAATTAACCTGGGTACATGGAACCCTTTTGGCTAACATCAGGTAAAGAACTTGGGTGTGTTTTGTGAAGGTGCATTGAAATTTGACAAACAGATAAATGAAGTTATCAAAATGAGCTTTTTTTTTTTTTTTTTTCAATTGAGAATGATTTCTTTTGCCTTTTTTTTTTTTTAAACTTGGAACGATTTGAAAAGGTTATTAGACTATTTTAATTCACTTTATTATGGTGCTCCAAATAAAATCTTGGACAGACTACAGATGGTTGAAAATTCTGCTGTAAGACTGTTAATAGGCACTCGAAAATAATATCGTATTACCTTGGTATTAAGATCGCTGCATTGGTTACCAGTTTCTTTTAGGATTAATTGTAAGATTTTATTATTTGTTTTTAAGTCTTTACATGGTACAGCCTCTCTGTATATTGCAGGTCTGATTCAGAAGCAGAAGTCAAAGAGATTATTATGATCTCAGTCACAGAATTTCTTGTTCTGAGGACGAATCTGAAATCTAGAGGTGACTGTGCTTTTGGATCACTGTACCACACATATTAGACAATCATCAACTTGCAGTGAGTTTAAAAAGCCATTTAAAAACTAATTTTTTAACATTAGTGTTTGATCATTCTTGAGTGTTGAGGTATTGTTGACAGGTGTTGGTGTTTAGAGTTCGAAGATGTTTTAAGATTTTTATGACTCTTAAGAGTATTAAGGGTTAAGTATCTGAGAGATGTCTTGTATATCTTTTAACTGTAGTTATTTGTGTTTGTTATATTTTTAACTGTTTTATTGTTTCAACAGCACTACAGTTGAATTACAGTTGAATCAACAACAGTTCACCATCAACAATTATGTGTCAAATAAGTAGAGGCAGAAACAGATACTGGAGAACAGTAAGCCATTTAATGTACAAAAAAGAGAGAATGCAAGACAGTCTCTGACTCTAACAGTGAAGAAGAAACTGTCATGAATCCGGTCCATGGACTCTCACTCCTTCATCATATTGACTCGCACATTGCTCTGTCACATTACCCCGGACTACATTTCCCAGCAGCCATTTCACTAAGCACACGCTCACACCTGAGACTGATCACAGCTGATTCACATTACACACCTTACTTAAGCCATGGACTTCCTCAGTCAGAGTGCCGAGTATTGTTCTGCGTATAGCACTCCCTTAGTGTTAGCTGCCTTACCGAGCCATTCTGTGTTTCTGTTTAGTTCCAGTATTGTTCTGCGTTTATTACTTTCCTAGTTTTAGCTGTGATACGGAACCTGTTTCTTGTTTTCTAGTCTGTGTTTCCTGGATTTACCCTTGTCTCGCCGTTCGGACTCTGTTTGTACCTTATCTGGACTATCGCTCGTGTTCCTGGATTACCCCTGTTGTCAAGCCCTCTGGATATTGTTCGCCGATCAAAGACCCACGTTTGCCCTCTGGATTATTCTTGTATCTCGTCTGTGCCATACCTGTGTGCTGATGTTTTGACCCTGCTTGTGTTTTTTGACCATGTCTTTGTTTAATAAAGCTTGCAAATGGATCCTCATGTCTCGTTCGGCCCGTTACAGAAACAATACAGTAATCTATACGACACACTTCAACAAAAACACACAACAATATTCCAGCTATATTTTATATATAAAGTTCACTTAGTGCACCTCTAATATACTCTGATCATGCACTTAAAATCAGATCTTTTTAGGGATAGTTTACCAAAAAAAAGGGAAGGGAAGGGAAGGGAAGGGAAATCAGTATATAAATGATGCCATGCAGACAGCGTGATTTATTTGCACGTGAGCAGCAGTACAGCACTGATCCATGACTGCTGTAATGCAAACCCTAGCTCCACTAGATTATGACCAGTCATAACCCTCCTCTCTATCATATGATAAATTACTGCTACTACACAAAGTCAGCAGGAGAGAAACAAAAATACCTTTTTTTTTTTTTGCAAATAAAATTATTTTTGCTAATTGTTTTATAAATAAACCTCAATTTTCTAGAAAGTAAGTGTATTTGCAATGAAAAAAATTGACATTGACACATTATAGTGCAGTGTTCTTCAGCTCATTTAGCAGCAGATTAAACTGAGCTGCAGGTGTTCAGTGAATGAGATGCAGGCTTTTGAGCTGAAATACAGCACACTACAGTACAGCAGCTGTTTTTTGGATTCACTACAGAGTGTTCGTCCTGGTTGTGATTCAAACTCTGATGTCTACAACAGCAGCAAACAGACTTCATCATATCACCAACATCAGGCCTTATGAACAAGTACAGCACACAGTCAGCAAATGGATTCAAATACAGGGGCAATCGTGCAAAATAGTAAGATTTTATAAATATTAAATTGTTAGGAAAACGATTGTAAACCTCAAAATAATTTCTAATAAATTCCAGAATCACAACAGGGAGAATGAGAAATGTGTAAGTCAACAGCACCAGGAACAAACTGCCCAAAATTAATTTGCGGTTAAGAGAAGTCAGTGATATTGAGTGAGAAAGACCTCGCCAAGTGCCAGCAAAACAAAGAATGATTATGGGGTAGGGAATTAAAAATGCTATACTTCGGGGTAGACGATTAAAATAAATATAAGGGGGCTTTATTTCTGCAAAGATCAGAGGCACAAACCAGACGATCACAGAAATAAAACAGGAGAGTTTGAGTGAATGGTGAGATTTGTACCAGATAGGATGAGAAACCAGAAGATATCGTTCAAAAGACACACATGCCATAAAATACAGACCCACAATCAAAGAATAGTGATATGCACCATACTCGTTCTGTGCCCATGAGGTTGCTGTTGATATTAATATACAAATGACCTGTATGAGATCTGAAAGTATCAGATTACTAACAAAAACTGAAGCAGCAGGTCTAGATTTGATGATGAAACACAAGGCGATCAGAGTTAAGATCATGACTGGAACCTCAATGACTGAAAGAACACGGATAAACACAAGTTCTGCATATTCTTTTTTCCCTATAAATTTCAAAAACCCCAAAAATAATAAACGGTTAGCTTGTTGAGTTGAGTCACTGATGCTGACGTTATGTTGTGCCATTGTTTCACAAATTCCTGAGAAGAAGCAGTAAATAACAAACCAGTCATTAGTTTCAATATGCAAGAAATGCTTCAATTTCTCAATGTAAAAAATTATTGTTTGTAAAAACAGGCCTAACGTGTTTCTTCTGTCTAAATGTTGCCATTCAGATGGCGGCTATGTAATGTTACATGGATAGTTCGCCCAAAAATGAAAATTGTGTCATTTACACACCCTCATGTTGTTTCAAACCTGAATTTTTTTCATCTTCAGAACACAAATTAAGATATTAATGAAATCTGAAAGATTTCTGTCCCTCCACTGACAGTCAACGCAACTAGCACTTAGATAACTAGATAGTAACTAGATACTTCAAAAGACTGGTTTAGTCCAAAATTTCTGAAAAAGTGATTTGATCACTTTATATGATGAACAGATTTAATTTATTTTTTTTATTCACATATTTACACTGATCAGCAAACATAAACAGAACCACATTGGTTCTTCTGGATCTCAAACGTGCTGCGAAACACAAGAATGATCCTCAACGATTCTGACACAAGCAAGTGTGCTTGAGCTCCTGTTTGCCATGACTACTGTGTGCTTTGATTCATGTTTATCTGTGAATAAAAGTCTAAATTAAATCTGTTCAGCATATAAAGTGATCGAGTCTCTTCAGAAGATGCAGACTGAACCGCCAAATTCATCTGGGTTTCTGTATGAACTCTGTGTTAACTGTCAGTGGAGGGACAGAAATCTCTCAGATTTCATTAAATATATCTTCATTTGTGTTCTGAATGTGAAGGAAGTCTTACAGGTTTGGAACGACATGAGGGTTAACAATTGATGACAGAATTTTCATTTTTAGTTGAAATTGACACTGCTTTAATAAAATAGTTCAATAAACAAGCAATAAATACTGAACATCTTACATTTATGACAGAACTTGTCCAGTTGGTTTGTTTCTTTTTCCACAGAGAAGTCAAAGGAGAACATTCAGCGTCAGATTTTCCACTGCAGTGTTTGAAGAGCTCTTTACTCACTCAGGATCAACTCCACACCGTAAAAACACACTCCAAACACTGTTTATCTGATGGAGAACACAGTTGAGATACAAACAAAAGTGAATTAACTTTTAGTCCATTTAATAGGCAAGTTTAACTGTAACATTTCTAATTGAAATAGTGAGATCTTACTGTCAGGTAAGGAGCAAGATGGCTGGGGAAGCTGCAGTGAATGCTGTTTAATGAGTAACAGTTGTAACATACGCTGAAATAAGACGAGAGGAGTGAGTAGAACACAGTAACAATAATGACTAATCAAATAAACAGACTTTTCTTGCAGGAATCCACAGAAGCAGATGTGTGAGGATTCAACTCAGACTAGACAAGAGTTCAGCGTTCAAAGGTTCACTCAGTCAGTGTTGTGTACATGATTGGTAATGACTGTTAAATTGTAATTAAGGCTGAAAAAAAAAATGAAAAAGGGTTTAAGTGGAAAACTCTAAATTTAAAAAATGTTCAAGCACAACTACTCAAGAACATTAAAAATGCTTGCTAGTTTATTTTTCACTGTGCTTTTCACTTCCTCGGTCAAATAAGAAACCTGCAAACACTAAGAGAAAGCACAAATGCTCTGACTTTCCTAATTCTCTTGCTGCTTTGTGAACTCAGCTGTTTTCTTTAGGAAACAGAAATCTGTGTAGTTATTCCATTCAGTGCTGATAGTAAAACTGAAATTGCACACACTTTTAATTAATTAGTTTGATTAACTACAAACAATCAGCGATACCAGAGGCTGAAATACAAATATAGTTAACACCATATGAACTCATACATGAGATAAAATGATCTGCAATCATAATGACAATTACAAGACACATGATGATTTTTATGAGCTGATAAACTTACTATTGAACACAACCCCTAAAATGAGAAGTGGCTCAGACAAGGACCTGAAAGAAAACCCCCAAAGCTACATTAAACAATATACACATGATCTTACCTGGATCAGACTGTGGCTTGAAGATGTTCATCAGTAGATTATGATGTCTGTGAGCTGATGGTTGTTTTTTTATTGCCTGAATTCACTCTGGAAACAGCGGAGAATGGAGAGTGATTCTGTCAGATAAAGAGCAAATTAACAAAGATGCATTAACATAATGAATGCTTAATGCACATGCATCCGCAATTTTAAAATGTAAAACCATTACATTTGTGAAATAAAACCATTAAATGACATTGTAGGACCTCATTGAACGGACACACAAATAAACTATTGAATCAACTCATTTGAAGAAGAATCTAAAGGGTCTGCCTTCAGCCATCTGCAGTCGTAAACTTAATTAATGATCAACATAGTGCCCAAGTGTCTCGGCCGGTTTCCTGTCCTGCTCTGCTATCTTCTCATGAGATCCATAAAAACAATGATAGATTTGAGGAGAGAGGACTTCTCCCTGTCTGGAATGACTTAAGCTACAAAGGATGATTTACAGGAACGATCTCCAGGCCTGAAAAACAGCTAAGACAGTGATAGCTTTAACTGCAGCAACAGATGGCTCGTGATACCCACGACCATTTACGCATAAACTAATAATCTGATAAACACAAACGATTGATTTACAGCTCCATGTCTGAGCGGTAACAATCAGCAGATCTCCACCCGTGACACCCCTGTGACCTCAGGACCTTTTCTCTTCCTCCCAATGCATTACAGAACATGCCCGCTCTTTCTCTTTTGCAGAAAAATGAACACTGAAGTTGTGTAATCATTTAGAATTCATTTAAAGTATAAAGGTCAAAAATACTCCCAAATAAATGTTTGATGTGTTTATTGGAAACTATGCTATTTTTATTCTATGCATTATACCCTACCCTGTGCAGTAGCTAAGTGTATTGAATATACTCTGTATGTTACAGACTCGATGTTTGGTGTCGAATGGATGGTTATGATAATTGCAGAACATTGGTGTGAATGAAAAAGTGGTATTCGGTATCATACTCGGGTGATAACACTTTATAGAAGATATTAACAGAACTTGCAGAGATATTCCCCATGTGGAAGATTAAGTAGTATGTTAATTTATGCACGAAGAGGAACTGTATGGGGCAGGGACAATTTGATTGGAAGATCACATCGAGGGATGGACCAAATCAGCCCGCTTAAAAACTGGTGACACAAAGAATTCGGCGCTCGCTCTTTGGCTCTTTTTCGCCTGGTTGACCGCACTATAACTTGCGCTCACACGCTGTACCATCAAGCAAGCGAGACTCCAGAACTCAAACTCTTCGTCAAACTTCGTGACTCTGTCTTTGCACAAGGAAACTATCAGAGGAATGTCAAGAAAGCAACATCCACGGTCAAGACAACCAACCAATCACCGCAGGGGGTTTTCCTGAAAGGACATCATCCAACGACCAATCAGCTACCAATCGCAGCACCGGCATTCCCTGAGACAAGCCATCAAAAAATCCCGCTCTCAGCTCAGCTGTCATCCAAAACGCAATGTAGCAAATTTGCTCTAAGTGAGATGAACATAATTAATCATAACGGGTTGTTATCAATTATATATCCATCTTCAGGAATTAACTGTAGCATTAATAGTACAATAAAATGATTAGTTCGTCCGCAGTACGGACAGTTTGTCGTCTATTGACTCTAAGGAAAATTATTTCTCTGGCCACGAAAAATAATTTCCTTATTGATACATTGCTCCCTGAGCATGTAACAAGACCGGACGTTAAAGTGACCTCGTTCTGAGAGCAGCAGACACAGACAACCAAGCGTGAATACATATGGATGTTTATTAAACTACACTACAGGGGAACATGCAACATGGAACTATACACAAACATACACACATTGAACATAGATGCCAACGCAAGGAAGGCATGGAGAGAGAGAGAGAGCTCGCGCGCAAGAGAGTAGAGTGTATTGGCAGAATTTACACATCAGCGGTCACGGCACAGTAGGGATGCGCTGCGGAAAGAACAAGGTCTGGGTCCAAATGCAGGGAAAAAACTACTTTAATAATAAATGGAAAGGCCAACACGGCTAAAAACAAAACAGGTTAAGGAGTGGGATACATGAGACGGCAACACAGTGCATGTATCCCCAGAGTTAAACAGCAACAAGAGTAGCGGGAGTGTGGTGTATAAATAGTCCATGGTGATGGGGAACAGCTGGGAGTGTGATGAGTGGCAGGTGTGTGAAGTTATGGCGGTTGAGTCCGGGAAGAGGCGACCTCTGGTGGTGAGACGGATCATCGCGGGCCCGGATTCATGACATCAGCTAACTACCTGGTACGAACCAACAGAGAATCACATCACCTTAATTAAAAGGGGTCGAAGCCTAGAAGCGCATCTAAATAGTTAACAAGCGGTTACTTGCATGGGTTTTGTGGGTGCTGAGTAAAGCATCCTGGTGCATGTATAATGCATAGATTCCTGATGAATTCCTTTAGGAGTTAAAGCTTCGTCATTCTAGCCATGGGTTGATTAGTCCGAAGTGAATTGACAAAGTTACTGAACTTAAAACTGCCAGAAGCTCGGACTCCCTCCGGAAGGGGAGTCGTGAGGTTTCCAAGGTGATAAGTGTGTCTCCAGGGCACCGAAAGTAAAGAGAAGACTGCCTTTTGGGTGTGGGAGAAGTTTTATCTGGTTTCCCTGTAACACCCATTTGAGTTAGTTTGACCAATAACAAGGCACATAGTTTCAGCGGGAAAGTGTTTCTTTGTCCCACTTGACACCTCATTTGCATGTTTTATGATGGTCTGGAGAATCGGTGTAATTTTCCCCACAGTACAGTAAAAACAGTATGATGCATTTCACGACCACATAGTGTACATCATTGTTTGAGGAATAAAGAGCAGATCATTTTGATATCAAGAAAGAGACATCTAAAAGATATTAAACCAGAGATACATTCATACACCTGAATATGAGTGTTTAGAGCTTACTAATACAAATAACGAGTGGTAACTAGGCTAATATAATAAGGAAACATACAAACAACACATGCATATACCAGATACATTTGTAACTGATTAATTATGGTCTAAATAAAGAAAATGTCTCTATGTGTGTGTTATGTATCTTGTAATCGTGGGGGTAGTCCACTGGTCAGCCAGGCCTGGTACCGAGGGTCATTTAGTTCTCTTGGAATATGTTTGAAGTCCGATGGAGAGAAAAGATAGTCGATCTGTTTAGCATCTTTTTGACAGTGTGGGGGGGGGCAACCCTTGGCAATTCTTGGCAATTTAGCAACCATATAAAGGTAGAATGTGGGGCCAGGCTGTGAATTATATGCAAATGTCAAAAGGCTAAAAGGGTCTCTTAAGACATAAAGTCCCAACGACCATCAAGGATCATAAGCAGATGTTACAGCAAGTAAACGAACAAAATCTCCTTTCTTGCTGGAAAACTGGTGATAAATCTTAAAGCAGTAAAGATAAGCTAAAAATCTCTGCTTTATGATTTTTATCAGGTTGAGATTAAAGATCTAGTAGCAGGTACTAGAATTTTGGGAACTTCATGCAAACTCCGTAAATCTCATCTTCAGTGTGTGTGTGTGTGTGTGTGTGTGTGTTTCATTGATTCAGTTCCATGTGTTTTAGTTTAGTTTAATGTATGAGAGTAGCTCAAATAAACTTTTGTTTCATTTTAAAGAACAGTGTTTGTGTTTATGTGCTTGATAAGTTACTGCCTTGAGCTGTCGATCTTTGTTACCTTGCTCATAGTAAAATTACCATTTTGTTTCTATTATCGTTGGCCACGGAGTAATACCAACAGAATTGAAAAGACACTAAATTCGACTACGATGCTGGACGACTAGTTGATAAAGTGTAAACTATAAATTTTGAATCAGTTCAATCAAATCAAATCGAACTGGATCGTAAGATTCAATTCCCTAAGAAGCTGAAAATTTGAGTTAATTTCTTACAACATCAAAAAGTAAACCAAAGGCGTTTCATTGCAGACAGTGATATTTGTGAAGCACCACATCAGTCCTTGAGTCCGCTTCAGCTCCAGCTTTGGTTTAGTCAGAATCTGGTTAATCGTGTAGTTCTGCTCTTCAATGATGTTCTGCTAAACTGCACCTCATTCTCATTACTGGCTCTAGATAATGTCATAAATGTGAAGATGTACAGAGTGACTTCATGAGAAATGGGCATTTCTGTTTATTAAAGATTTACAAATCATTACAAATTTATATTCAAAATGATCATTTATGTTGTTTTATCTATTAAAATTGGTGAAAAGCTAATTCAGTGGACTGCTTGGACTGAACATCAGGGCCCGTATGTATAAAACTTCTCAGAAATGCTCTTAAGAACAGTCTTAAGCTTTGACTTGAGTGTCAAAAAAATCTTAGTAAAAAGTAGGACTTTTCTAACAGTGGGAGACTTTTATAAAGAAGCTGAAAGCAACTTTCAGTAAAGTCTAAGACTGGTTCTTAAGTGTTGACTGAGGTGACACTTAAGTGTTGTGAACTAAGGACTACAATGATGTCAACACAAAATGGCCGCCCTCGACTTCTGAATCAGCCAATACTGAGCCTGCTTATGTGAAGTCACAGCGGCACAACACCAATCACTTAATGTAACTACAATAAAATCATTTAGACACTATTTTAATATTTACTTTTTTTTTTTTTTTTTTAATGATTTGCTTTGTGCAAAATGATCACAAATTATGACTGATGCTTTGTTTTCTATTGGTATTTCTCCTCGTATACAGTTGGAGCAATGATGTGAACATGAGTTCCATAAACAACTCCAGGAAAGCCCACAATCCTCATAAAAGTGGATTGTTTTTGCAATATGGTTTGGCGGTCAGTTGGAAAGTCAATAAACTGCCATATAGTAGTGGCCAAAGTGATGTCCAGCCTAAGAAATTGGACATCTTCACCCTTAATTAAAAACAATAAAAAACGTGCAAGATTTTGTAAGATTATTGCATAGTTGCTTAGAGTCAGTTGTTTTATTTGTGATAATAATGTAATGAAACATGCCAAATAGTCATAATTTTTGGCCATGCTGTCATATAAAGAAATTATGAACACACGCAGAAACAAGAGGACCAATGAAATATCAATAACTTATGTTGTAGTCAATGTACCAATGTTGCCAATTTAGTGATTTTGTCACTAGATTTAGTGACTTCCTCATCCCTTTAGAGACTTTTTTCAAAAGCTTAGCAGCAAAATCAATTTCTTGGACAAACCTTATCTACAGAGACTCTTCCATGACATCATACAGGCGAGTTCACTGATCTAAATAAATATAACTATATATCAGTGAACTCACCTTTATGAGGTCATCTAGCAACATTAAGTGACCAGTTTTAGCTACTTTCAATTGAAAGCAGTTGGCAAAACTGGTCAGTGTTTTTTTGTCCTTTGTATTTAAATGGTTTAAAGGGGTCATTTGACATTGCTAAAAAGAACATTATTTTGTGTATTTGGTGTAATGCAATGTGTTTATGGGGTTTAAAGTTCAAAGAACACATTATTTTCCACATGCTGTACATTATTGTTGCTCCTCTGTGCCCTGCCTTTCTGAAACATGCCGATTTTTACAAAGCTCATCGTTCTGAAAAGCGAGGTGTACACTGATTGGCCAGCTATCCAGTGCGTTGTGATTGGCTGAATACCTCAGGCGTGAGACGTAAATGTTATGCCCCTCACCGTATTGTGATGCCGTGTCCCGGCGCGATGACACAAAAACAATAAAACACATTATAATCGAGGCATTTGTTGCATTCAGTGAGGGCATAATTACTGATTATAATGACTTATACTGTCTTTTTACGCGTCGCGTTGCATCACACAGGGTAAACATTACCATGTCTGCATTTGTGATCAGAGAAACGACAAACAACAAGCACTACTCTACACTGCTCAAAACTCACGTTTGAATAGTCAGTGGCTAATTCTTTACATATGAAAACGTACTTATAGGCTGTGAGTCAGAAGCACCAGACTGTCCTTGCAAAGTTGGAATTGCCCCACTTTATAGAAACAGTCTTTGCGCAAGAAAGCATGGTAGGCTACTCTTCCAGGTTCAGGAAACAGTCCTCCGTAAAATGCGCTGCACACACTCTAATATTTGGGTTGAACTCTTCTGGAACCACTGATTTCTAATATCATCACTCAAGTGAGTGCTCTTCCGCCATACATTATAGTTATCATTTTTTATCCGCTTAGAAAATCGCCACATTTTATTTTGTGTCACCATACTTACTCGTGTAACTACTCATGTAACTGTCTTTAAATAGGGAAAACATGGAAGTGTTTGGTTGCTTCTAAATTAATCTCTGTTTGGATCCTAAGGAATGAATGGTGCTAAGCTAAACGGTAGAATAGTAGCGCCGCGCGCTAGAGCGATTAAGTGCACGCACTGAGACGGGAGAGGTACTTTTCAACTCGTCTAAGCTGAGGGAAGAACATATTGGAATATGGAAAAACAGTGGTGTTTTCCTTTAACACAACTATTAAATATGTCAGTTCAGCAGTGGTCGGCAGAAGAGATCAACGCTCTCCTTCTGCAAGAGAGAAAAAGCGATTCTGGTCACATGTTGGTGACGTAGAAGTTTCTGATCCCTGCCAGTGGAAACGCAAGCCGGTTTTGAACAAGTGCCACTCTTGGCCGAGCACAGGCTCCAGCTCTGGCACCAGCCCCAGTGGAGAAGCAGTATATATCTGATTAATCTATATTAGATTAATCAGATATATACTTTTTACAACTTACATTGGCACAAACGCAGGCGTATGTGCATGTGAATTTGACTGTTTTTTTTTTTGTTTTTTGTTTTTTTTTATCTGAAGAGCTCTACCTGTAACAATAATGCTGATATACTAAAGCACAGAATTTACAACATTTTACTACAATCCTGTTCTCAGTATAATGTTACTGTATCTATTTGACAGACTGATGCTTCACATCTCACACTTAACTGTATTTCATGATTAAAGTGATTCCAGGATCACTGTAGCATTTCAAATCCAATTTCATTTTATTTTGTGCGTTCTGAATGGTGTGCTGTCCAAAACTAACAAATCAGACCTCAGATACTACCCAAAATGGCACAAAAAAGAATCATAAAAAAGAGAAATATATTTTTTAATGTCAGGGCGGTAATTGTTTGCTGTCACATCCGAGTACTCGTGCCCAACCCTTCTCACATTAGACAAACTCATCAGTCATTCATTCAATAACCTAGTCTCCACCAGCTCTCCTCCATTCCCATCAATAGCAGGATTTCCTCCTCTGCCCCAAAGCTCATATCAGCTGAGTGCCGTGAGCTTTCCACAAAACATGGGCTTCCTTAAGGCAACCGTATGTCATGGACTCGATCCTTGCTTTCTCCAGGACTGTTTCACTTTCAAATCAGCCTTACATCTGAACTATTTCTCACTGCCACATTGATTTCTAACCCATCAATCATTTATTACAGCAACATTTTTCCATTGATAGAATTTCCAATCACTTACTATTAGGATTATTATACTCTATAGTACAGTACAGTGGAGCAAAGCTAGTTTGAGATATTACTAATCAAAAACTCCACCAGCTCTCCTCAATTCCTCAGCCATAGCAGGTTTTCCCCCTCTGCGTGTGTTTGAGTGAAGTGTGTGTGTGTGGAGAGCCTGGCATGGGCATGATAGGATAAAGCCGCTCAGAGTAAAATGTGAGTCCTAAGTGTGTCAAAATTCTAAGAATGACGTAATTTTACTCTTATTCCTAGACTTAAGAATAACAGTGATTCATAAAAGTTTATAAGGGTTAAGATTAGGTCTCAGCTCCTAAATTATTTAAGAGGGTTGGAGAGGTCTCCTAAGCTAGTTAGGAGTAACAAGATGGCAGCAAAGAGGAGGAGACAAACACTTTCCAGCGAAAATATGACATTGGAGTTATATGATGATATTATGGAGTTGATAAAACGATACAAACTTGATTGTCAGTTACAAAACCAAACTGACTCCTGACAAAGTAAGAGATTTAAAAACCTCTTCCACTCTACAAGTCAATGCTCTAATTGCAGAAATTAATGCACATGCAACCACAACTTTAAAATGTAAAACCATTACATTTGTGATATAAAACCATTACATGACATCAGAAATTAAACCAAAGGTGTTTCATTGCAGACAGTGATATTTGTGAAGCACCACATCAGTCCTCGAGTCTGCTTCAGCTCCAGCTTTGGTTTAGTCAGAATCTGGTTAATCGTGTAGTTCTGCTCTTCAATGATGTTCTGCTAAACTCTACCTCATTCTCATTACTGGCTCTTGATGTAGTGATGCATGTGAAGATGTACTGGATAAAGCGCTATATTAATAAAGGTTACTTGACTTGACTTACTGTATACTTACAAAGAGATACCAAAACATATTCTCTGGTGTCATAATCAAACTTTAGCTCATATGACACACAAACCTGACATATACACAAACTACAAAAACCTCTTTTTGGAAATCAGGAATGATTTTGCAAGTCAATGTCTTTTAGAGTATGTGTATTATTTCTGTTTCAGCACATCAATTACAGTACACAACATAAATATACAGGTGTAGATACAGTAAAATACAACAATCAGCTTTAAGAAAAGTTTTCTTTCATTGCAGAAGAATGTTAAACGCCCCGGGAGGAACACCGCTGTAAAAAGTTTGAGAACCACTGCTCTAAAGAGACCTTCAGTAGATGAAAAGCACTAGAAAAGTTCAAACGCCAAAGAATTGAATATGATCACAAAATACAATATGCTGTCAGTTATAGTACATTATACTACAGGGCTGTTGAATGCTTGAATCTGATTGGCTGACGAACGTTCTAAGGTGTGCAATTATTTTCAACGTTGACAACGTATTGGCAACGTTGCAAAGTTTAGGACAGTTCGGTTGTTAGTAAGAGTTGCTACGTTTGGATTCACAGGTCAGACTGTATCTTTTCAGTTTGAAATCTCATTTCTTGTTTGATTGTACTTAACATGTATTCTAGGTGAAATTGTATGCAAATGGTTGAAACATTTGCATTGGATAATTTTGATAAGAGTTGATAAAAGTGTGCAACTTGTTTAATAATTGACACTATGCAATTTTCATGTGGTACTATAGCTTGTTACAGTAGCAGTGTTTAAAGCTGAATAATAGTGTGGTTTAAAGTAAGTTACCAACATGGATCAAAATAGATCAGGCAGTATCTTAGACCAAGTGATTCAAGCTTGAAGATGAAAAGGCACAATTAGAGGGGAAATTAGAAGCTGAAATTGATGTCTCAGAGAGGCAAAAATATGAAAGTCGCTTAGTTGAAATCAATGCAGATCTGGAATTTAATGAAGCAAGACTCCAGAAATCATCGTTACAAGTTGAGCAAGAAGTTAGGTGATCTGAAAGAGAAAGGCGTCCGACAGAAAAAAATACTTGAGTTGAGACGTGATGAGATAGCGAAAAAGGAATGGAAGTTTATGTTCACATACTTAACAGGGTTTTAGAGCACTCTTCTTTCAGTTTAGATCTGATAAACTGAACTTCAGCTTTAAAGTTTAAATGATATGATGGTGACTGCAGAAAAACGAATTAAAACAAATATATATGAGAATATTCGTGCATTGAACGTCCCATCTCAAGATATAAGAAGGAGAATAGATAGCTGCACTCCAGTTAGGGAGGGAAAGGCAGCAGATTTGCCTGACGAGAAGGTTTCTACTAGCTTATGCATTGTGGAGGTGGACAGTGGCAATCACACTTCTATGATTGTTCCAGTATGGCTCTCTTGTGCAACAAATGACAGCCCAGAAATTCTAGCCTACACATTACTGCACACACAGTGCAGTAATACATTTATCAGCCAGGATGTCTGTGACAAATTGCAAGCAAACACAGAACCTGTAAAATTAAAGCTATCCACAATGACTGATAGGGGTTCAATAGAGAACTGTCAGAGAGCAGTTAGATTAAGAGTGATACACTCGAGAATATATTCCTTTGGAAAGAGAGAGCATTCCTACTTGCAAAAAGGCTCAGAGATGGATCCACCTGCTCAGTGTTGCAAAGGAGATGCCAGATTTGTTGGATTGTCCCGTAGGGCTTCTAATTGGCTATGATTGTCCGAGGGGTTTGAAGCCAACTCAAGTGATATCAGGGAAGGACCATGAACCATACGCAGTCAAAATGGACTTAGGCTGGAGTGTAGTGGGATCCATAACAACCAACACTTGTTCTAGGAATGTAGCAGGATTCTGTCATCGCATTTCCTTGAAGGAACTCCCGGCTATCACACCTGCATCAGTAATCAAGATATTGGAAGCAGACTTTCGAGATACAGACTGTAAGGAGAAGGCAATATCACAAGAGGACCTTCAGTTTCTTCAACAACTGGATGAAAAAAACCCAACACAACAAAGAAGGTCATGTGGAAATGCCCCTACCTTTCAAAGAACGTCCTCAGTTACCGAACAATAAGCAACTAGCCATAATTCGTTTGAAGCACTTGAAAAGAAAGTTAGAGAAAAATCCCAAGTACAGAGAGGACTACGTGAGATTTATGGACAGTGTTTTTAGAGACTGTGATGCTGAAGAAGCAGAAGTCACATCAAAGGAAGGAAATGTGTGGTATATTCCGCACCACGAGGCGTACCATCCCAGGAAGCCAGGAAAAATAATGGTGGTATTTGACTGCTCAGCCAAATTTGAAACTACGTCTCTAAATTACCACCTTCTCACAGGTCCAGACTTGACAAATGCTCTGACTGGTGTGTTGTGTAGATTTCAAGAGCATCAGATTGCTATTGCCTGCGATGTGGAGAAGATGTTCCTCCACTTTCATGTCAGTCCAGACGATCGTGACTTCTTAAGGTTCTTATGGTGGGAAAACGGGAACACCGAAAATGAACCCAAAGAATACCGTTTACGAGTGCATATATTCAGAGCAACATCTTCTCCAGGTTGTGCGAATTACGGTATGAAATATCTCGCCAGCAAATATGAGAAGGATTATCCTCTGGCAGCAAGCTTCATTCGCAAACATTTCTACGTGGATGATGGTCTTGTTAGTGTTGATTCCATCGAGAAGGCCAACAAGTTGGTTAAAGAAGCACAAGAAGTCTTAGCCAAAGGGAAACTACGTTTACACAAGTTTGTGTCAAACAGTAGGAAACCCTTGAGTTCAATTCCAGAGAGTGAACGTGCCAGTGGAGTAAAAGATGTAGATGTGAACTACAATGATCTTCCAATGCAGAGTGTACTGGGAATAAAAATGGAACATAGAAAGTGATATGTTTTCATTCAAGGTTGACCATTCTGAAAGAGCTTCTACCCGCAGAGGGATTCTTTCAGCAGTTGCAAGTGTGTACGACCATTGGGTTTTCTTGCTCCTTATATCTTGATTGGGAAAAGAGTGCTCCAGGAGATGTGCAAACAAGGAGTAGGATGGGATGACTCTCTTCCCAACACTTGAGTTCTGTCAACACTGCACTGGCTCCCTATCAAACATCGTATAGATTTTAAAATCTTGTTAATTACTTATAAAGCCCTGAATGGCTTAGCTCCTCAGTACTTGAGCGAGCTCTTATCACATTATAGTCCTTCACGTCCGCTGCATTCTCAAAACTCTGGCCATTTGATAATACCTAGAATAACAAAATCGGCTGCGGGCGGCACATCCTTTTCCTATTTAGCCAAACTCTGGAACAATCTACCTAATACTGTTCGGGAGGCAGACACACTCTGTCAGTTTAAATTTAGATTAAAGACACATCTCTTTAACCTGGCTTACACATAACACACTAATACACTTCTATTATTCAAATCCGTTAAAGGATTGTTAGGCTGCATTAATTAGATCAACCGGAACCGGGAACACTCCTCATAACACACGATGTACTCGTTACATCGTAAGAAGAATGGCATCTACGCTAATATTTGTCTGTTTCTTTCTTATTCTGTTTCTCAGTCCGTGTCCGGATCAGATGGTGGATCGGCGCCGGGAGATGATGTCTGCAGCCCTGATCGTCAGCGGAGACCAGGACACCTAGATGAGCCCCAGAGACATATCCCCAGTGAAGACCTAGACTAAAATACAATATAACTAAAAATATAACAAAATAACAAAAAATATAATAAAATAGCTAACTACATAATACTATTATTGTTAGAAATTGCAACAATATAAAAATAGAAATATAATACATTTATACATTTAAATTTTTAATTAAAACATAATAATATACAAATATGAAAAATGAATAAATACATTCATATACATATATATATATATCACACAACAGAAATATTAAATTAATTCAACTATAAATTTAAATTATAATAAGCAAACAAATATATATTATAAAAATAGACCGATAAACAATAAATGCATCAAACTATACATTACAATTATAGAAAATGATTAAATCATATAAATGAAAAACTTCAAATAATGAATAAAACACAAATATAACAAATACATTAAATTATAAAATTAAAATGCTCCATCGGGACAAGACCACGGGAATCAGGTAAGCCCTTTACACAATCTGACACGGCTGCGGTTGGAATTGAACTGCGGGTTTTGTGTGGTCAGAAGAGACCTGACCTCCGACTGAGCCTGGTTTCTCCCAAGGTTTTTTCTCCATTCTGTCACAGAGGGAGTTTTGGCTCCTTGCTGCTGTCGCCTCTGGCTTGCTCAGTTGGGGACACTTAATTTCTAGCGATTATTGTCAATTTGGTTGCACAGATACTATTTAAACTAAACTGAGCTAGACAATGACATCTCTGAATTCAATAATGAAATGCCTTTAACTGAAAATTGAGTGTTTAATCTTATCATTATACGTTACTGACACTCTATCCTCCAATTTGATACTGTTAAGTGCTTTGACACAATCTGTATTGTTAAAAGCGCTATATAAATAAAGGTGACTTGACTTGACTTAACTTCCCTTGGATTTGAAGCCAAAGTGGGATACATGGCTCCATGACCTGGAGGATATCCAAAAGATTCAAATACCAAGATGCTTCATTCCTGAAAATATGGCTGGAAACCAGAAAATAGAACTGCATCATTTTTCAGATGCCAGCAGTGAAGGTTATGGACAGTGTTCATATATCAGGATTGTGGCTGATGAACAAGTGCATTGCGCACTGGTCATGGGAAAGGCCAGAGTAGCCCCTACAAAGGTTTTCAGTATACCTCGCCTTGAGTTGACTGCAGCTACAGTATCTGCTGCAGTAAGCCGTGTTCTCAGAGAAGAGCTTGAGCTGAGGGTAGATAGGGAGTTTTTCTGGACAGATTCTCAGATAGTGTTAGGGTATATCAAGAATGAAGCCAGACGCTTTCATGTCTTCATAACTAATCGCGTCCAGAAGAATCCTCACAGATCCAAAGCAGTGGTTCTATGTGGAAACAAATCAGAATCCAGCAGACTGTGCATCTAGGGGTCTCAAGGTGGCAGACTTGATGGACTCAATTTGGTGGAAAGGTCCTAAGGTTTTATGGAAACGTGAAATTGTCACACATGAAAAATTCCCAAGGCTTCCTGTGGGCGATCCCAAGGTAAAGGTTCTAAAAACAGATGCCTGTGTATGAGGCAACTTTCTTGAGAGACTGTCTAGGATCTCGGACTGGAATACAATGCTCAACACTACAGCTAGGATCAAAAGATTGGTGAGCAGAGACAGGTCAATGTTCATTAGTGTAGAAGAGAGAGAGAAAGCAGCTCTTGTGCTCATCAAGGCAGCACAAAGAGAAGCCTTAGAAGAACTGAAATGCCTCAGTCAAAACCCTGCTAAGCTGTCAAAGAATAACAGGTTATACCAACTTGATCCTGTCCTCCAGAATGATCTACTCAGAGTTGGAGGATGGTTAAGAAGGTCTAACGCAGCATTAGAGTTGAAATGTCCAGTAATTCTTCCTAAGGAAGGCATTGTCACACAGCTAATACTTGACCATTGTCACAAGAAAACTCAACATCAAGGTTCGAGGTCAAACACTGAACGAACTCTGAGACAGTGGATACTGGATTTTGGGTGCAAGTAAGGTGGTGGCCAAGCTGATCAGTAATTGTGTTACTTGCAGAAAGATGCGAAGACCAGTTGAAGAACAACGTACGGCTGACCTTCCAGCTGACAGAGTAGAACCTTCCCCTCCATTCTCATATACTGGTGTTGATTGTTTTGGCCCCTTCTACACAAAACAAGGTCGGAAGGAATTCAAAAGGTATGGGCTGCTGTTTACATGCTTGACCTCCAGGGCTGTACATTTAGAGATGCTAGAAGATCTTTCCACGGATGCCTTTTTGAATGCTTTAAGATGTTTCATAGCAATCCGAGGAGCTGTGCGACAAATCCGATCCGACCAGGGCACAAATTTTGTGGGGGCAAAAAATGAGTTGGAGAAAGGTTTGAAAGATTTAGACCAAGAGAGGATATCTACCTATCTGGCAAGTAAACAATGTGACTTCCTAATGAATGTGCCTGAAGCAAGTCATATGGGAGGTGTTTGGGAGCGCCAAATAAGAACAATTAGAAGTGTAATGAACGTTGTTCTGGCCCAAGCTAAGGGAAGACTGGATGACACATCATTAAGGACATATTTCTACAAGGCGATGTCAATTGTCAATAGTCGTCCACTTACCACTTACACAATAAATGACCCAGTGAGTGTTGATCATTTGCTCACAATGAAGACCTCACTGCCTCTTCCTCCTCCTGGCAAGTTTGTTCGTGAAGATTTGTATGCTAGGAAAAGGTGGAGGAGAGTGCAGTACTTGTCGGAACAGTTTTGGAGTAGATGGCGCAAAGAATACCTGACCAACGTAAGCCTCAGACAACAGTGGCACACGCCTAAAAGAAATGTTCATGTGGGGGATGTAGTAATTGTCAAAGAGGACAATGTTCCCAGAAATTAATGGAGGCTGGCTAGAGTTGTAGAGACAAGTACAGATGATGCTGGGTTTATGCGAAAGGTCAAACTCCAAATGGGGCAAAGTAAGTTAGGAAAAAAGGGTGAACGATTGACGCAAGTATCCTTTTTGGAACGCCCAATCCAAAATTTAGCAGTAATAGTTGAAAACAATTCCTAAACTATGAGTAAAACGATGAAATGGGACTGGAGAATTTAGTCTTGATATCTAAATTAGTGTTATTCAAATAAACTTCAAATAAAAGTAAGTGACACTGGTTGAAAAGGTATGGAAATAACATTGGAAATTTGACAGGCTTTATGGAGTAATACAAATAATACAAATTTTTGTTTATTATAACTGTTGTATAATAATTGAATACTTGTTTGGTTATTGTACATTTTATTTGCCTTACAGTTGCCAATAGTGACACCTGCAGGAGAAAATGAGTAGCATTAGCCTTTCCGGTCATGTGATTTCTTACGAGCAGCATGATCTCAGAAAAACTTGAGACTGCACGCAAGTTGAGAGGTGTAAGATTGAGAAGAGTGTTTGTTCGGGATATGTCTCCTGAATCCTGATTGCAAAGCACATGGTATGTTTGTTATCTTGTTTATCATTTGTTTATAATTTAAGGTACAGTGTGTTTTAATGTAAGTTGAATAAGTTTTGGGATTAATCGAACCACGTCATAGAAAATTCACAATTCACAAACTTGATTGTAATTTTATTTATTTTCATTTTTTTTCATGGTGTCTTTTTGATGTTTGTGATGTTGAGTGTCCTGACATTTGCGAGGAAGAAATTAAATATTGAAAGCATCAATGGCATCAGTTGAAGCGTGGTTTTTCTGGTCACGGAGAAAAGTTCAGGAGCCGATATAATATATTTTAACTGTGGTTATTTGTGTTTGTTATATTTTTAACTCTTTTATTGTTTGAACACTGTTGTATTATTATGTGCTTTATAAATAAACCTGAACTTAAAAATTCTATTTCACATTCAGTTCACCATCAACAGTTATTTGTCAAATAAGTGGAGAACAGTAAACTCTTTAATATACAAAAACAATAGTCATCTATACAACACACTTCTACAAAAACACACAACAGTATTACAGCTACCTGCTTATCATACTCTTCAGATTGCCGTGTCATTTTCTAGTGCTGCTTAATATGTTATACTTTTATAAATTTCACTTAGTACACCTCTAATATACACTAATCATGCACTTAACATCAGGAAACCTGAGACTTCTTTTCTGAGATGTCTTTTTAGGGATAGTTTACCCCCAAATTGTGTTGATCATTGACATAAATGACATTTTCATTTTGAGTGAACTATCCCTTTAATATTGCAATTATTTCTCTAAAATGAGCACGGGAAATATACATGCATAGGGAAAATCAGCTAACAAGCATAAATAACATAGCATTAAGCTAGAAATTAAGTGTGCTTGCGATGTAAAAATTGACACTGACTTCAATTAAATAAAGCGCAGTGTTTTTCAGCTCATTTATCAGCAGGTTAAACTGAACTTCAGGTGTTCAGTGAATGAGATGCAGGCTTTTGAGCTGAAATACAGCACACTACAGTACAGCAGCTGTTTTGTGGATTCACTACAGTGTTCATCCTGGTTGTGATTCAAACTCTGATGTCTACAACAGCAGCAAACAGACTTCATCATATCACCAACATCAGGCCTTATGAACAGATACAGCACACAGTCAGCAAGTGGATTCACATACAGGGGCAATTGTGCATAGTGTAGAAATTTTATAACAACAATACTGTAATTGTGAGCAAAATCTATAATAAATACCATAATCAGAAAGGGCAGAATAAGAAATGTGTAAGTCAACAGCACCAGGAACAAACTGGCCAAAATTAATTTGCGCTTCAGAGAAGTCAGTGATATGAGTGAGAAAGACCTCGACGAGTGCCAGCAAAACAGAGAATGATGATGGGGTAGGGAGTTAAACATGCTATACACATGGATAGAGTATCAAAATAAATATAAGGGGGCTTTATTTCTGCAAAGATCAGAGGCACAAACCAGATGATCACAGAAATAAAACAGGAGAGTTTGAGTGAATGGTGAGATTTGTACCAGATAGGATGAGAAACCAGAAAATACAGACCCACAATCAAAGAATAGTAATGTGCACCATACAGTTTCCATGTCCATGAGGTTGTTGCTGCTATTAATATACAAATGACCTGTATGAGATCTGAAAGTATCAAATGACTAACAAAAACTGAAGCAGCAGGTCTAGATATGATGATGAAACAAGGCGATCAGAGTTAAGATCATGACTGGAATCTCAATGACTGAAAGAACCCACATAAATACAAATAATGCATATTCTTGTTTCCTTTGAAATTTCAAAAACTCCATATTTAATAAATCATGATCTGATTCAGTTGAGTCATTGATGCTGATGTTATGTTGTGCCATTAGTTTCACAAATTCCTGAGAGGAAGCACTGAATAACAAACCAGTCATTAGTTTCAATATGTAAGAAATGCTTCAATTTCTCAATGAAAAACAAACAAACAAAAAAAAAAAAAAACAGATGGCCTAACGTCAAATGGCAGATGTACAGGGATAGTTCACCCAAAAATGAACTGTGTTATTTACTCACTCATATGTTGTTTTCAAAAAAAGTTAATCTTCTGAACACAGATGAAGATATTTTAATGAATTGTGAGAGATTTCTGTCCCTCCACTGACAGTCTGCAATGACCAGTTTGATGCTTCAAAAACTTCATTAAACTAATTCATATGAATTGAGTGGTTTAGTCCAAATTTTCTGAAGAGGAAAATTTTATATGATGATCAGATTTAATTTAGGTTTTATTCACATATTTACACTGATCAGCAAACATAAACAGAACCTCATTGGTTCTTCCGGATCTCAAACGTGCTGCGAAACATGAGTGATCTCAGTGAGTTAAAATGAGAAGTTTATATACATTTTAGTTCAATATTTGAATTTGAATTTATTGAAAGGATATATTGTCAAAGTTGACTGCTTTTGCTCCATTTGGTTAATGAAAATAGATCCAACAAAAGATCACAGCAGAACAGTCGCGCATCTCTGAACAACACACATTGGTGTTTCGTTACTGAATGATTCGAGTCATTTGAGTCAATGATTCAGTGGTCCATTCATAAGAACAGGCACTTGCTTCATTCTTGAATGAATCAGCCGTCTGAACGAATCGTTTGAAGGCATGCTTCAATGACTCATTAAATAAGATCTTTGCATTTTTTATTATTATTAAAAAATTTATTATTATTATTATTATTATTATTATTTTCATATTTGTATATTAAAAAAAAAAATATATATATATATATATTTTAAAACACCAAGCTCACAAAACACAGAGATCACAACATTATTTATGCAATTATAATTTTGCATGCAGTGTAAATGCATTTGTGCTGTATTTCAACTACCTTAAACTGTCTGTGTGAATGCATCTGAATGCCACTCCAGTCACTTCTGTTTCTTCTGCAATGGAAAGATCGATTTTGTAGATACTGATTTCATATGATTGGTAACAACCCTATATTATATTAAGTGAAATTATTGATAAAGTGTAAGAATTTGATACGAAAGATGATGCATGCATTTAAAACGGTTAGGGAAAAATGCCCTTTAAATTGGTCAAAAATGGGAAATCAATTTAAATACATTTCTGTGTGCAGTATTAAGTCATATAAAATAATTTCCCATCAACAAAATTGTGGCCAGTGAAAATGAAAAAAATTGCCGTGGCCTAATGGTTAGAGAGTCGGACTCGTAACCTAAAGGTTGCAAGTTCGAGTCTCAGGTCCGGCAGGAATTGTAGGTGGGGGGAGTGAATGTACAGCGCTCTCTCCACCCTCAATACGACTGAGGTGCCCTTGAGCAAGGCACCGAACCCCCAACTGCTCCCCGGGCGCCGCAGCATAAATGGCTGCCCACTGCTCCGGGTGTGTGTTCACGGTGTGTGTGTGTTCACTGCTGTGTGTGTGCACTTTGGATGGGTTAAATGCAGAGCACAAATTCTGAGTATGGGTCACCATACTTGGCCACATGTCACGTCACTTTCACTTTCACTTTCACTTTCAAAGTCCGGCAAGGTGATAATTGTGGATGCGTAGATTTACTTGCACATAATCTGCAAAAGTCGTTCACAGCCATCTTCACTCCGGTATTTCGCTCGATGGTTTTGTTTTCGCCGCATACCTGTGTTTACAGCGGAAGTTCGAGGCGGCCGAGCCGGCGAATAACATACGTCATAACCAAACTTTATGTGATTGGCTTACGGGTACACCAATGATTTTAAACTTCAGACAAGCGCCCGCCCACGAGAAAGTAAACGCTTGTCAACAGGGCCTAAAATTAACACTCACCAAGCGCCAAACGCGAGTAAAAATCTGCGTTGGTGAATAAATGTAACAGTGTCAGTCGCCAGTTGGCGGGTACTTTTATGAAATATTACAATGCAATGTAGTGAAAACAACAGCCAGTTTTAAAGAGATTCGCTGTTTCTGACATAAGCGAATAAAATAATCTTTTCCAAAGACAAGGTCAACATGATTAGCTATGTCATAAGCGACAAGAGCGAATCAAATAATAATGGGATACAAACGGGCTGATACGGTCAGAGCAGTGTGATGGCCAGCTTGTCCCTAGACACGGTCCTAATAACTTTTACCTGAGAAGATTTTGCTGCTTCTTTTCGGAAGATTAACTTTTCTTTATTCTTCATGACCCGACACATAGCGACACATAGTTACCTCGTAAACGTAGTCTTAAATGAGTTATAAACTCTTAAAAGACTGTAAAGAGTTGGGAGAAAATCGAATGTGTGTCAGATCCATCATCCGCGACATGTACGGCATCAGGTTTTAAAGGGACAGCGCTGATTTAAAGTGAAACCTGCTTAAGTCTGTCATTGATGTAAATCAAAGAACAAAAGAAAAAGAGAAATCATTGGACTGTTGTAGCCTCTGGTTAACTTTTGTAGCTTGAATAAAGATTAATCTGTATAGTTTATGCATATACAATTTATAGTTTATGTGAAGATTGTTTTAAAATCACGTAAATTAAAAGTTGTTATATATTTCAGAGCCTATTAAATGTTAAAAATAATGGTTTTAAATTATACTGTAATGTTGAATGACTAAAATTAATTGGTAAAATTGAGGGACAATGCATTTAATAGAGACACCAGTAGCAGGACAAATTAAAAACATTGTAAATATGTTTAGTCATTGTAGTAGTAATAACTGCCTGTTTTTGCAAAAAGAGTTTCATGACCGGTAAAAATGTTTTTTGGCCGGTAAATTTTATCACGTCACCGGCCATTGGCTGGTGTGGCAAAAAGTTAGTTTTAGGCCCTGCTTGTCAATTATGCCCTTCCAGACTCTGTCTATGAAGCAAAGCGAAGTAGCAGAGTTTGGTATTACCAGGCTACTGAATGTGTGCTCTGATTCACGTTTATCTGTGAATAAAAGCCTAAATTAAATTTGTTCATCACATATAGTAATTGAGTTTCTTCAGAAGATGCAGACTGAACCGCTCAATTCATCTGGGTTTCTGTATGAACTCTGTGTTGACTGTCAGTGGAGGGACAGAAGTCTCTCAGATTTCATTAAACATATCTTCAGTTGTGTTCTGAATGTGAAGGAAAGTTTTACAACATGAGGGTTAGCGAATGATGACAGAATCAGCATTTTTAGTTGAACTATCCCTGTAAAATGCTGAAAATACATTATTCATTAAAAACAACATACTAAAGTAGTATGAAGCTTAACTTTTTAAAAATAAACATTGACATCCCTCTGCCCATAAAATCTTTTATTTAAACAATATCATAAGAATGTTGTTCTGAATATTCAGTATCACAGCACAACTGCTAGTGTGACACTCCTGTAATGAAATAGTTCAATAAACAAGCAATAAATACTGAACAACTTACATTTATGACAGAACTTGTCCAGTAGGTTTGTTTCTTTTTCCACAGAGAAGTCAAAGGAGAACGTTCAGCACTCCACACCGTAAAAACACACTCCAAACGCTGTTGATCTGATGGAGAACATAGCTGAGATACAAACAAAAGTGAGTAAAGGTTTAGTCCATTTAGTAGCCAAGTTTAACTGTGCAAAAGGCAATAGAGAGAGTGTCAGAGCACTGTCGTGCAAGCCAGAATGGGGACTTTTATTATGAAACGCGCTTATGGCGGATAGCCGGAAGAGACGCTGTTCATTGAGACCGGTGTCTAACGGAGCGGGCCGAAACACTGGACGGAAGTGGAGTAGAGTCCGGAAGTGATCTGGAGTCGGAGGACATAGATGGCGGGGGAAATGAAAGGAAAAGAAGTAGCAAGTGGACTTTAGTAGATAAGCGGAAGAGAAGAAAAGAGTGGAGCCTAACATCAGGAACAGAAAGTGAGAGAGAATGTCATCAGCTAAGAACAAGAAAGGATGAGTTTAAGGTACTGGTGAAGTTTATGTCGGAAGAAGCAAGTAATTTGAATCCTTTGAAATTGACTAAAGCTCCGTTCACACCAAGAACGATAACTATAAAGATAACTATAAAGATAACGATATTAGCGTCCACACCAGCGAACGATATTGTCTGTTTATTCTAAGCACACGCGCGTCTGCCGCTTTAATTCTCGAGCTCGTGATAGCAGGATGGATTCTGATTGGCTGTCAGTGTTTGTATCGTTCATCAGCTGGAAAAAAATCGTTCTGAAAGTGATTCCAACGATATCGTTTCTCTGTGCCTTTATCGTTATAGTTGTGGTGTGGACTCTGCTATTCTTTAATATTGAGAACGATTTTTAGAACTATATCTTTATCGTTATCGTTATAGTTATTGTCCTTGGTGTGAACAGGCCCTAAGTCACTGAAGGAAATGGTAGGGAATATTGAAAGTGCTAAGATGTTGCGAGATGGAAAAATGATAATTTTCTGCAAAGACAGTAAACAACAAAAGGCTGCTCTAGGGATTAAGACTATATTAGGGCGAAAGGTATCTAGTCAAGTTTTGGGAGAAAAGAAATGGATGAGAGGAGTTATCACTGGAATACCAACGAATGTAGCGGTAGATACGATTAAGACAAGCATTTCAGGAGCAAAAGTAATAGATGCGAGGAGGCTGAAATATACTCGAGACAAAGAGAGGATGGACAGCCTTTCTGTAATGTTACATTTTGATGAGGAAAAATTGCCGGAAAGAGTATTTTTGGGATTTATGAGCTATGTAGTTCGACCTTACATTCCACCCCCACTAAGGTGTTTTAAGTGCCAAAAATATGGACATGTGGCTATAGTTTGCAGAGGGAAGCAACGCTGTGCTAAATGTGGGGGGGATCATGAATATGGAAAATGTGAGGAAGGTGTGAAACCTAAATGCTGCAGTTGCGGGGGAGAACATAGTGCGGGGTATGGAGGTTGTCAGATCAGGAAAAATGCGATGAAGGTTCAAAATGTTAAGATAACAGAAGGAGTAACATATGCGGTGGCAATCAAGAAAGTTCAGATGAGAGGAAAAAAGGAGGCAGCAGCAGAAACAGCTGTAGATTCGAGAAGGAGAAATGAGCCTCCGAGTCAGGGGAAAGAAAATGAAAGTAAGTTCATGACTGATAAATTGGCATTTGTCACGTTCATCGTAGAAGTAGTTAACTGCTCGGCACAGACTGAGAGTAGAACTGAAAGAACAAGAATAATCTTAAGAGCGGCAGAAATAGAAGGAATAATAGTAGAACAGATAAATGAAAAACTGAAAATGCATGCTACTAACCCCCAGATAGTATGTGGAGGTTCATAATGGTATTTTTAATCTTGCAGTGGAATGCAAGAAGTTTAATATCAAATGGACAAGAATTCAAAAAATGGATAGATGATTTTAAGGTTAAACCTCATATAATGTGTGTACAAGAATCATGGTTAAAGCCTAAGTTAAATTTTGTGGTTCAAGGATATGAAGCAGTACGCAAAGATAGGATAGAAGGAAATGGAGGAGGAGTAATAACATTCATTAAATTAGGAGTAGCATATAGGGAGGTTAAAGTGAATGAGGAATATGAATCGGTAGTGATTGATGTAAGAAACGATAATCAGAATATAAGATTTATTATTTTTTATAATCCGTGTAAAAGATTAAATAAAGATTTGCTGAAAAATATTGGAGGAGAGGATAATATTAATATAGTATGGTGTGGTGATTTTAATGCTCATAGTACTTTGTGGGGAAGTGTAAATAATGACCAAAATGGGAATGTGATAGAAGAAATTTTGGATTGTAGTGACCTAGTGTGTCTAAATAATGGGAGTATAACAAGATTAGATTTAGTGAGAGGAAGTAATTCAGTTCTAGATTTAACTATTGTGTCTAATAATTTAGCTAGGCAATGTGAATGGGAAGTTTTAGGTCATACTAGTATGGGGAGCGATCATTATCCTATAAAATGTAGTATAGGAATAGAAAATGAAGTATGCCAAGAGGAGAAAATTCTTAGATGGAGGTTTAAAGCTGCAGATTGGGATAAGTTTAAGGATGTATGTGAAGGTAAAATGACAAGTACAAAATTTAATTTTGAAGATGTAGAGGATACTAATAATAAAATAAATATGATGCTGTGTAGTTCAGCACAAGAGATAATAGGGAAAGGTAAAGGGGTAAGAATGAAAAAGGCTGTACCATGGTGGACAGAAAAATGTAGTGAAGTAATTAAAATCAGAAACAGAGCTTTATGAAAAGTTAAAAAATCACATTCTTTTGATGATTTTATAAATTATAAGAGAACTCAGGCAGTGGTAAGAAAAGTAATAAGGATAACTAAAAGAAATTACTGGAGACAATTCTGTGATGAAATTGGTGTAAATATAGATATAAGTGATATTTGGAATATGATTAGGAAGATGGGCGGGAAACAAATGTATAAAAGTATTCCAATTCTAACAAAAGAGGGTAGAAATATAATGACTAATGAAGAAAAGGCAGAGGAGTTAGTAGAAGCTTTCGTTAAGGTTCATAGTAATAATAATATATCGGAAGGTATGAAAGTACAAAGGGAACAAATTTTGAAAGAGAATCCTAATGTGCTGGTTCGAAAAGTGCCATCTGGAGGCACATTGGATACAGATTTTACAATGTATGAATTAAAGCAGGTGTTATACGGGGTGAAACATACATCGCCAGGAAAAGACGAAATATGTTATGAAATGATAAAACATCTTTCAGATGTATCTCTGAACATTATTTTGGAGTTTTTTAATAAGATATGGGAGTTGGGAAAACTCCCTACATCTTGGAAACACGGAGTGATAATTCCAATTGGAAAGCCCGGAAAGGATCATTCAAAAGCATCAAATTACAGACCAATTTCTTTAACTTATGTAAAGTGATGGAGAGAATGATAATTAGCCGATTAAATTATGTAATAGAAAAGAAAAATCTAATTTGTTCATACCAGAGTGGATTTAGAAAAGGGCGTAATACAATGGATTCAATAGTATGTCTAGAATCTGAAATTAGAAAGGCAATGGTGAATAAAGAGGTGTTAGTAGGTGTGTTTTTTGATGTGGAAAAGGCATACGATATGCTGTGGAAAGAGGGACTTTTAGTTAAATTGGACAAGATGGGAATAAAAGGAAAAATTTTTTGATTAATAGGACCATACAAGTAAGGGTTGGAACAAGTTATTCTAGGACTTACTCGACAGATAATGGGACCCCACAAGGAAGTGTGTGTAGCCCAGTGTTATTTAATATAATGATAAATGACATATTTTCAATGATCGGACAAGGATTTGGTAAATCTCTATATGCGGATGATGGTGCCTTATGGAAAAGGGGAAGAAATGTAGTATATGTGGAAAGCAGTATGCAGAAAGCAATCAATGAAGTGGAAAAATGGGTGAATAAGTGGAATTTTAGACTGTCAGTAGAAAAAACTAAAGTGATCTGTTTCTCAAAAAAGAAGAAATCACCAAATATTAAACTAAAAATTTATGGTCAAATTTTAGAGCAGGTAACAGAAATTAGGTTCCTTGGAGTATGGATGGACTCAAAACTAACTTTCGCATTACATATTAAGAAAGTAATAAATAAACGTAAAAAGGGAATACATATTTTAAGATGTTTGGCAGGGGTAGACTGGGGTGCAACCAGACAGGCATTGAAAAGAGTATATTGTGCAATGATTAGACCTATGATTGATTATGGCAGCATAGTATATAGTTCGGCATCAATATCTATGTTAAAGAAAGTAAGTGGTATTCAATCTCAAGCACTAAGAATAGGAAGTGGGGCGTTTAGAACATCGCCAGTCTCAGCGATGCAGGTGGAAATGGCGGAGTTGCCTTTAGACCTCCGGAGACTTAAGTTAAAGATGGCATGCTGGTGTTCTGTTAGGGGGCATGTAGAAACCCATCCAGTCAAAGATGTATTACAAAAATGTTGGGAATATGAGTATGTAAATTATAGTAGTTTTGGATGGAATGCCGATGCAGATGCTAAGAAGATAGGAATTAATGATATAAAAATAAGCCCAACGGCAGCAATACCAATAATACCCCCTTGGCTGTTCCAAATGCCAATGGTAGATTTCCAGTTGCATTTTGAAATAAACAAAAATTAAAGGTGTATACTTAAAGAAATAGTAGTGGATCAATATTTGAAACAAAACTATTTCAATAGTATTCAAATATATACTGATGGGTCAAAAAATCCAGATTCTGGGTATACAGCAGCAGCCATATTTGTACCCTATTTTAAATATAGCACTGTTAAGAGGTTATCTAATGATGTATCTGTTTTCACAACAGAAATGATGACAATTCTAATGGCTATGCAGTGGGTGGAAGAAATTAATCCTATAAGTGTAGTAGTTTGTTCAGATTCATACTCAGTATTAAACAGTTTAAGTAGTGGTAAATCAGCAGCTAGACAGGATATACTCTATGAAATTTTACAAAATTTATATAGAGTAAATCAAACAGGAGTAAGAGTAGAGTTTCTGCCCATGTAGGTGTAGAAGGGAATGAGGAGGTGGATAAGCTGGCCAAGTCAGCATTGAGAAGAGAAGAGATTGACATAGAAATTCCTTTAAGTAAAACAGAAGTAAAAGGTATTATTAAAACAGCAGTTGGAAGTATGTGGCAAAATGTATGGAATAAAGAGTCAAAAGGGAGACACCTATTTAGTATTCAACATAAAGTGGGGATGGAAAGAAAGTTATATGGAAACCGAAGAGAAGATACTGTTATAACCAGGATCCGTATAGGACACTCTAACCTTAATTATTCATTGCATATAATAGGAAAAAGTGAGTCAGATTGCTGTAATTACTGTGGAATAACAGAAACAGTTGAACATGTGCTCTTACATTGTGAGGCATATAACCATCAAAGAAAGCAGTTTGTTGAAAAACTAAGAGATATGGAAATCAGTGACATTTCAGTTAAGAATATATTTCAGAATGCACAGAAACAGTTAAAGGTGTATGATTTTCTTCTTAAATATTTGAGAGATACTGATTTGATTAGAAGAATTTAGTTTGTTTGTTTGTTTGTTTTTTCCCCTATTTATTTATTATTATTATTATTATTTTTGTTTAGAATATAATAGTTTCGTTCATCAAGGCCTCACACTCCATCCCTGTAGGTGGCGGAAATGCACCTTAAGCTGGTTTGCCAACCGCCATTGAACGCAAAAGAAGAAGACGCTGTTCATCATTCGGAGATCGGCAGACTGTCTCCGCCGCTGCTCGCGATCGGGCTTTTCTGCGTAAACTACTGTCGGAGACGTGCATCGTAGTTAATATCAGCCACAGTTTGAATGTATCTTGTGTTGTGTGCAGGGGCGTCGCACCCGTGGGGGATGCGGGTGTTTTAACACCCTCACTTTTCCCGGTGAGAGGGTTCAACACCCGCAGTTTTTCTGCAGTTTTTCCGCAGTTTTGCACAAACGCCTTACAGCAGTCGCTCCTCGGTTTCTCTGGCTGCTCTGTGTCTGCGCTCTCTGCGGCTGCCTCTCAAACATGACACCTGCTCTGAGTGTGACCGGCTGTGATTGGCTGTTCTGCCTTAAGTCCCGCCTCTCTCGGTGTGTTAGATTTATTCAAAGTCAGTCAAAGTCAAAGTCTGCTTTATTGTCAATCCTGCCACATGTACAGCACATACATACAGAGAATTGAAATTGCGTGACTCTCAGACCCATGGTGCATACAGTTAACAATAAAACACTAACAGTAGACGTAGAATGCAAATAAATACAGTTTAAAATATAAAGACAAACTATACAGATATACAAATATGGACATTGTAGAAAAGAGTTAGATTAAGTGGCATAAGGCACATGGCAGATAAAATGCAAATCGGTTAAATAAATAAACAAAACAAAACTGTGCAGATATGAGTGTAGTGCAAAAATAGCTTATCAGGCTGTTTAAAGTGACAGAAGAGGTAGTTGAGTGGGGTCAGTTCAATACTGTCTGAGGTAGTGGGCAGTCCAGTGGTGCACTAAGTGACTGGTGCGGGTCACAGTGTGTAAGTGGGAGGGGGGGGGTCAGAGTTCAGTGGTGCGTGGGGCAAAAGAGGGGAGGGGGGGCAAGGTCGGGAGGGAGTTCAGCTTCCTGACAGCCTGATGAATGAAGCTGTCCTTCAGTCTGCTGGTCCTGGCCTGGAGACTCCGCAGTCTCCTCCCTGATGGCAGCAGACTGAAGAAGCTGTGTGTTGGGTGGGTGGGATCACCTGCAATGCAGAGGGCTTTGCGGGTGAGACGGGTGTTGTAGATGTCCTGGAGGGAGGGGAGAGAGACACCAACAATCCTCTCAGCTGCTCTCACTATGCGTTGGAGTGTCTTGCGGCAGGACGCGTTACAAGCGCCATACCACACAGTGATGCAGCTCGTCAGAATGCTCTCGATGGTGCCTCTGTAGAAGGTGCACATGATGGGGGCCGGGGCTCTGGCTCTCCTCAGTTTGCGGAGGAAGTAGAGACGCTGTTGTGCTTTCTTGGCCAGTGCTGCGGTGTTGTCAGTCCAGGAGAGGTCCTCTGTGATGTGCACACCCAGGAACTTGGTGCTGCTCACTCTTTCTACGGTCGCACCGTTTATGGTCAGAGGAGCATGCTGAGTGTGCACTCTCCTGAAGTCAACAACAATAATTGGTCAGCTCGTGCTGAGGAGGCGGGAACTTATGGTTAAGGTTATTTACATCTCCCTTTTCCAGGTACTTTGAATGAGTGTTTATGCTTTCGAGGTTTAAATAAGCTTGATATGTGTTTGGGAAGATGTTCTGTTTATGTTTTGTTGACATGTCGAGTGTTTTCTGTATTATATTTCGTTTTTTAGACTAATGGTAATTGCTAATTGGGATATTGTTCAGGAGCTAACGTTAGCTAAATTCCGTTATGTATGTGGCACGCAATGTATAAAGTACCTGTGATGAAGAAGGCAGGGAATTGACGAGGAGGAGGGACAAACTGTCATTGTTAAGCAGTGTATTTATGGGTTTATTGCCAGCGCAATTGATTTTGATATTTTGAGCATTATTTGTTGATTAGCTGAATACTTTTGTGGAGACTTACCTGTTGTGTTTGTACCTGTTGAGGAGAAAAAAGTGAGAAATTATGTCATTGTTTGCATACCTGTTGAAGAACTATGAAAGAAAAGTGTATATTATTTTAATGTTTAAAAACAGTAAATTGTTACATTATTTATACCACCAGATACAAAGCTTTGTGTGGGAGTTTTTTTTTTTTTTTTTTTTTTTTTTATATCTCCCCTTTTCAAGGCACAAGTAAGCAAAATTTATCAGTCTCAGTCACAGTCCTGTCAGACCCATGTCACTATCAAGCTTACCACTGTCTTTTTGTCACGCGGTATCATTAAGATGCAGAAAAGAAAGAGGCAGGAGAAGATTGACTCCTTTTTCAAGAGAAATCCTGTAAGTGAAGTTGAGAGCTGAAAGTTGAAAAATGTTGACATTAAACAACAGTAGCCTATTACCATTAGATGTTGTTTGCATTTATTTCATGATATTACTGTTCAGTATTCACTGAGGTTTGCTAGTGCCACAGCTGTAACTGTTTGACTCTATTCCTTTACCACTGCACCCTTGTTTAGGAGTGGAAGCTGCTGGAGGCATCAGTTTCAGAGAGAGCACAGGAAGATTCACAGGTGAGCAATGAAATGAATGTTACAGTTTGTGAAAGAGGTCTATGAAGGAAGAGAGGCCATGTGTGTGTGTGTTTGTGTCATGGGTGGTGCTTATTTCCATCCCAGGTGCACACGTGTGTCTGGTGAGGTAGTAGGTCATATGTTCATTGGTCAGTTGCTTGTTGTTGTTGGGTGCATATTTATATTTATATATATGTTTATATTTTGTTCTTAATATATGTTGTTTGTATAATATATGTTGTTTGTTTATCTGGAGTTTGTAACAAAAATAATTTCCCCCTGGGATTATTAAAGTATTTCTGATTCTGATTCTTTAGCAAGTCTACTGTTGTGTATTTTCACAACAGAGTTTTGACTTATTTTCTGTGTGTTCCAAGTGTGTTTTTATACTTTTCTAGTATCACTCATTTAAATGGGAAGCTTTTTATATCTTGTATGTTATACCTTTTGTACCCTTCTATCATTGTATTCATTATTTTTATTGTTAACAAACAAACCACATCCATCCCCCGCACTTTTGAAAAGCTTGCTATGCCCCTGGTTGTGTGCGTCCTATAAGAGTGAGTAATAATCCTGTAACGTTAACGGATTGATGCTTGGTTTTATCAGTGACGATGTTACGGTAAGAGGGGAGCAGCCTATAGTTGTGTATGAATAATAATACTGGTAATGGTGGTTTCATTAGAATATTGTTCTTTGTTCCTTACAGAGAAACCACACCTTCCACCACAATCATACATTTCATGCTTCCACAGATATGTACACAGCCCTCTCAAGAAGATAAGATTTGTGAAAGACTGTACTTAAGTTTTCCCTATAACTGGCTCACATCTCCCATCATTCTCAGCAACCCATGTATGCTCATCAGCAGTGGTCCCAGAGCCCATACTGAGCAGAGAGCATTCACTCCTCTGGATGTTTCCAAGGAGGCCTCCTGTCTCTATCACATACACCACTTTGCGTCCACTGCAGTCCTCAAGTTTATCTGTCCACATCCTGTTAGTAGAAATGGATTGATGTGCATGTAAAGGCTGCCCTCCCCTCTCTGATTCGATCATAGCGCATCTGTGAAAATAAAACTGTTCCAACGACTACTTCCCTCTGTGGTGTTCTGACCGACACACCTGGTTCACTGCGATTTGAGCTAGCCCTAACAGTATACGGTAGCCCTTCGCTACATTAACTGTGTCATTTCTAATTGAAATAGTGAGATCTTACTGTCATGTAAGGATCAAGACGACTGGGGAAGCTGCAGTGAATGGTGTTTATTGAGTAACAGTTGTAACATACGCTGAAATAAGACGAGAGCAGTGAGTAGAACACAATAACATCAATGACTAATAAATAAACAGACTTTTCTTGCAGGAATCCACAGAAGCAGATGAAGAGCATACATGATCCAACTCAGACTAGACAAGAGTTCAGCTCCAACCCTAATTGAACACACTCAAAGGTTCACTCAGTCAGTGTCGTATAAATGACCTAAACTGTAACCATAATGACAATTACAAGACAGATGATGATATTCTTGAGCTGATCACCTCATTATTGAACACAAACCTTAAAATGAGAAGTGGCTCTGACAAGGACCTGAAATAAAACCCTCAAAGCTACATTAAACAATATGCAAGACAATATGAGACAACACATGATCTTACCTGAATCAGACTGTGGCTTGAAGATGTTCATCAGTAGATGGTGTCTGTGAGCTGATGAACGTTCTTTTATAGCCTGAATTCACTCCTGAAACAGCAGCAAATGGAGAGTGATTCTGTCAGATAATGAGCTGAAAAAAAGAACAAATGAACAAAGATGCATTAAACATAATGAGTGCCTAATGCACATGCAACCACAATGTAAAATCATTAAATGACATCAAAAATTTAACCAAAGGATCTGTGTACAACCTGAGGGCTGCAGAAGTCTCCAGATCGTCATTATAGAAAAATGAGATGTCATTCCAATTATCAAGGAGCAGAGAATAGAAACCTGAGATCTGATCTGCAGCCTGCATCTAAGGTAACTATATATTGAAAGGTGACTTGGAGAGGTCAAGCAGCCTGGAAATAAAAGACCTGCCCTGGGGAATTATACACATCACAAAACTGAAATGGCCTAGCAAAGACAGCAAATCTCGTTTGGAAAAGGATACTGACTTCTGAGCATTTCTCATGACTTCTCTAATGCGGTTTAATTTCTCAAAGGGCAGAGAGGCTTGCGTAAGGTTGGATCTAGGGTGATGCCTAAGAATTTAAGGACTTTAACGGGCCTAACGTTTTCTCTGCAGAAAGGGGAACACCCAAATCGTCGAAGGTGTGCTTTAGTGCCGAGATGCAGTGGTCCAGCTTCGCATTTGTATAATCCACTAGCAGAAAATCGTTGAAAAGATGAAGCACGTGCGGCAGTTTGCAGTTATTAAGAAGAATCCAACACAGTGCCTCTGAGAGTGTTTCAAATATTTTTGGACAACTGTGACAGCCAAAGGTGAGCCTAACTGATAAATACAAGTTACTCCTCCATTGAACACCAAATAAATGCTACTGTGATGGATGTAAAGGCGTAATTTTAAAGGCACCTGAGATGTCTGCCTTTGCAAGCCACGCGCCTCTTCCTGCTTGTTTAATAAATTAAATTGTGACGGTGGCATAAAACAAAGAAAAATGAGCTAAAGGAATTGGACTATTGATTCTTTTGAGCTGTGTCATTATGAGGGGCAGACAGTTCAATAATTAAACGCTTTTCCCTCGAATATTTATGAGTAGCGATTCCTATAGGATTAATTCGATAATTTGGAAAGCGAGATTCATCAAATAGCCCGATCACGAACCCTTTCTTAACTTACTTTTCTAACAAAGAATTGACGATTTCAGGCTCCTTTGAAGCACAAAGCAAGTTTTTACAGTTTTTCTCCTTTTTTTAAAAACAGGTTCATCTCGGGCATACCAACTTTGGATGACCTCTCTCCAAGCCTGGCCCCAGCTTTCAACCTGGTGACTCTAAGGTGATGTCTATTGCTACTCCAATGTGTTACAATTTCAATGAAAATGTTTGTAAGTTCTATAATTGTAAATATGTTCATGCTTGTAGTTACTGCGTGGACCCCCCCCCCCCCCCCCCCCCCCGCAGTAACTACAATTGTTAATTACTAAGTTTGTGTGTGTGTGTGTGTGTGTGTGTGTGTGTGTGTTTGTATGTTCTGTAAAGCTTCAGGCAAAAATATTTTTAACTTTAACCACAGAGTGTTACTCCACATCCACTGAGTATCATAACTGGTTTGGTTTCTGTCATTAGAAACCTCTTCCTCTGTTGTGTGGGTGTTTATCCCTCAAGACATTGTCAGAAGCTTGATATTTTAAAGCTTAATAGATTCAGCTGTGGTTGCATATTTCCTGATTTCTCATCAAAATAAATGTATTATGCATGTAACAAACCACCTCAAATATAACATGGAGTTTTACTTTGTCCTATTCAATGAATCTGCACATATTATGGAGCAATTAAATGAGCAATTTTGTTGACATTACTGGAATCTCAATATCACCATTGAAATCTTATTTATCTGACCATTATAACTGTAACAATAAATGAAGAAGTGTCATATCAGTTACAAGGTTCAGTACTAGAGTTAAACATGGAGTTAACTTTTATTGTTTCACTGATGATATTTAGTTTTATATTTCCTCAAGGAAACCTTCTCTAGATGATATTAAAGCTGGATGACTAGTAATGTCCTGCTGATTGTGCTATAACTATATACATAGGCCTCTGTAGGCAACACCATCAGCCACAACAAGCGGGCTGTGAGCCCCAGAATGTTTTGACTGCATTCGGTGCGTCATGTCTGTTGTCTGGTCAGTCTTGCTAGATAGTTTGCTGGACTCAGCAGGGCTCATTCATACAGGTCTTGAAACTCTGAGTACTTCTGCTCATTGACTGAAACACATGGAGACTTACTCCAGTCCTTCCATCTCTGGCTTATTCCCAGCATCTGAGCTCTTGATCACTGAAGCACATCAGCTCCACGTCCGTTCCATTCCTCGCATCTGTGTATCAATTGTTCATTCGTTTTTTGATTTAATATTGAAAGTAGAAAAATGAAAAAAAAAAAAAAAAAACGGCTCCTTTTTTGTTTCCAAAAACATTGGGCGGGAATTAAACTCCCCTTTCTACTGATTGGTCAGCCGAAGATCAAACCAAGCTGTCATCTGGGCTGCGTTCAGCCCTGACAAAATGGTGCAAAACACTTAAGCGGAAACGGTGGTGCATTGAACACCCTGTTCTGATGACGCAACAGTTGCAACTAATGGCAGCTGAGAAGGCCATGCTTTGTGTTCTTTTTCGAGAATTTTCGGAGCCTGATGAAATCGGTATAAATATGCAAAATACGTTCGATGTTACAGTCACTGCCCTTGCTGTCCAGAATAAAAGAGAACATCCCAATCGAGTGAAGGAATTTGTGGAAACTGTGGTTCCTAATTGTGATCCAAAATTTGCCTCACATTTCAGGTGAAGGATAATACAGGATAATACACTTACAAGGATAATACACTTCTTTCCTCTGAGACTGTGTTATGATCTATATGACCTTATTATTTTTATTGTGAGTATTAGGCTTATCATTATTGCTGATCACTGTTGTTGTGCTATGATATTGTAATATTTACCATTATATAGTCAGAGGAGCATAGAAAAGTTTATGAAAGTGTCACTCCACAATACAATAGCAAAATATGTAATTATGTAGTATTTATATTTTACATCAATCAACTTCCTAAGGAAAGGATATGGACCAGAAGACATTGCAATTACTACATATTTAGACAGACTTAAAGAAGTTCCAGATCTATACTTGTGATCTTATTATTTCAGTTATTTTGCCTTTAATGTAAATAAACATGTACAAACAATACTTGCCTTTGTGATTTTATTTTGGTGTTAATTACATTTACTTACAAATTCATCATCATCATGTTGATATGCTGTTACTATAAAATTCTTACGACAAACATGTCTTCTAATATCTTCAACTGTTGCGTATACCGAGCTGTAGCGGACACATTTGTAAACGACTTCACTTGGACCCATTGTGCGAGCTGTCTCTTTAATACTGTGTGGTTTATATACACGTTGCTGCTGATTGGGCTGACATTTTTGACACACCCACCAAACAAGAGAAAACGTATCTCAAACCCCGTTGCACAATGTTTCCAGGAAACGTAGTTCAACCTGGAAACCGTAGCAAAACGTTGGGCACCGGTCTGAGCTTGAACATGCCCCAGTTTTCCGCAGTTTTCATGCAGCAGAATAATAGTCCTCCGCTGCTGCAGTTGTATGGATTCTTTACGCATTCATTGGAACTACATTTCATCTTTTTTTCATCAAACAAACAAACTCATACCGGGGCAGAGTCTAGACAGAATAATGTTTTTATTAATATCATCACACTTTATTTGCCCTGTTTTATTTTGTGAAACCTTACTATGTATATGGAATAACTGTTTTATAAAAGTAATAAGCCCCATGAAGCTGTGGTTTACAGTGAATGTATAACAGCTTCGTGTCATGCCTGTGATGGCCGATGAAGTGGCCACACAGTAAACCGTAGCTGACATGCACCTGCACACATATATACTTTTCCCCTTTTGGAGGTGTACATGTTAATTTGATTTGCTAAGTAGTATTTGATTTAACATTTGTTACAGATCACGTTATTTACATTTCATAATAATGACAGACACAGATTTGGTTAATCTTTATGGTTTTATTTTCAATTTGTATTCATTTCCTACCAGAGATGACTAGTTTGGTTGCACACTGTCTAGTTATTGACGGTATACTTTGTTAAATTTTTTATTTATTTATTTATTTTTTTTGAGTTTAAGTTTCTCCTCGAGCGGAGGTTGGAGGTTGGGTTTGTGTATAAAAGTTCCGTCCATGTGTCGCTTGGGAGGTCACGTTTTTCTTTTTCTGTTTGTTTTGTTACCTTGTTTGATTGTTAAGTTTGGTTCTTGTTAAGTTGACCATTTTTATGGGCCCAGACCTGTCTTTATTTTCTTCATTTCCATTTAGTTTCTAAGGGATTTCATTTGTCACTTGTATTGAATAAATTATTATTTTTTTGTTTGGAAATCCTGTGTTCTTGCTTTGACTGCTCGTTTCCTCACAGTGCCTAACAATGCCCCTTAGGTGTTATAAATTCTTTGTAAACCACGGCTTCTTGGGGCTTATTGCTTTATTGTCAGAAGACATACCTTGAAAGACTAGGCGCTTGTCACCCAATTCCGATCTTTGGCGTTGGTCTTTGCCAACCCTACTTGGGACAGTACTTGCATCTTTCCGCCCAAGGCAATTAAATGTGTGGGTGTAAGTGGAATGTGTATGTGTGTTTCTTGCCAGTTGCCTTGTCCTGCTTTGGCTGCAAAAAACCTGGAAACCTTAGCTTGTAAGGGAGAAAAAAATGAATAACACAAGAGTGCAATGTTTCTCAAAATTGTAACCCAACAGATCTCCAGCTATCTAAACTGTACTAAAATAAAAAAAAAAAAATACAAAAACTTTTTTAAATGATTGTGTATTACTCTACCATTGACAGGATATGGGCCTAATGCTCCCCGAGCAGAACCAGGTGAAGTTGATGGAGTGGCAGACGAAGAGTCAGATGAATTTGCTGTTGACACTGGCAAAAATTATCACCATTAGCAACTTGTAATATTTTATGTCTGGAATCAAAGACATTTTAAACCATTCAAAAAATATAGCAATACTGAGCATACCTTTGCTACTCACCCCGGATTCCATTTCCCATAATCCTCTGCCTGGACTCATCAGATCTCATCATCAATTCACAGCTGTCTCATTTGATGATAAGAATTGCACACACACACACATGCATACTCTGCTGGTGATTATTTATCCCTTCCGTGTTTCCTAGTTCCTGTGTTCCCAGTTTCCTTTTGATTGATTGCTGCCTGCCCTGACCTTTGCCTGTCTTGTGGATTACTCTTTTGCCTGTGCCTTGGACGTGATTGTTTGCTGGTGTTTGACCCTGCCTATTCTTACCACGCTCTATGGATTAAAGCCTGCATGTGGATCCCCACTTTGTTGTCACGTCTCCCTTCGTTATAGAGTCACCAGCCACACCCGGATCCAGCAGCTTTACTGAGCACCCAGACCAGACATGGCCCCACTCGATCAGCTCCTACACCTGTTCAGCAAGGTGAGCTATCAACTGAGGATTATGTTCGTCAGTTTGGTGAACTGTCCCATCAGGTACCCATTGACGAGATTACACTAAAATAATTTTTTCGTTGGGGACTCAATGAACCTGTAAGCTGTTTTGCCTGATTGATTATAGGTACACAGCAAAACAAATAACCTATGCTAACCTAGACTAATATAGTTTACTTTTTGATGTGTTTAGTTTTTTTATATTTTTCATTTGTGGGGCTTTAATTGTTGTTTGAATAATTTGATTAGCCTACCTAGGTACTGGAGACTGTTTCTCCACATTTTCAACATGTAAAGTCAGTGTCTGTTTCTCCACATTTTCAACATGTAAAGTCAGTGTCTGTTTCATATTGATGTGAGAGCCTAAGTTGCTGGTAGCTGATCATTGTTCGAACTGGACATTAAACTGGACATACATGGACGCTTTTTTTCATTGAATGCCAAGGCCCTGTTTTAATAATTATCTCAGACACCAGACATTCACTTAATTTTGTATTGCTTCATTCCACATACACATACTTTTACACAACTTCCCTTGTCTTTTCAATTTGAGTTATATTCATAAAGAAATTACTTGAGAACACCTGAGAAGAGATGATGCCAACACCTCTGAGGACCTCAGATGATGCCAACCCTGGACCAACGTTCCGTCTTCATGTTTTTCCTGAACACAGAAGTCATGCCTGACTCTTAACCGGAAGGATGCTTTGCATTTCCGGTCTCTAGTGTTTCTAGTGAAATTAGCATATATTCCGAGCTGATAATCTAATGTTAAACCTATTAAAATGATTAAAGATATATATATACAAATAATAAAATATAAAAAACCTATACATAATACAAATATAAATACAAATACACACAGCTAGAATATTACACACGTTTAAAATAGCTAAAATGTCACACTCTAAAATATATTCCCAGAAGTATAGAAAAGAATGGGAGTTAATCCCTGAATTCAAGGGGTGGCTGAAGCCCTATGTGAGCAATGACACAAGGGTTTACTGTCTTAATTGCAAGACCGAATTTTGTGCCAAGTTGTCTGATATAAAAAAAAAAACAAAAAAACATGCATCAACTCAGAAGCACACCGAAAAGTCCAAACCCTATAATCAAGCAAGTCAATCTACATTGCCATTTTTTTTCAAAAAACATTGACTCTTTGAAACAGGCTGAGGCAACAATGGCAATGGCAATTGTAGAGCAATGTTCTATCCTCTCTTGTGACCACATTGGAAAAGCATGTAAAGCTGCTTTTCCAGATTCCAGTGCAGCCACTCTTCCACGTAGTGTGGAATTTCTTGTTAGGGAAACCTATAATTGGTTCTCTATTTCGCCCAAGCGCAGCGAGGCGTATAAGTCTGTCTATCAGACGATAAACTGTGGGGAGAAACCTTTACTGATTACAAAGGTCTGTGCCACATGCTGACTTTCCATAGAGCCAGCTGTGTCCAGAATCCTGGATCAGTGGGAGGAATTAAAATTACATTTCAGTCTCACCTTGGCAAGTGAACACTGCTACATGGCAGATGTTCTACATTCCATGTACAGTGACCCACAGAACCTCCTCTATCCTCTATAGCTTTCCTGTAGCTCAAATAGTAGAGCATGGTGCTAGCAACGCCAAGGTCATGGGTTCGTCATGGGTTCGATTCCCAGGGAAAGCAAGAGCTGATAAAAATGTAAAACTGTAACTTGAATGCAATGTAAGTCGCTTTGGATAAAAGCGTCTGCTAAATGCATAAATGTAAATGTAAATCTCACTTATTTAAAATCTATAATTAGTGAGGTGCAGTGTGCTGTTAAGGCTTTTGAGGGCGAACAGTCTGATCCACTGAAGCTGCTAGACTGTTTAATGAGGGTTATAATGTCTGTCTGCAGCAAAGTCATTAACCCAATGGCAAAAATTGATGTTCTTAAGGAACCAATGGATGGGCACATTTCTCCCAAGCCATACCTTGGCTATATATTTGAGGCAAAGGCAGCACAGCTGAAACTTTCTCCTGAGGAGGAGGATTGTGTGCGAAGGAGATGTGTGAACTACACCATCTCCTTAGCAAATGAACTAAGATCAAGGCTCCCAGATAATGTGGAGATACTCTAGCAGATGTCTTTGTTCAGTGTGGGGGAGACACTTAAGCACAATAAGAGCCTGACACAAATGACAAAACTTGCAGACCTTCTAGGATATTGCCCAGCCACAATTAACAAAATTATTAATCAGTGGAGGTCTATCCACCTTCAGAAATGGGGTGAAATAACAAATACAGTGGCTTTTTGGGCTGAAGTTAAAAAATTCAGGGATTCAGCAGGCATGAACCCATATGAAGACTTGGCCTCTACTGCAGTTTCTGTCCTCTTGCTCCCACACTCAAATGCTGAGGTAGAAAGGCTGTTCAGTCAAATGGGTGTCATTAAAAACAAACTAAGGAACCGCATGTCCCTGCAGACCCTCAGCTCTATTCTTTATATTAGGTATGGTTTGAGGTTGGCCAGAGATGCCTGCTATGAGCACAAACTGCCAGATAAAGTGCTGCAGCTCTTTGGCACTTCAGCTGCTTATTCATTTAAGTCCTGTCCTGCAGCAGGTTCTAGCTCATCCTCTGCATCCAATATCGCCCCACAGGAGGAGAGCTTTGAGGGTGTGGATCTTGTGAATGATGGTGATGATGATGAATTCCCTCTCAACATTCTCATGGACTAATCTGTAATCAGAATCACAGATTCAGCGACAAAAACAGAAGTATATATATATTTTTTAAATTGCTGTGTACATATTTGTGGAACTTTTGTCTACCAGATTATCACATACATATGTGATAATATATGTGTTTCATTATATCTGTTTAGTTAAATTATCATATTATAGTGTGAGTATAGTTCAGTGCCATTTATGACAATTTCCATCTGTTAATTAAAATGCAATGTTTTTTTTTTTAGTTTTCAATTTTTTCGTAAATATGCACATATGGACAATATAGTTTGTTTGTAAATGTGCACAGGTTTTTTGTGAATATGCATAGTTTGTAAATGTGCAGTTATTTTGTAAATGTGCACAGGCTTTTTGTAAATATGCACATAGTTTGTAAATGTGCAAAGGTCTTTCAATATGCACGTAGTTTCTTTGTAAATGTGCAAAGGCTTTTTGTAAATATGCACGTAGTTTGTTGGTAACACTTTAGAATACTGTTCCATCATTAATGAATAACTACACAAGAACACATGAGTAATGCAATATTAGCACTCTAGTAGCTACTAGTAACTAACAAGCAACTCTGATTAATGAATTAGTAAGTAATAGTGCTTAGTCGAATGTGGTAGTTCACTATTAGCTAATCAGTAACTATTATTTTTTTCATACCTCCCCAAGAATTACCAAGAACTACTGTTTACAGGTTGATAATTAATATGAATAATACATAATGTATAATTCATTCTAAAGTAAAGGTCATGGTAACCCACTAGTAATGACTCAAGTATTACCAAATTCTTCAGAAGGAATTACTAATTATTTGGATCAGTATTCTAAAGTGAAGATCATGATAACTCCCTAGTAATGACTGAAATCATTGTAAGCTTTTGAGGTTTTTGTGAAGTATTGAATAGTAATTATTCAGGTGTTACTACATCCTTCTAAAGGAATTAGTCATTTTTTGGATCAGTATTCTAAAGTGAAGATCGTGATAACTCCCTAGTAATTACTGAAGTCATTGTAAACCTCTGAGGGTTTTTGTAAGGTTTTGGTTAGTAATTCATTTAGCTAGATTTGGTAACACTTAAATCATTACTAGTGGGTTACTGTAATCTTCACTTTAGAATACTGATCCAAATAATTAGTAGTTTCTTCAGAAGGATGTAGTAACACTTGAGTCATTACTATCCAAAACCTTACATGTATCTCAAAAGCTTACAATGACGTCAGTCAATATTAGGAAGTTATGATGATTTTCACTTTAGAATACTGATCCAAATAATTAGTAGTTAATTTAGAAGGATTCACGAATCCTGCCCATGCAATTCTGTTCACTCACCACCAGAGGTTACCTGCTCACCACATGGACTCTTGCACCACACTACTGTTGGATTTTCACCAGACTACGATTCCCATCATCCATTGCAGTGATTGCACACAGCTGTACCAATCACACGCTCACACCTGAGAACTATCACACAATCACACATACTACATAAACCATGGACTTCCTCTTCCTCACTGCCGAGTATTGTATGCACTTATCGCTGCCTTAGCTTAAGCTACCCTACAGAGCCTTTTATAGGTTTCCTAGTCTTGCCTTGCCTGTTTCGGATTGTGTTTTCCCCTGCCTGGTCTATTGCTTATGTTTTCGGATTACCTCTCTTGTCAAGCCCCTTTGGATATTGTTCGCTCTCGACTGACTCATGCCCATTTTGGATGACTCTTTGCCTTGCCTGTGATATACCTGTTTGCCATTGTTTGACCCTTGCTTGTTTCCTGACCACGCCTTTGTAAATAAAGCTCGCACATGGATCTGCATGTCTCTTGTCTCATTGGCTCCGTAACATCTTGGCTGTTAAGAGTATTTCTGCATGTGAGATTATGATGTTTTATAACATTTTTCACATACCTTTCCCAAAAATGCTGATGAACGCGCGAGCACAACCTTTTAAGACCCGCTGTCCATTCATGAAGTACTGAAATGTCAATCAATGGATTATGAGCATGCACACTGAAAAAGCAAATGCATCACTTATAAGTAATTATAAAAGTAATTTAAATATAGCTGTTCTTGTAGTGCATTATAGGTCTCTGTGTCTTTGTAAATATATTTATAGAACTGCAATACTTGCTTATAAATAAGTGTAAATGGGGCTCATAATATAATTCATTATGAGCACGGGCTTCTTAGAAAGTGTTACCGTCTTTCTTTGTTTAGTTTTTTTAAAACATATTTATTGACTGGTATGATATCGCTAACAGGCTTCTGGTCAGAATAAATCCTGAAGATGAAAATGCCAGACAGGGAGTCAGCAAGAGGACCAAGAAAGATGTACAGAGGAAGGTCACAGCGATCAACCCTCACGTAAACCGCTTTATTCAGTTCTTGATAGAATATGAGTGGAAAACTGAATCCTGTTTGCCAGCACTTTTACTGGGACATTTGTTGTTCTTGCTTTTGTTTGTTCATTTGTAGTTCTCTCTTAAGGACATTGTACCTCCGTAAGTTCCCTTCACTGGTATATTTTTGTTTCATTCATCTGTGCACACTTGGTAGTGGTAATGGTTTTAATGTTTACGTGAATTGACTGAATAAAAATGTTTCTGATGAGAACATTGTTTGGATTGCCTTTTGATTTGCAATGTTATTCTGAAGTACAGTAGCATTATAATATTACTAACAATAGATTTATATAATACAACAAATGCAGTTATGTTTTATATATATATATATATATATATATATATATATATATATATATATATAAATAATTTTAAGTAATTAATGTGAAATGACATTAATATTTAACAGTAATGCATCAATTACAAAATGCACTAAAAATCCAGTAAAATCCAGTTTTCTAGTTTTACAGTACCAGTTTTGTGTACCGTAAAGTGAATTACAGTACAGTTCCTGTAAATCATAATACAGTAACCTGCTGACAACCATGCTGCCAGTAACTTACTGTAAAAATACAGGGAAATCGCTAACAGTATCAGAAATCCTCCTCTCAGACCAACTCCTGTCTGAATATGTTTTATTATACTGAAATGTCCTCCCAACTCTTTAAAAATAATTAATATAACTTGATTTGAGGTTTAAAAAAAAGTACTTCAGAAAAATACATTTTCCTGTCAGAAATCCTCCTCTCAGACCAAATCCTGTCAGAATATATTTTATTATACTGTCATTTCTTCATAACTCTTTAAAATCATTAATATAACTAGATCTGAGGTAGAAGTTACTTCAGAAAATATTTTTTTTTTTTTCTGTCAGAAATCCTCTCAAGAGGTGAATAGTATACTTGATAATGCTGGTATATTCTTAAATCCATGTTCATGACTTTTTAAGCATTTTTTTCTGTATTTTTGTTTTCTGTTATTTCTTTCTGCAGCTTACCGCTGAAAATCCAACCATCAAGGAAAAATACCTAAAATATTATTGTGCTTCTGCTCATTATATTATGACGATTCTCCTGAAAGGATACAAGTTCAGTCACACCTGGGATCAAATCTCTTTTGAGAAACAGGTAAGGAACCATTTCATCAATTTTAATCCTTCCTTTACAGCAAAGAAGCTGTTCAGTAATATGAATATATAAATTTCATGCATACAGATCAATTTCATCCTTATTAATATAACAAATTAAATATGGATATGCAGTGATTCATCATTAGAGACTATAATTTAACCCCAGGTTACTTGCATTGATAAAAAGAGCACAATGGAAGTAGCTCATTAACTGACATCATGCCATGTGCTCAACCTGACATAAACCAGTATATCAGACGACCTCTGCTCCAGCAGCATGAGAAAACTTATTTATATTATTTATTATAAAAATACACATTTTTAATGAATTGTATTATAATAATGTATTGAAAATAATTTTTAAAATCAGACAATAATGTTAATAAGTATGAATTCATAACTCATTCATTATATGCACTATGAAGTAGATTTATTATAATAGTGTATGTATAGAAAAGAACTTTTGAGCCATTAAAACTAAGCTAACTGCACTGACTCATTTACTTATTATTGTTGATATTTCTTAGTGATATATTAAATGAGGGGGAAATTAATTGTAATGTAAAAGTAATGCTCAATACCAATGTTAAAGGAACACTCCACTTTTTTTTTTTTTGAAAATGGGCTCATTTTACAACTCCCCTAGAGTTAAACAGTTGAGTTTTACCGTTTTTGAATCCATTCAGCCGATCTCCGGGTCTGGCGGTAGAACTTTTAGCTTAGCTTAGCATAGATCATTGAATCTGATTAGACCATTAGCAACTCACTCAAAACCAAAGAGTTTCGATAATTTTCCTATTTAAAGCTTGACTCTTCTGTAGTTACATCGTGTACTAAGACCGGAGGAAAATGAAAAGTTGTGATTTTCTAGGCCGATATGGCTAGTAACTATACTCTCATTCTGGCGTAATAATCAAGGAACTTTGCTGCTGTACCATGGGTGCAGCAGGCCCAATGATATTACGCAGCGCCTGAATGGAGTCCCCAGCTATATCATAACTAGTAACCTAGCTGGGGACTACTTTCAGGCGCTGCGTAATATCATTTTTGAGCGAGATGCTAATGGTCTAATCCAATTCAATGATCTATGCTAAGCTAAGCTAAAGTGCTACCGCCAGACCTGAAGATTGGCTGAATGGATTCAAAAAAGGTAAAACTCAACTGTTTAAGTCTAGAGGAGTTGTAAAATGTCATCACGTGATTAATTCTGGCCAATGAGACTAATGACCTGTCTTTTGGACTCATCCGATCCTCCCAGCAGCTCTTTGCTCTCTCCGGTCAGGCAAGCGTTTTAACGGAGAAATATCTGAGGGGTTGTCCTTTATCTTTCTAAAAATTCATCAGAATAGTGGTGGATTGATTGATTAAGCAGGGCTTGACATTAACTCTTTTTGCTCACCAGCTATTGTGGCTAGTGGTTTTCCAAAATTACTAGCCACTCAGCATTTTCACCGGCCATAATTTTGTTGTTGGGAAATTCCATTTTATATGACTAAAGTTACTGCATACTAATATTTATTTAAATTGATTTCCAGGTCTTTTTTTTTTTTTTGTCTATTAAAGGGCATTTTTCCCTAACTGTATTAAATGCATGCATCATCTTTCATATCAAATTCTTACATTTTATTAATATTTTCACTTAATATAATAAGACACTATAGGGCTGTTACCAATCCAATGAAATCAGTATTACCAAAATCGATCTTTGCACTGCAGAAGAAACAGAAGCAGCTGAAGTGGCATTTAGATGCATTCACACAGACGGTTTAATGAAGCTGAAATGTAGCATGAATGCATTTACACTGAAAAATTGTAAAAGTATAAATAAGCTTATGAGCTTGGTGTTTTAAATCAGTTTTTTTTTTTTTATATCCAAATATGAAATGTTGGGAAAAAATGCAGAGTAAAGGTACTTTTAAATATAAAATTAAACCGCCAGTAGGTGGCAGCAAGTGACTGTCTTAATGAGCGAGTCATTCATTCAAAGGATTTGTTCAGATGGCTGATTCATTCAAGAATGAAGCAAGAGCCTGTCTTTATGAATGGACCACTGAATCATTCAGTAAAGAAACACCACTGTGTGTTGCTCAGAGATGCTCGACTGTTCTGCTGTGATCTTTGTTTGGAACTATTTGGAACTATAATCAACATGGACAATGCATATTATCTACTCGTTTGAACTCTTGTATAAAACCAATGTCTAATTTGCAATTGTGGTTTTCAGGGAAAACTGCACTCTCTTAGCTGTGACATGTTAAATATATAAATCTTTTGGGTAACACTTTATTTTAAGGTCTCTTAACTAGTTGCTAATTAGCATGCATATTAATAGAATATTAGCCATTTATTAGTAGTAATTAAGCACATATTAATGCCTTATTCTACACGACCTTATTCTACATCTCTAATCCTACCCAATACCTAAATGTCACAACTACCTTACTAACTATTAATAAGCAGCAAATTAGGAATTTATTGAGGAAAAAGTCGTAGTTAATAGTTAATAAGTGTTCCCTATTCTAAAGTGTTACCATCATTTGTTTTGATTTTTCCACAAGATTGTTTCACATACAAACAGGCTGCGTAAGCCTCAACTGCACAACCTTGTTCCTGTCAATATTATCCATGATCAATTGCCGTTTACACCAAAAGCAATAAAATAAGAATCATTCTTGCCGAAATTTCTGTGCTTCCCTAATTAAATGTTTTAATCAGATTAGTTGTCCATAGGAATGCAACGATATCAAAATCTCACGATACGATATTTATTGCGATATTTAAAAAAAAAAAAAAAAAAAAAAGACATGAAGAACTGGGGAAAAAATGAAAATTTTGTACATTGTAAAGTTAAATTATTCTATCAAATGCACTTTGAAAGTTCAAAATTAAGAGCTTCAACCCATTTTCTTAACTAAGAAACTTAAGTCAGTGAATTGACTTGTACCTGAATTTTAAAAACGTAGGATTCTACCAAGACAATAGTCTTAAACGAAATAAATTAATGGTGTAGTTAGTGCCAGTTTTTACCATCTTTGCTGGTTAGCAGAAGTAGTATGTTTTTAAGCAGGCGAAGTTTTGAAACTATCACCTATGCTTGTATCTTTACACGATTAGACTACTGTATGTGGGGTTACCGCTTTCCTTCATGTCTCACCTCCAAATGGTGCAGAATTCAGCAGCCCATCCACTCACAGGAACCCGTAAACGTGACCATATCACACCAATCCTAGTTACCAGTTCAATACCAAACTGATTTAAAAAGGCTTTTCTTTGATTACAAAGCTCTTAATAATTTACCCTCTGTCCAATCTGCTTGTTACAGCACTTATAATCCATCTAGATCACTTCAGTCTCGAAACAACCACCACCTCCTTTTTGTTCCATGATCCAGCCTTCGCTGCTGCGTTTGCTGAATTAAAATCATTGTTAAAAAATGTCTCTATTCTTTGTAACTTTGATATGTCTCATTTTTATTTATTATTTTTCAAATCTATATCCAGCACTTTTGGCCAACCAAGGCTTTTAAATGTGCTTTATAAATAAACTGAATTGAATTAAAATAGAATTTTCAAAGTTTGGTAACTTGTCTAACCATACTAGGAGGGCAGGAACTCTCAGACATTATTTTGTTGTGAAACAGTGTTCTGGTAAAGAAACAGAATGACAGCGAAAACACCAAGACTTCAAGAGTGGTATGCAGTGTTATTTAATTGTTTCGTGAGATTTAAAGTAGCATTGTCAGATTCTTTTAATCATGAACACAAAGTTTCAGTAATTGTAGTTACATCACCTGAAACTGAAAAATCTCTTTGCTATATTAAATGATTCCAGACTTGTTTTAACCAGTACACGCAGATATCTATATAATTACTTGAGAAGTTATAGTTAATGTATTGAACTGAAAAGCACTTGGTCATCCAGAGATCCTGAAATGTTGATATTCATGGTTGTGCGGGTGAAGTTGGAGGGTTTGGCTTACTGGTAATCTTTAAATCACAGCAGAACAACACTGGTTCTTGTCCAAGACACAGTTTGTGCTGCCACAGATATAAACGCTCATTTGGCTTCAGCCCAAATGTGAGTTGCTCTTCCTCTTCAGTTGCGTCTTTCCAGCTTTCATCTTCAGTGCTGACATGTGAACCTCCACATTCTGCAGAAAAGGAGAACTGCAACTTCGCAATTAACTTTGCAAGCTCTCCAGATTCAATTGAGGCTGATGTGTCTATCTTCCAGTTGTGAGTGATCTGGGCCATCTTCTCCTCATTGTATCCAACCTTTTTAGTGATCTTCTTTTGCCATGTCACCGATGTGCTGCTGTCATTAGTTATCGTTTTAATATTCTCCCACATGCCAATGGCTGGGCCTTTAGTTACAGACAGCCCACCAGGAAGGAAGTTAAGAACCTCAGGATGAACAGAATAGACAGCATTGTGCTCGTCTGTGCTGAGATCAGGACCTGTGCAGAACTCAACACCCCACTCTGAGGCGGACTTGAGGAAGGAGAAGCCAGTTTGCTTGGAGTATAGTAGGCCCCAGTAATACAGACCGTCTCTGAAGTTGGGATCCAGGTTGAGTTCTTCACCATACGAGTCTTTAGTCATGTTTGTTGTTTTTCGATAAGTGCCCTTTTCTTGGAAGATGATGTAAAAATAGCCATGGGCTGCGAAGTAGTGGTCTCCACCCTGGCAGTTGGGATGAAGGCTGTAAACTACAGCATCGCTGTCTGTCGTCAGGTTTGTGACTCTGCGGCAGGAATTGCCATTGATGATGTGAAAGTAGCTATCTCCACCAATGTAATGGTCTCCATTTTGGCAGGCAGGGTGCAGACTGAAAATAGAGATATCTGCACCTTTATTTAAATTACTTGTCTGCATATAGCAGCCGAGATCAGAGCGGATTATATAATTGTATTTGTTAAATGCACAGATGTCAGTGCCTTTTGCTTTGCTCCTGGGAATAATGCTGCTCATCGTGGCTGAACCTGCAACACAGAAGAAGTCAAACATTCAATCAACTGCACATACACGATGGAATGTTGTTATTTTAGTCCTTCAATAGATTGAGCTCAATGATTACTGAAGGAAGATAATCGAAATCCCTTGTCTCTTCTATATATATATACAGTCAGGTCCATAAATATTGGGACATCGACACAATTCTAACATTTTTGGCTCTATACACCACCACAATGGATTTCAAATGAAACGAACAAGATGTGCTTTAACTGCAGACTGTCAGCTTTAATTTGAGGGTATTTACATCCAAATCAGGTGAACGGTGTAGGAATTACAACAGTTTGCATATGTGCCTCCCACTTGTTAAGGGACCAAAAGTAATGGGACAATTGGCTTCTCAGCTGTTCCATGGCCAGATGTGTGTTATTCCCTCATTATCCCAATTACAATGAACAAATAAAAGGTCCAGAGTTCATTTCATATGTGCTATTTGCATTTGGAATCTGTTGCTGTCAACTGTCAAGATGAGATCCAAAGAGCTGTCACTATCAGTGAAGCAAGCCATCATTAGGCTGAAAAAACTAAACAAACCCATCAGAGAGATAGCAAAAACATTAGGCGTGGCCAAAACAACTGTTTGGAACATTCTTAAAAAGAAGGAACGCACCGGTGAGCTCAGCAACACCAAAAGACCCGGAAGACCACGGAAAACAACTGTGGTGGATGACCGAAGAATTCTTTCCCTGGTGAAGAAAACACCCTTCACAACAGTTGGCCAGATCAAGAACACTCTCCAGGAGGCAGGTGTATGTGTGTCAAAGTCAACAATCAAGAGAAGACTTCACCAGAGTGAATACAGAGGGTTCACCACAAGATGTAAACCATTGGTGAGCCTCAAAAACAGGAAGGCCAGATTAGAGTTTGCCAAACGACATCTAAAAAAGCCTTCACAGTTCTGGAACAACATCCTATGGATAGATGAGACCAAGATCAACTTGTACCAGAGTGATGGGAAGAGAAGAGTATGGAGAAGGAAAGGAACTGCTCATGATCCTAAGCATACCACCTCATCAGTGAAGCATGGTGGTGGTAGTGTCATGGCGTGGGCATGTATGGCTGCCAGTGGAACTGGTTCTCTTGTATTTATTGATGATGTGACTGCTGACAAAAGCAGCAGGATGAATTCTGAAGTGTTTCGGGCAATATTATCTGCTCATATTCAGCCAAATGCTTCAGAACTCATTGGACGGCGCTTCACAGTGCAGATGGACAATGACCCAAAGCATACTGCAAAAGCAACCAAAGAGTTTTTGAAGGGAAAGAAGTGGACTGTTATGCAATGGCCAAGTCAATCACCTGACCTGAATCCAATTGAGCACGCATTTCACTTGCTGAAGACAAAACTGAAGGGAAAATGCCCCAAGAACAAGCAGGAACTGAAGACGGTTGCAGTAGAGGCCTGGCAGAGCATCACCAGGGATGAAACCCAGCGTCTGGTGATGTCTATGCGTTCCAGACTTCAGGCTGTAATTGACTGCAAAGGATTTGCAACCAAGTATTAAAAAGTGAAAGTTTGATTTATGATTATTATTCTGTCCCATTACTTTTGGTCCCTTAACAAGTGGGAGGCACATATGAAAACTGTTGTAATTCCTACACCGTTCACCTGATTTGGATGTAAATAAATTAAAGCTGACAGTCTGCAGTTAAAGCACATCTTGTTCGTTTCATTTGAAATCCATTGTGGTGGTGTATAGAGCCAAAAATGTTAGAAATGTGTCGATGTCCCAATATTTATGGACCTGATTGTATGTATGTATATATATATATATATATATATATATATATATATATATATATATATTTACATATGTGTATATATATATATATATATATATATATATATATTTACATATGTGTATATATATATATATATATATATATATATATATATATATATATATGTGTATATTGTAGGATATCAGAGCGAATCAGACAATTTAAGATTCGATCAGATTGGTGTTAGAATCACCAAAAGAGCCAAATTCCACAAAGAGGCCCGAGACAACAGGGTGTTCGTAAATCAAATCCCTAGTGCCAGCCAGTCTGAAGCAAGCCTCTTTCTCAGAACAGCTTGCAACATTAAGACAAAAGAACACCTATTGATAATTCCAACTCAGGAAGGAGATTGTCAAATTTGGGGCAAGTAACCAAGATTGATGGTCAAAGACAGAGCACATCATGACCATCACATGAGGGAAATCATTAGTAGAGACTTTGTTGGGTGGGTTCCCCCAACTAGAGGACAAGAACCAGACTGAAATTCCTTCTAAACCTTTTTTTTTATTTTTTTTTTTACCTTTGTTCCTCAGAACACATTCTCACGTCCACAGAATGGCACAGAAACTGCCTTTTCCATATGCACCTAAAATCATCTTAAAAGGACTCATGAGCAATTAATCATTTCTATGCATAACTCCACATTATGTATTTAACCCACACATTTGATTATCATGTTCTAATCACTCATTGTGTATGTCTTTTTAATAACTATTGAATAGCTTAAGGGTTCATACTCATGTCTCTTTGAGAGACTCGTTTACTTCGTCAGCATTTTGCAACGATAATTTTCATACCACGAACGCTAAAATTCTTGCAAAATGTCTAAACTGAATTATATATGTCATGCAGATATTCATATGAGGAGTTTAACAGCAAATTAGTCATTCAGAGAAATTTTATTTTTGAACATGAAACATTTACGGAGATCCGGACCTCGGTGGCCTCATAGCTGGCTACGGGCCTGTATATGGAGCATAGCGGTAGTTCTGGCAGGCCATGTAAATCAAGCTCGCATCAGCTGACACTCAGCTGATCCATGTCTACCTATAGGATCACGACACCAATCATAATTCCCTTCATAAGGTCCCTTCAGTCATTATTCAGCAGCTATCACTTCGCTCAGGAACTAAGACGGCGAATTCAATCTCCATAGGAAGCGTTCAATCAGGATTTTTCGACAGGATTCCCACAGAGTATCTCACCAGATTCAAGTTGTGAACTTAAAACGAATTCGCCACGTTGTTTGTCAAGCCAATAGACTGAGCGAGCATGGCTCCTCGCATTTGATATAGACACTTTGCCCACAATTCATTGCCGAAGTTGTGCTAATACGACTGCACCAACAACTTTACACGATCTGCTTCCCCGCTGGAAGAAGCAAGATATTCAAGAAGGGTTAAAACATCCACGTAACAACTGACCATTTCTCTCATTTCAGAACTCCTTCTGCTCTCCCGGACAAACAGGGATTTTTCAAACTCTGCTGCTCTGTGTTTCACGGAAACCTGGCTGAACGATGCCATTCCGGACAGCGTGCTACATCTGCCTAACTTCCAGCTGATCAGAGCAGATCACGAGGCAGAATCAACGGGGAAATCGCGTGGCGGCGGGACGTGCTTTTACATCAATGAGAAGTGGTGTACAGATGTAACTGTGTTAAAGAAGATGTGCTCTGATCTAGAAACGCTCTTCATTAACTGCAAGCCTTTCTACTCGCCGTGGGAGTTTTGCTCGTTCATTCTCGTGAGTGTTTACATTCCTCCGCAAGCGCACGTGAGCTCCGCTTTACAGAAACTCGCTGATATGATCACAGAGACTGAGCAACAACACCCGGACTCTGTTTTAATCATTCTCGGGGACTTTAATAAAGCAAATCTCTCCCGCGAACTGCCAAAATACAGACAGCACATCACATGTCCCACCAGAGACATTAATATATTGGATCACTGTTACACAGCGATAAAGGATGCATATCACTCTGTCCCACGAGCAGCTTTACGACTCTCTGATCACTGTTTGGTTCATCTTATACCGACCTACAGGCAGAAACTTAAATCTGAAAAACCTGTATTAAGAACTGTTAAAAGATGGTCTAATGAAACAGAGCGGGTTTTACAAGCCTGTTTTTCTCTCTCACTGATTGAACTGTTTTTGAAGCTGCTACAAATGATCTGGATGAGCTCACAGAGACTGTAACATCTTATATCAGTTTCTGTGAGGATATGTGCATTCCTACCAAGACTCATCTAAATTACAACAACGACAAACCATGGTTCACTGCAAAACTCAGACAGCTCCGTCAGGCCAAAGAAGATGCTTACAGAAAGGGGGATAAAGTCTTGTATAAACAGGCCAAATACACACTGGAAAAGGAGATCAGAGTGGCAAATAGGAATTATTCCAGCAAGCTAAGGAAAAAAATTCTCTTCCAGCGATTCTGCATCAGTGTGGAAAGGTATGAAAGATATCGCCAGTTACAAGACACCATCCCCCAGCACTCTGGAGAATCAACAACTGGCAGACGATCTGAATGAGTTCTACTGCAGGTTTGGAAAAACACCCCACACCCGCCCTGAACACCTCTCCACACAACCATTCACACCTCCAGCAACCCCCCTCTCGCCCACACCTGCAATTCAGATCAGCGAAGATGAGGTGTGCCAGGTCTTCAGAAAGAACAAAAGAAGGAAAGCACCAGGCCCAGACGGTGTGTCACCAGCCTGCCTAAAAATTTGTGCTGACCAGCTGGCCCCCATCTTCACACAGATCTTCAACAGATCTCTGGAGCTGTGCGAAGTCCCCTCATGCTTCAAACGCTCCACTATCATCCCCGTCCCAAAGAAACCCAAAATTACTGGACTTAATGACTACAGACCTGTGGCTCTAACGTCTGTGATCATGAAATCATTTGAAAGACTGGTTTTGGCTTATCTGAAGGCCTCCACTGGACCCTTACTGGACCCCCTGCAGTTTGCCTACAGAGCAAACAGGTCTGTGGATGATGCAGTCAACATGAGACTGCACTTCATCCTGCAGCATCTGGACAGACCAGGGACTTATGTGAGGATCCTGTTCGTAGACTTCAGCTCCGCTGTTAACACCATCATCCCGGACACCCTTCAGAATAAACTAACTCAGCTCTCCGTCCCCACCTCCGTCTGTCAGTGGATCAACAACTTCCTGACAGACAGGCAGCAGCTAGTGAGGCTGGGAAAATTCTCATCCAGCACCCGCACGATCAGCACTGGAGCGCCTCAGGGCTGTGTCCTCTCCCTACTGCTCTTCTCCCTCTACACCAACGACTGCACATCTAAAGACCCCTCTGTCAAGCTCCTGAAGTTTGCAGACGACACCACACTCATTGGCCTCATCCAGGATGGTGACGAGTCTGCCTACAGACAGGAAGTTAAGGAGCTGGCTGTCTGGTGCAGTCTTAACAACCTGGAGCTCAACACGCTCAAAACTGTGGAGATGATCGTGGACTTCAGGAGAAACCCCCCTGCTCTCCCCTCACTCACCATCATGAACAGCACTGTGACTGCAGTGGAGTCATTCAGATTCCTGGGCACCACAATTTCTCAGGACCTGAAGTGGGACAATCACATTGAGTCCATTGTGAAAAAGGCCCAGCAGAGGTTGTACTTCCTTCGCCAGCTGAGGAAGTTCAACCTGCCACAGGACTTGCTGAATAAGTTCTACTCCGCCGTCATTGAATCCGTCCTCTGGACTTCAATAACTGTCTGGTTCAGCTCAGCTACCAAATCTGACTTCAGAAGACTACAGAGGGTAGTCCGGTCTGCTGAGCGAATCATTGGTACAACCCTCCCCACTCTCCAAGAACTGTACTCATCCAGAGTGAGCAAAAGGGCTGGCAAAATCACTCTGGACCCCTCACATCCAGCACACTCCCTCTTTGAACTGTTACCGTCTGGTCGACGCTACAGAGCTCTGTTCACCAGAACGACCAGACACAGGAACAGTTTCTTCCCTCAGGCAATCCATCTCATGAACACTTGACATTAAACGTGGAACACACAACACTATTATAAATTATTTATTCACCACACACTTATTTTTTCATTTCAGATTTGCACATATCAGACCTGTACACCATAATTGTCTATATTATACGGTATATTGTGTTTTTGCTATTTGTACATTGCTTATTTGTATATTTGTATATTATTATTTTATTATCTGTGTCCTGTCCTGTCTTTCTGTTGCACTGTAGAGCTTCTGTCACTAAAACAAATTCCTCGTATGTGTAAGCATACCTGGCCAATAAAGCTCATTCTGATTCTGATTCTGATTTATTCATCTCTGAATGTCTTCACGAAGCTAAGCAAAGTTTCTTTCACTTTATTGCCTAATGCTATGTTGGCGAACATGCTTCAAATATTGCTCATTGTTAAGCTAGTTGTTCAGTTATGTTTGCTAGGCATGCTATCGTATTGTCACACTGGTAACATTATCAGTTAAATTTACCAGCGAACCTTGTTTTAATCTGTTGTCAAGGCTGTCGATATGGAACAGGCTTGCTGCTTCAGGCTCATCTATTGGGGATGCTTTCATTAAACTTATCCGACTATATTTCCAACATGCTGTGTTTAAGTCAGTGATCTGCTGTTGCTCAAGCTAACTAGTGTATCGGTAATGTGCTTGATGCGCAGATCGTATATTTGCTTCTAAAGCTGTATCAATGCTAAACGTTATCTGGACAAGGGCAAATGCTGTTGCCTAAATTCGAGTATTGACCATATGCCGTACTGCTATAAAGGGGCATGCTGCTCTTTTTAGCTGTTTATAAAAAAGCACCCCTTCGCTACTTCTATTCTTCTGTAAGGGCATGCTGCCCCACTCTGTGCATTTCAGAAGGTCTTTGCTTAAAGCTATCAGGATATTGGGATTTCTTGCTTGTTAAGGCTTATCTAGTGTCCAGTATCATATCGTTGCTAGACCTGCTGTTGCTGAGGCTATCGGGTGTTTCTGCAGTGCTGGTATCCAGGTAAACTTGCGACAGCCAGAAGCTAATGTTAAGCTATTGTTTAAGGCCATCTAATTATCTTGAGATATGCTTGCTGCTATGGGTCATCTGGTTATTGGTAATGCTATTTCTTTAGGTCTGACTACTGCAACATGCCGTGCTTAAGCAAGCTACACACTGTTGCATAAGCTTCGAGAGTATTGGTATGGATTGTCTACTACACTACTGCGGGTTTTTCAGATAGAGGACATGTATGTCAGCGAACGCTAATATCATGGGAGGCGACAACCTATATAAACATGACTTGAATTATTGAGTTATATGCCGTGTTATGGATGGTAAGCTTAGGCAAGGCAGAATCTGCAATCTCTAAACCTGTCATTGCTTGGTCTTCGGCTGCAGTACGCAGTGTTTGCTACAACTGGCAACTGGGCTGAAATCTAGTGGAATCCGCATCTTATTTTCAGGTTGCATTAAAAAGAGGCTTGCTGCTCTTCTTGGCTGCTATTAAGAAGAGCACCCCTTCGCTGCTACACATTTCCAGGTAAGGGGCTTGCTGCTCTTCTTAGCTGATTTTAAAGAAGAGCACCCCTTCGTCACCACTCTCCTTCCGTAAGGCATTCAGTTAGATTGCTATCAGCATTTTGGTTGGGGGGTTCAGCATATGGTTGTTTTGGGGGGTATTCTGCTCTCCCTGCTCCTATCTATGCTAGGCTGCATGGATGGGCAGGGAGTGTTTCCCAGAACAGAACCATTCCCCCAACCTAAAGTGTATGCTAATCGTAAGTTATATTGACGATAGTGGTCCTGACAGAAATATGTATACGTGTGTGTGTGTGTGTATATATATATATATATATAATATATATACACACACACACACACACAGTGCTGCTTGAAAGTTTGTGAACCCTTTCGAATTTTCTATATTTCTGCATAAATATGACCCAAAACATAATCAGATTTTCGCACAAGTCCTGAAAGTAGACAAAGAGTCCACCTTTGAAGAGGTGTTTTCAGTCAGTGCTATGACTATCAAATGTCAGTATGTGACCTGTTTTATTCAAAGAACAAGGATCTATCAAAGTCTGATCATGTTTGTGGAAGTGAATAATGTCACGAACAAAGGAGATTACTGAGGACCTCGGAAAAAGAGCTCAGATAGTAGCGCATGGCACTAGCAACACCAAGATCATGGGTTCGATTCCCAGGGAAAGCAAGAGCTGATAAAATGTAAAAAAACTGTAACTTGAATGCAATGTAAGTCGCTTTGGATAAAAGCGTCTGCTAAATGCATAAAAGTAAAGTAAGTAAAAGTAAAGAGTTTGGACTCCACAAATCCACAGTCAGACAGATTGGAAAAAGAGTACAAATGGAGGAAATTCAAGACCACTGTTACCTTCCCGAGAAGTGGTCGACCAACAAAGATCACTCTAAAGCAGAACGTGTAATAGTCTGCGAGGCTGCAAAAGTTCCCAGGGTAACTTCTAAGCAACTAAAGGCCTTTCTCACATTAGATAATTGTAGAATGTGTTCCTCTTTAACCCATCGACTCTTCCAGTCACCCCTGTTATCCAGTGTGAAATGGACTATTCCTGAAATTTTCCATCGGAGTTCGCGAAGTGACGGAGAAGAGCAGTAGGTGGATGATAACGGGAAAGGAGTTTGGCTGAATATTGTAGATAGTTTGTAGTTGAAAGTAGTAATCCAAATCGAAGGAGCTTTTATCGATTGTGTGTGTATATCACACCGCAAGTAATCATATAATTACTGAGCATTCACAGCAACTGTAAGGATAAAGGATAAAAGGATAAAGGATAAAAGTGTTTACATTTTATTATTATTTACATGATTGTAATCCGCTGCTATTATACCACTACTATTTAGTATTATTCATGTTATTTACTGTCAGTTTATACATATTTAGTTATTATAAACAAGGATGCACGGCCGCATCTCAGGTAGCGCATATGCGCAGTTTCAGAGGTGGGTAGTAACGAGTTACATTTACTTCGTTACATTTACTTGAGTAATTTTTTGGGGTAACTAATACTTTTTAAGTATATTTAAAAATGGGTACTTTTACTCAAGTACATTTTTAGTGAAAAATCTGTACTTTTACTTCGTTACTGTGGGCGACGCTCCTCTCGTTACTTTATCTTAATGCAATACAAGTTAAAACTGCTGCAATTTATTCCAAACGCGCGCGCCGCCTACTTTTCTCTAGGCAATGAGCGATACCCATTCGCGAATGATTCATTCTTTTGAGTCAATTCTGTTCAAAAGCTTGATCAAACCAGTTGGCAAACGCAACCAGTGAATTGATTCCCGAATCAGTTTGAATGATTCGTTCAGTTCTGCCGCACGCGCCGAGTCATCTGAAGCGGCTCTCACGAGTTGTAACAAGAGCGTTGAAGACGTGGCTTTAATCTACCAAACCCGCGTTAGCTCTGCTCAGCGGCGCGCGACCTGTTCCAGGAGGAATGCCTTTTTGCCTAGACACAATTAATATCGATATTTTCACAATATATACGCTTACAGAAATATTCAATTGTTTACATTTTGCAAAACAGACAAGAAGATCCGTCAATGTGCATTTGTTTCGTTATGTTCAGATGTTCAGTAGCGGTCATGTGAGGAGTTTTCACTCTTCTCCGTGTCAGAGGTTATACATATATAATACATAATTAATATACTTTAAAATAGAATTTAATTCAGTGATGCAAATCAGAAGTTTTATCAGCTGTTACTCCAGTTTTCAGAGACATATGATCCTTCAGAAATCATTCTAATATATTGATTTATTACCAGTGTTGTTGAAAAACCAGCACATGCTGGTTAGATATGTTTTGAAGCATGGGATGCTGGTCCTTTGCTGGTTTATGCTGGTCCTTAGCTGGTCAGACCTGCTTAGGACCAGCACACGACCAGTTTAAACCACTTAAGGACCAGCATCCCATGCTTCAAAACATACCTAACCAGCATATGCTGGTTTTTTCAACAGGAAACATTTTTGCTGCTTAATATTTTTTGGAACCTGGGACATTTTGTTCAGGATTATTTTATGAATAGGAAGCTAAAAAGAAAATCATTGATAATAAATCAACATGCAATGATTATGTGACACTGAAGACAGGCGTAAAGGCTGAAAAAAAATTCAGATTTGCATCACTGAAATAAATTACATTTAAGAAACATAAAAAAATCTTTTGAACGGCAGTGTGTGTGTGTGTGTGTGTGTGTGTGTGTATATATATATATGTGTGTGTGTGTGTAAATTTTATCTAAATATCTATATATCTAAATAAAAATAGACTATAGATATTCAGTATATGATCCAAAGTAACTAGTAACTAACTACTTGAGTAGTTTTGTTATCCAATACTTTTTTACTCTTACTCAAGTAACTATTCAGACTATTACTTTTACTTTTACTTGAGTAAATATTTCTACAAGTACTTCAAGTCAAAAAGTCAAAGTCTGCTTTATTGTCAATTCTGCCACATGTACAGCACATACATACAGAGAATTGAAATTGCGTGACTCTCAGACCCATGGTGCATACAGTTAACAATAAAACACTAACAGTAGACGTAGAATGCAAATAAATACAGTTTAAAATATAAAAACAAACTATACAGATATACAAATAAGGACATTGTAGAAAAGAGTTAGATTAAGTGGCATAAGGCACATGGCAGATGAAATGCAAATCGGTTAAATAAACAAAACTAAACAAAACTGTGCAGATATGAGTGTAGTGCAAAAAGAGCTTAACAAAACGAAAACTGTGCAGATATAAAGAGTGTAGTGCAAAAATAGCTTATCAGGCTGTTTAAAGTGACAGAAGAGGTAGTTGAGTGGGGTCAGTTCAATACTGACTGAGGTAGTGGGCAGTCCAGTGGTGCACTAAGTGACTGGTGCGGGTCACAGTGTGTAAGGGGGGGGGTCAGAGTTCAGTGGTGCGTGGGGCAAAAGAGGGGAGGGGGGGCAAGGTCGGGAGGGAGTTCAGCTTCCTGACAGCCTGATGAATGAAGCTGTCCTTCAGTCTACTGGTCCTGGCCTGGAGACTCCGCAGTCTCCTCCCTGATGGCAGCAGACTGAAGAAGCTGTGTGTCGGGTGGGTGGGATCACCCGCAATGCAGAGGGCTTTGCGGGTGAGACGGGTGTTGTAGATGTCCTGGAGGGAGGGGAGAGAGACACCAACAATCCTCTCAGCTGCTCTCACTATGCGTTGGAGTGTCTTGCGGCAGGACGCATTGCAGGCGCCATACCACACAGTGATGCAGCTAGTAAGGATGCTCTCGATGGTGCCTCTGTAGAAGGTGCACATGATGGGGGCCGGGGCTCTGGCTCTCCTCAGTTTGCGGAGGAAGTAGAGACGCTGTTGTGCTTTCTTGGCCAGTGCTGCGGTGTTGTCAGTCCAGGAGAGGTCCTCTGTGATGTGCACACCCAGGAACTTGGTGCTGCTCACTCTTTCCACGGTCGCACCGTTTATGGTCAGAGGAGCATGCTGAGTGTGCACTCTCCTGAAGTCAACAACAATCTCAATTCAGAGAGAGATTGTTGTCACTGCACCACCCGGCCAGGCGGCTCACCTCGCACCTGTAGTTTGTCTCATCTCTGTTACTAATGAGACCCACCACAGTTGTGTCGTCCGCAAACTTAATGAAGAGGTTGGAGCTGTGTGACGGTGTGCAGTAATGGGTCAGCAGAGTGAAGAGGAGGGGGCTCAGCACACATCCTTGAGGGGCCCCTGTGTTAAGTGTGATGGTGCTGGATGTGTTACTGCCGACCCGTACTGCCTGAGGTCTCCCAGTCAGGAAGTCCAACAGCCAGTTGCACAGCGAGGTGTTGAGCCCCAGCTGGACCAGTTTGTGAATGAGCTGTTGAGGGATGATTGTGTTGAATGCTGAACTGAAGTCTATGAACAGCATTCTGACGTACGAGTCTTTTTTGTCCAGATGTGTGAGTGCTGAGTGGAGGGCAGTGGCGATGGCATCATCGGTCGAGCGGTTGGACCGATATGCAAACTGGAAGGGGTCCAGGGAGGGGGGGAGGGCAGACTTGATATGATGCATGACTAGCCGTTCAAAGCACTTCATGAGGATAGGAGTAAGTGCGACTGGACGGTAGTCATTGAAGCAGGATGGAGATGGCTTCTTCGGGACTGGAATAATGGTGGTAGCCTTGAAGCATGTTGGGACAACAGCCTGACTCAGCGAGATGTTGAAAATGTCTGTGAAGACATCAGTGAGTTCCGCTGCACAGTCTCTCAGTACACGACCAGGAATGTTGTCAGGACCCGGAGCTTTGCGTGCATTGATCCTGCTGAGGGATCTCCTCACGCTGTCCGGGGACAGCGTCATCACCTGGTCGCCGGGAGGAGGTGGGGTCTTCTCTGCAGTGGTGCTGTTTTGTGCCTCAAAGCGAGCGAAGAAGGCGTTCAGCTCGTTCAGCAGGGGGATGGTGCTGTCACAGGTGCGCGGTGGGGGCTTATAGTCCGTAATGGTCTGAATCCCCTGCCACAGGCTCCGAGTGTCCCCGCTGTCGCTGAAGCGATGGGCTACCCTCCTGGAGTACTGTCTCTTAGCCTCTCTGATGCCGCGGGATAGATTGGCCCTAGCTGTCCTCAGGCCCACCTCATCTCCAGCTCTGAAGGCAGCGTTCCGAGCCTTCAGGAGTCTGTAGACCTCCCCTGTCATCCACGGCTTCTGGTTGGCCCGGACAGTGATGGTCTTTGTGACCGTTACATCATCAATGCATTTGGTGATGTACGCAGTGACAGTCTCTGAGTACTCTTGTAGGTCTGTGGTGTTATTATATGTGGCAGCCTGCTTAAACATATTCCAGTCAGTGGTGTCAAAACAGTCTTGAAGTGCCTCTGACGACCCATCCGGCCACACTTGTATCTGTTTGTGAACTGGTTTGGTGACTTTAACGACCGGTCTGTATGCAGGCATTAGCATGACAGTGATGTGGTCTGAGGTGCCAAGATGGGGGAGGGGAAGGGCCTTGTAAGCTCCTCTCTGGGTGGTGTAAACAAAGTCCAGAGTGTTGTTTCCTCGTGTTGGAAAGTCTACGTGTTGTTGTATTTTTGGGAACACACTCTTTAAGTCTGCGTGGTTGAAATCCCCAGCTGAGATGAGAAAAGCATCTGGGTGGGCTGTCTGCTGCTCACTGATGTGCTGATACAGTTTATTCAGTGCCTCACTCCTGATGTTGTTGTTGGAGCTGGGAGGGATGTATACAGTAACGAGCAGTATGGCTGTATATTCCCTCGGTAGATAAAACGGCCGGCACTTAATAATCATAAACTCCACCAGGGGCGAGCAGTGTTTGCAGACCACAACAGCGTCGCGGCACCACGCGTCATTAATGTAAACACAAAGCCCGCCGCCGCGGGTCTTACCTCCCTCGACGAGAGCTCTGTCCGCTCGATAGCATGTTAGCTGGTCGAGCTGAATGGCGCAGTCCGGAACGCTGTTGTTGAGCCATGTTTCCGTGAAAACAAAAACACAGCAGTCTCTTACAGTCCTCTGAGTTGAGCGTAGTAGTCGGATGTAGTCCAGTTTATTGTCTAAAGAGCGTACGTTAGCCAGTACGATGGTGGGGATAGCTGGCTTGTGTGGGTTAGCCGCTAGCCTAGCCCTGATACCTCCGCGCTTACCCCTCTTCTGCTTCCTCTCGCGCCGCTTGTGGCGCCTCCGCTCTGGGCGAGATGCAGTAGTGGGGGTCGGTGATGTTGTAGGCCTCCGGAGCAGACCGAGGTCCCGCAGCTCTTCGGCGTGCGCGAGGTTTAACTCTAAAAATGTGGTTCTGCCGACGTCGAGCAGAAACTCACGACTGTATGCGCGTTTAAAGACAGATAGACGCGACGAAGACATACAAAAACACTTCGATTTACAAGATAAAAAACACAAAAACACCGTTCTGTCGGGAGAGAGAGAAGCCGCAGCGTGTGCACGCGCCGCCATCTTGAGGAATAATACTTTTACTTGAGTACAGTTTTTGGGTACTCTAGTTTTAGCGCACACACATACTTAGTATACGTTTGTACTGACACTAATTTCCACTTATATAAGTAGTTTACGACCTTGATTGTGATATTGTCTGTTACATTTATTTCCATTGAACAGTCATTTTCAAATAAGCTTTATTAACATTGTGTTGTGTTTTGTATATATTTATATTCATACTTGTATTTGTATTATATATTTTCAGAACCACACATCTATGCACATTCAATAAAGACAATTTGGATTATCTAAGTGAGACATCATTGTTCTGACCGGACAAACTGTAGCCTTCACTCAAACCCAGACTAGCAATAGAGTGCAAATTCACAAGATTTTTCACTAATGTTAATGTTCATGAGCCCACCATCAGGAGAACACTGAACCATGGTGTGCATGGCAGAGCTGCAAGAAGAAAGCCGCTGTTGTGCAAAAAGAAAATTGCTTGCTAAAGTTCATGTGGACAAGCCAGAGGACTATTGGAGAAAGCTTTAATGGATGGATCAAACCAAAATAGAACTTATTGGTTTAAATGAGAAGCTATTATGTTTGGAGAAAAGAACACACTGCATTCCAGCTTAAGAATCTTCTCCCATCTGTGAAACATGGTTGTGGTAGTGTCATGGCTTGGGCCTGTTTTGCTGCATCTTGGCCAGGACAGCCTGCCATCATTGATGGAGCAATGAATTCTGAATTATACCAGCAAATTCTAAAGGAAAACGTCAGGACATCTGTTTAAGAACAGAGTCTCGAGAGAACGTGGGTCATGCAGCAAGACAACAACCCCAAGCACACAAGTAATTCTACCAAAGAATGGTTAAAGAAGAACAAAGTTAATGTTTTGGAACGGCTGAGTCAAAGTCCAGACCTTAATCCAATTAAAATGTTGTGGAAGGACCTAAGCAAGCAGTTCATAGGAGGAAACCCACCAACATCACAGTTTAAAGGGGTCATCAGATGCCCATTTTACACAAGTTGATATGATTCTTTAGGGTCTTAATGAAAAGTCTATAACATGCTTTGGTTCACATTTCTCAATGGTAGTGTAAAAACACCTTTTTTACCCTGTCAAAATCAGCTCTGTTTTCAGCAAGCTGTTTTTAGTCCATGTTGCTTTAAATGCTAGTGAGCTCTGCTGACTCCGAGCAGACCATAGATTTGTGTAGATTCCCTATTCGACCGCTCCAGATACGTTGACGCATCAGCCATCTCGCATTTACCATAATAATGAATATTCAAAGATATACAAACGTATAACTTGCTGTTGTAGATGCACACAGTCAATGCACTCAAAGATTCGCAGACTGTTCCAAAAATGGCGGATGGCTTACGTATCGCAGCCCATAGAAATAGTTGATAATGAGGCATCTAGGTGTATATATCTATGGAGCATACTAAACTTCAGCCGCAAAACTGGCTAACTAGCACATTATTAGGAAAGGCTATTTGCAAAGATTCATAAAAACCCTTCTACTCACTTCTTCTGTAGCTAAAGCTGGATCACTATTGATTCGGGCGAACATAGATGCATTTATGTAGATTGGGGATCGGCGCATTCCCTTCAAAGTGAAAGTAACATTAATCCTCTGCGTCTTCAGCGGCTCAGATGTCAAGAGTAAATGACGACTGCTATATTCATTATTACATCCAACAACAAAACGCCTCAATCGCTTAATCTGAGACATCTTGTCTTCCCCTGCACCGGAGTCGACACAATGATGGACTGATGACAGCTCACTCAGGGCGGGTGTAAGGTAAGATGGTCTTGTCAATCAACTATCGTGGGAGCGGTCTGTGCAGAACTATGTCATTCTGACAGGAACCCTAGAAAAGCCTGATTTGAGAAAGGGTGTTTTAAAATAGGGATTTAAAAAAAAAAAAACACTGGGTGGATTTTTTCATTATAGGATGGATGTGTACACACACGTCCAACACACATTTATGTTCAAACAACTTTTTGAATTTTGAATTTTGCATATGATGACCCCTTCAAGTGGTTCTGCATTAAGGAATGGGTTAAAGCTCCTACATGTTATTGTGCAGGACTGATCAGCATTTACAAGAAACTTTACCTTCAGTTACTGCAGCAAAAGGGGATCACACCAGATACTGAAAGCAAAGATTCACATACTTTTGTAATTGTAGTATATGATTGAGTTCTTTCTAATATATGCACCCATAAAAATGATTGCTTGGGTTTTGAAATGTTCTTTTCCTCTCTTGTCTGTATTTGATGTCTGAAAAGCGACTGTGGTCATGCCTTGGTATGGATGAGGCTTCATCAAAACTTAATATTAGACATGCTATTGTGTTTGGATTTTAATGTTTTCATCTATTTCTAACTTGCAAGGAATGTAGCTACATGCTTTCACAAGTGTTTGCTCATTTTGCACGGCTTGTAACGGTGGCACACCGGTGGGCCAATTTCTACCTTGTAGTAGCTGTGGATCCGGTGTATTTGTGTATGTGCGCTAATGTTGTGTGCAGGTTCTGGTGGACCACTGGCATTCTGTGTGAGACCTCTCAACACCTCTTCATGACATATAAGGTCACCATGTGCCTAAATCCATGGTCCGAGCGTCAGAAACGTGATGGATGGAGATATGAGTCCATGTGTGGAAGTTACTAATTTGTCTATCTATCTTAGCCAATCAGAAACCTCTATACCTTAAGTATTGACTGTATTGATGTAGTTAGTGACCTTTTGTTAGAGTATAACTACTGCTGTATCAAATGTGTTTGCAGAGCAGCCAACAAACTCCTTGTGAGACATGAAGCTGGCTTCTGCTGATGAAGCAGCAAACTATTCTACATTTTTCTATTTTTCTTTATTATTTTTTTCTTCAATTAATTGGAACTCCAACTCCTGGTCTTCATTCACCATATCTGGTCCTGGATCTTAACTGTAAATTCCCCTTCATTACCAAAGCAGCTTTATATTTGAGAGAGAAAAAAAGCTAACTCATGATACAATACCAAGCTTTTATTTCAATATGTTCAATAATCTAGTAGAAAAGACACTTTATGTCAAATTCCATGCCTTGAACTTGAGAATTTAAAGAAAAAAGTACAAAAAATTCAGAAAACAGTCACGTTTTGTCTGTGTTTGATTTGGACTTTTGAGTGGGTTTTTGAGTGTTTCCTGGGGTCCGTTACAGAGAGGAGGTTAAGTGAAAACTCTGAGTTGACTTACCCTGAGATGAGAAACTCTGAGTTTTGGGTTTCAGAACAGCTGAATTGAGTTAGTTCAATCCACTCAGAGTATGTTGACACTGAGTTTAGCGTGTGCACCACGAATTTGGAATCATATTACAGCAAACAATTTTGGGTGAAATGCTCAGTTTGTCCTGTAAACTATTTATATATTAAAAAGAAAAACATCACCAGCTGCTAAATTCAAATCTGCATTCGCTGGCTGGCACAGGCAGAAACACACACGTTTTTAAAGCACTGTGCATTATAACCGATCACATACAATTCTGTTGAGCTTATGAATGCAAGGACCAATCAGAGGCGTTGTAGAAATTGTAAATATATAAGTAATATATATAAGGGAAACAAGTCAATTTAGCTCAAAGGAAATCATTTATGATTTTATAGGGAATTTGAACAGAATCACTGTTTCACGGCGGATCACTGAGTCGGCAGCGAGTCACTGAACGAGCCGTATAACATCAACTCTGCACTGGATATTAAAATCCAAAATATAGTGAAAACACTATTAAATAGCACAGTAACAAGATCGGCAGATTAAGACATTAACTTGTAAGCACAAAACACAAGATACTTCTCTTTTCAATATAAATAAGACTTTATTTATATAAACCTAAGACATGTAAACTAATCTAATCTAACACATGAACACGCATTCACACATTCACACGTTGCAGAAAGAGAGGAAAGGATGAGTTTACAGAATGAAAATGTGAAATCCCAAGTTTACAGCAATATGTGCAATTGCCTATAGACCTGAACCATCAATCATTGACCCTCGCATTGAGTTTCTCAATGAGGCTAAAATTTATATTAAACTGCACCGACTCAGCAAAAGTCTGGAGGTTGTACTTGCTTGTGTTGCCTTAAGGAATTCCCTTGTGTCCTTGTAGTCTTTGGGAAAGGGGTTTCCCGAGGTTGCTGATTGGCTGAGTTCAGTGGTCTTTCGTAGTAAAGTCTTGGGCGTTGGCTCTTGAAGCGGAGTTGATCTGGTTGAAGTTTGGGCGGGTGCAGTCGAAGCTGGACTTTGCGGCAAACTTAACTTAACGAAACTCTCACGGAAAGACAAGAAATTAAAGTAAAAGAATAAAAGAATGTAACGAGACTAGGTGGTTTTACTTCTCATTGTGGTAGCAGCTGGCATGTAGGCCAGAGCACGCTCAAAGAGCAGCGTCGAAACGCGGTGGCAAAAGAGAAGAGATCTGAGAAACAGAGGAAGAGGAACCAAGAGAAGAGAGAAGAGCTGTCCTGAGTATTTAAACTCGGCTTCTAGACCGTCCTATCTGGATGTCTTGACCAATTAGAAATGATCTTGCCTCGTGGTGTTGTATGTTTCTCCTCCCCATTCATAAATCTAACATATTATCTTATCAGTCATATGGTCCAAATTTTCCCGCTCTTACAGAGTACAATTTTGGACATGATTTCTCTAACAAGACTATGGTACATTTGACAAAGAATTGATTGGAAGAAACATTTAAAGCATGATTTTTCAAACTCATACATACCACACAAGGATATGAACTCTTAAACTATTCCCTAGTTATTAAAATACATACATAATATGTGATTAAAACATGATGGTTAATCGTGTGGGTTACATACATGATATGGGGTTATGCATAAACATGATAAATCCTTTTAAGATGATTTTGGTGCATCTATATGCGAAAAGGGAATTTCTGTACCTTTCTGTGAAGACTAGAGAGGTTAAAAGGTCTCTTAAGGAATTTCAGTCTCCTTCTTTGTCTTCTATGTGGAGAGCTGGATTGACCCACCCAATGAAGTCTCTAGCTCGTGATTTCGATCACAGATTTACAAGTAACGGCCATCTCTTTGATCATCAGTTCTGATTACTTGCCCCAAATTTGATTGTCTCCTTCCTGAATTGGAATTATCAATAAGTGTTCTTTTGTTTGAATGTTGCAAGCTGTTCTGTGAAAGAGGTTTGTTGGTTTGCTTTCTTCAGAGGGCTGGAGCTAGGAATCTGATTTATGACGAACATCCTGTTGCAGCCTTGGGATCCTCTCTGGAATTTCGGCTCCTCATGTTTCAATGTTCGGATCGAATCTTAACTTTGTCTGACTCATTCTGATCCTACAGCGTTCAGATGAGTCATTGCTGAAACACTCTGTTTCGTCACCGTGCGCGCTGTCTGATTGAATTCTCTGACTAATTCTCTCATCAGAAACAACAAAGTGAAGATGTACGAATGTAAGATATTAATTTCACAGTGTTTCACAGCTTTAGAGATTATTACGGCAGTTTTTGAGAGTGCTTGAATAATTATAATTAATTAATAACTAATTAATAACTTACAATTTTTTTATTAAATTCACATTAAATACAAAGTCAGTCATATTAAAAGTATTTTATAGCATGACACACATATCTGTTACTTAAGTAAAAAGATGGGCTTTTATGTGTAGTTAATAGATTACAGTGTTAGTCTACTTTGCCCATCGCCCATTATAGACCAAATAACTATAAAAGGTGCAAAATGCATTTACTTACACATATTTGAGAATCAAAATATTTCATGATATATTTTAGGGATATATCGAATAAAATAAATAAATAAATAAAACCCCTGCTGAAAAAAACATTAGACACCATTACAAAATTAGTAATGGTTTTACTGGTTGTAATGGGACTTGTATTGGTTTTACTGGAAACTGTAATGGACCCTGTTGGTCTCTACTGGTAATTGGCTGCCTTCTATTGGTGGCTTGTTAAAACCAATAAATCCTAATGGAATACAGTATGTCCCAAAACACACTACAGAAAACCATTTTTTAATGATTAAAAGTTGATGGTTTGTAATGTTTGTAATGGTATTTGTAGTGTAAACCATTAAAATTTTCTGTGATGGTTTTATTGTTTGTTTGTTTTTTTTCAGTAGGGACATAAGCCTATATCAGTTATACAGTGGTATTGTGGCTGCTGTGTGTCACATGACAAGCATGAGAGCACCCCCCCCCCCCCCCTCCCCCTCCCTCCCCTCCCCTTCCCTTCACTCGTGCCCCCTCAAAAATAATGAGTGCATGATGCCCCTGACACTACAATACAAAATTATTAAATAAATGAAACATGATGAAACATTCATTTTAGTTGAAATTGTTATAGATTACTTCCAGAGATTGCAGTGATACATGACATGGTGAAAAATGACTGAATGAAATAGGTTAAGATGAATTTTAAAATTGTGCCCCCTAAATGCACAAGTGGCCCCTGCCTGCCCCCCCTTAAAGAATGAGTGGATTGCAAGAGATGAAAAGGCAAGTATTTCACTACACAAAGCCACATTCGGAAATTAACCATGGTTTTATTATAGTAAAAGTGTATTAACAATGGTTTAAATAAACAAAAATAACAACATTATTGTGAAAACACAAAATAAAATACCCTGATGATGATGATGATAATCAAAAATAATATTAGGGTAAGATAATCGTGTACAATAACATAATTGTATTGTTCTTGTAGGTTCAAGGCAAACAGATTGAGATCAGGTTCATCAAACACAACTTCTCTGCAGTATGAATAAAAAAGTAGCATCCGCTTCCCTTGTCGCTGACCCTGAGCCATCAACCTCAAAGAAAGTCAAGGCAATGTTCCAGTCATACTGCGGCACATTCATCTGCAGCACTAGACGTAAAAGGAGAAGTCGAACAGTACCTCGCAATGCCAAGAATGAACCCTGATGTTGACTTCCTTCGCTTCTGGAAGGACAATTCTGTTATACTGCCCCAACTTTCACACATTGCAAAACGCATATTTAGCATCCCCAGCGGCTCCGCCAGCGTAGAAAGGGTGTTTTCTATTGCTGGCCTGATGTCCAGCACTAATCGCATGTGCTTGACACCTTCCACTCTGCAAAAGCTCGTTTTTCTGAAAGTGAACGCAGCATTGGAGATATAATATTGATGAATAAAAGTGTAGGACTGTTCCACCAAAAAGTTGATTTAAAGAGAAGGCAATAATAGCCTACATGTATACATTTGTTTTTTTGTTTGGCAACTTGTTTAACTTATTTTAGTTTGGTCATTTATTTTTATTTAATGTAATGTTTTTGTTTTGGTAATTTATTTAATTTAGCCACATCCAGCATTTTTATTTTATTTTGTTCAAAAGTGAGTTAAATGATCGCCTATTTTTGGGTTTGGGCTAATATAGCTACTGTACCAATAAAGCACGTTGTTGTTTTTCTCCTAGTATTGTGTATTTATTTTTCACTGAATGCATCTTCTGCACAGAGGTTTGAGATTATATATATATATATTTTTTATTTATTTATTTATTTATTTATTTTTTAAAGGGGAGGGGTTTAAGAACCAGAACCAAGCTGACTGAGCAATAAAGCTATAGTGAGCCTCTTTATGGTGTCATTTTCACTTATTATTACTTAATTTACAAATATCTCAATTACAATTAAGCAGAAATTAATTGTACTGAGTTGTGTTTTAGGCACTAAAACCGTCCAGTACTTTATAGTCAAACACATTTCTATATTGAAATAATGAAGATTTTTGCGCCACCCCAGACTGGTTGCTGACCCCTCTCTATGAAAACATCTTGGCTCCACCACTGCATTCTGCGCCCACATCCTAATCTGGACTGTTTGCCTGCAGTGCAGCATCATCAAAATAGCACAACCAGCTTCATTTATTCCTTCATTATCTTAATAAGCCACATCACACGTTTTCACGTTAAACATTTTAGAATGTCTATTAACAGCCTAATAATCTGTGCGATTATGCACAACTTAAAACAACAACAAATATTCTGAATAGCGAAAATCTTTTAGCTATATTCTGGGAATGGTCTGACAAAATTAACATTCCCGGTAGGAACCAAAAATGTATTGTTGGGTTTTGATTAAATCATGTGCTAAGTGAATAAATGTAAACAAAAAAAAAAGTCAAACCTTAGGGAGCTGACTTCCAAACAGCAAGCTGAAGTTTTCTGTATCACAGTTGTGTCTTGTTTCCTTGAATTTCTTTGCTGTATTCTTTTGTCACTGCATTGCCCATTTATAAAGAATGGTACATTATTATGCAGGACTCAAGCAATCAAATCAGAATGGATGGGAAGGTTATGGTGACGTCAGATTGCGGCTCTTTTTTCAAGGATATCACATGATCTTAAATAAACCTGCAGTCCTGCACAGTCATGGCTCAGATAAACGGGGTGGGAGGGGCTTTCAAGCAGATTCCACACAGAGGAGATCCACTGAGCCACTGAGGGTAATATAACACCCATACACTCTCAGTCTTCAATAGTTATAAATCTGTTTATTAAATACTAGAAAGTAATTATAGGAAATCCAAATATATAGTGTAGAATTATAACTGTATATAAATATGGAAACACTGAACAGTTATATCCTACACTGTTTTTAAAATAAGAAAAGTCTTTTTACAGAGAAAATGCAGTATAATGTTACAGTAATTTCACATTTTTCTTTAGAAGTGTGAATTTCCATACAAATACATACATTCGCACCAAATTTAAATAATTATCAATTATTTAACTGATTGTGTGAGTTACTGAAAAAAGCAGGCATTTTCCTTAATAATATAATATAAAAAGCAGTCATAAGTAGCACAGGTGTATTTGTAGCAATAGTCAACAATACATTGTATGCCAAAAATCATTAGGAAATTAAGTAAAGACCATGTTCCATGAAGATATTTTGTAAATTTTCTACCGTAAATATATGAAAACTTAATTTTTGATTAGTAATATGCATTGCTAAGAACTTCATTTGAACAACTTTAAAGGCAATTTTCTCAGTATTTTGATTTTTTTGCACCCTCAGATTCCAGATTTTCAGAAAGCTTATTTATTCAGCTTTCAGATGATGCATACATCTCAATTTAAAAAATTGACCCTTATGACTGGTTTTGTAGTCCAGGGTCACATATTACTACACCAGGCATCCTCAAATCTGGACCTCGGGATCCACTTTCCTGCAGAGTTTAGCTGCAACCCTAATCAAACACACCTGAACATGCTAATCAATGTCTTCAGAATCATTAGAAAATCACAGACGGGTGAGTTTGATCACGGTTGGAGCTGGACTCTGCAGTGGATTGGAGTAAGATTTGAGGAACGCTGTACTACACTATAGGCAATTGTCATGATTTTCATGTGCAAAAATATTATAGGGAGATGTCAGGAATGCAGTAAAATTTAACAATGATTTCACATTTGTTTTCTGAAACTGCTACATTTCCTTAAAAATACAGATATTCAGACCACTGAAAAATACCTTCTTAAATAAAGGTAAATTTCATGAAGTATAACCTGAGATGGCCATAAATATAATTGTGTGATGATTCAGCATTATTGAAGAAAGCTGACGATGACAAGCAGAATCTCTGAAGAAAGAAAAACAAGAAGAAATATAGCTGCAAGCAGCCATTGAGGGGCCAAGCAAAAGGCGGCAAAATAAGACATGCCACCATGGCTGGGGGATAGGACTAGAAGCACAATCAGAATAAAAAAAGTCACATGTAACCACGTCAATCGGATTGAATTGGCCAGATCTGATTCAAATTTCGATCGGATTGTAAGGGGTGGATTATTCCTTTTGTAATCCGAACGAGAGGACATGTAAACACTTGATCAGATTGAAAACCAAAACTGGAAAGTACTGTACATGTGCAGTGATGTAAAAATGACAAACACTTTATTTATCGTTCATGTGAACACTACGTTCAGATTCGTCAATCAGAATGAATTCATTCCAATGGAAGCAAAAAGTGGCCATGTAAACGTAGCTAATGACACATATAAGTTTGGTGTCAATTTAACAAAGCATTGCAGAGATACAGCCTCAAGTGTCATTTTGGCTTCACTCCATCAAATTCGTTGATGTGGTGTACATAAACAGTTTCCATCTACTGGCACGAAATCCACATGAAAACATTTCACCAGCATGGTCTAAAGATGATCTGACTCGAATTTGGTGAAAATCTGACCAACAGTCTAGAAGGAGTTTGAAAAAGTAGGTTTTAAACCAAATCAAAATGGCAGACATAAAGTTTGGCCAACTCTGGCAAAATTGATATCAACATTCTCAGGATGACCCAAGGTGTCCATTAAGACCAGTCTCATTACAATACGCCAAATTTATATAAAGCCATTAGCATTTTTCTTCATTATAACGTTTGACCACAAGGTGGTCCTTTCTGAGTACCTGCAGAGCATGATGCCGGTGGCGCATACTGAGTTTCATAATGCTACACCAATGCATTCATAAAATATAACATTCTATATCATAATACAGTATTTGTTAATGGCATTTTCATGTTTTGTTCAATTATAGCGCCACCAAGAGGCAAAATCCCACCAATTTTTACGTGTCCTCAGAGTGTGTCCATACATATGTGTGTCAAATTTGGTGAAAACATCTCATTTAGTTTTGGAGTAATATACATTTATTAAAAATGACCCATGGCTGACTTAGCATTTTTTTTTTTTTTTTCCTCACAAGACCCCAATATACTTCAAGCAAAATCGAAGAATGAACTGATGTGACGTAATCTCGAACAAAATCAGGCCAAAACGAAGTTTGCTTTGTGTTCGTTTTGGGAGTTCGGCAAAGCAAACTCTCCAGAAAGTTAGTTTCAACTGGTTATCACCTTCGTACTACCATTGTTCCTTGACAATAACATAATAGGAGGTGTGTTCTGAGGCTCCGCCTTCTTTCACACTGAGTTCTTATCTAGTTCATTTCTCCTGTTGAGTCCGGCGAGGTAAGACCTCTGCTGGTGAAAGAATGAACACATGTTGTTCTTCTGATAAAATGAGGCACTGGCACTGTTTTTCGTGTTTAATACTGTAAAGCTGTTTGCTTTTAAGCATTCTCTTGAATAAAGTGTGTTGTGTAATATGCATAAGAATACAATTACACTGCCTCATTGGTTAATGTATTTAGTTAATATATTATGTCTAAGGGTCTATTGTGTTGTTTTTATTCCTGGGAAGGATTCACACAGGCAAACATGTAACTGCTGCATGTTGTAGAGGAAATCAAACAATTGTCCTATTGCAAGTATGCCTTTTCTTTTTATGTAATACCTTTTTATTGTAACCAAATACAATTATTATTGGAATTGTTTAAGAAAGACACCACACATGATATTGTATTTGTTTTATTGAGAAAATGGTTTATTAAGTAAAACACCACACATGCTGTTATTTTAAGCATTTATTGAGAAAATGTTTATAACATGTATAAGCAAGAGCACAGCTAGAGATGAAACATGTATTAGCAATAGCATTGAAGAATAAAGAAGCTGGGCATTACCTCAGCTGGTGTATTTCAGATGAAGCGTAGAAAACAGCAGAGCAAAGAATCCCTGCAAGGTGCAAGGCCTTTTATAAACACCTTCTGAGGGGATTTCCAGTATGACGTCACAAGACTTTGGGATCCACCTGCTGTATATAAGAGACTGACATGCAATGATGAAATCTGATGCTGCTTTGAGACCACCTGAAGAGCTCTCCGGCACCAGAACCATCAGTGATATTGCCTTGAGCAAAGAACTTTTTCATATTTATACTTTATTTAATACTTTTTATTTAATACTTATATTCAGTAGTTGTAGAATATTTGTACTGCTTACTTACTAATTGTAATAAACTGACTTGTATTTATATAACACAAGTCTGCCTCCCTGGCATTGATTTATAGCTAAGAACAGACCATGGAGAAGTCTTCTGTGACCTGTTTTGTAAGTATTAACTTAGTTGCTTATGAGATAGGACAGATTTGACTTTCTTTACCTAACCTGAGAATAAATAAAATAAGTTAGAAGGTGTAGGTAATTTAGCACCATAAAACAAGTGCCATATAAATACGTGTGACTTTACTGGAGTGCTAATTTGCAGAGCTTGTGCTAACATGGCCTTGGGAACTAGGGGTGCTGAGGGTGCTGCAGCACCCCCCGCCACAGGGCCGGGTCTGAGATTTTCCTTTTGCCCCTCGTTCATCCCCAAGATACTTAATTTTTGTGATTATTTATTAAACTGACCAGAAATATATAGCCTAGTGCGGCTGCATTTTTCTTGCGGCATGCGTCCCTACATCTCCCCCTCACACTGACAGAATTTCATGTGAATGTTCACGCGATATTACCGTAATTTTACATTCCGACTTGTAAAAACCATTCACGTCCTTGTCCTTTTTATGAGCTGTTTTCCGAAGCTTTCGCTTCTCAAGACGGCCACTGTCAGCACTGCTCTTTAATTGCGCTCTAGTCAAATGCGCTCAAACCACTGCAGTCTAATCTGTAGCCTAGTGTAATTTATTAACTATGCACATCATAACGTTTTAGGTAAGTAGGCTATCCATACTATGACAAAATATTTTAATAAGACTCAATTTGAATTTAACCTGATCACGTTTAATAAAAAGACATTTTAAGTTTATGACGCGCATATCCACTACGATAAAATTATAGCGAACAAAGAACATTTACATTATCAAAGAATATTACTGAAGCGTGAGTGTAAGCACTCTAAAAAAAAACTGTAAGCTATAATCAGTGATGTTGTCTGCAGTGTATGATGAATTAATCTCTTACATCGCACGTAGGTAGGCTACATCTGCACTTTGTTTTTTTTCTGATGAGAGAATTGTGCATTGTGCATTGACCAAAACTTTTGCGTATCAGCGATGTTAATATTTAATAAAATCCCCTTAAATAATAGGAATATTAAAGAAAAAATTATTGAACTAAAATCACAAAAGCACAAATATATATTGGTTCGCGTATAGGCTACATCTTCATTTGTATGTTAATCTATAAATGTTTGGGCTGTTCATAGGATTTTGTCACAAATCCCCCACTGTGGCCCCGCCCAGCCACATCAAGCCCTGCCCCCCAGATAAAATATGTTCCCGTGGCTGTGTGTGCTAACATACCCATGTTTCCGAGGTTGGTCCGCACTCTTAAAATTTTATTAGAATTAAAACAGGAGATAAAATAAACAAACGTTTCGGCTATCTGCCTTCGTCAGTGTGACAATTCTTAGTCTCTCAAAGGTTATATAATAAACAACATTCATCAGGTGATTCTAGTTAATCAATCAATCCACAGTCTCCCTTTAACATCAAGTATTAAACAGTGGCAACAATAGTACATCAGGCAAATAAAATTCCGTTCATAAATATATCTACTTACCTATATATTCATACCTATCTTTATAAAAATCATTCTTTATATTTGATCTAATGTGTAAACTATGTAAAATTGTTTATGTTCATCTTTTAGTGAACATGGCAAAATCTGTAAAGGTTCAGGCTACTGTCTAGATGTAGTCATGTTCACTCAGACACGCAGACAGTTCTTCAGGAGAAGAAAGCTGAGCGGCAAGACGTCCTCGGAGATGCTTCCCTGACAGGTCCCTTTCATCCACTGGTGCTTTGTCTTGTGCATGACTTTCCTCCTCCTCCAGGAGATCACCTCCCATCACACAAATGTTGTGGAGGATGCTGCGGGCACCAATCACCTTTGGGGCAAACAGTGGCCTGATCTCCAGGGCCCTCAAGAAAATGGCACGCCAGCACGTCTTTAACATCCCGAAGGTGTGCTCGATGATGTTTCTCGCAAGTGCGTGATGCCTGTTGTATCGGGCTTCAACTTGGCCTGTTAACCAAAAATTGTGTAGAAAATGTGTGGTGTACTGCAAAGTCAAGAAAGTAACAATTCGTTGTATCTTATCTCTGTGTGTGTGTGTGTGTGAGACAAAACCAGCCCCCACCTGCTCCATCTCTGGTTTGGGGAAATGAATGACTCTGTGGAGGATGGTCATCATCTCCTCTACAACGTTGTGAACAGTCCTACAGACCGTTGCAAGTGGCATGCTGAAGGTGTCTGAAGTGACCTGTAGGTGAAGTGACCCTGTAGGTGCTGAAGGTGTCTGAACTGACCCTGTAGGTGCTGAAGGTGTCTGAAGTGACCTGTAGGTGCTGAAGGTGTCTGAAGTGACCTGTAGGTGAAGTGACCCTGTAGGTGCTGAAGGTGTCTGAAGTGACCCTGTAGGTGCTGAAGGTGTCTGAAGTGACCTGTAGGTGCTGAAGGTGTCTGAAGTGACCTGTAGGTGAAGTGACCCTGTAGGTGCTGAAGGTGTCTGAAGTGACCCTGTAGGTGCTGAAGGTGTCTGAAGTGACCTGTAGGTGTTGAAGGTCTCTGAAGTGACCTGTAGGTGCTGAAAGTGTCTGAAGTGACCTGTAGGTGAAGTGACCCTGTAGGTGCTGAAGGTGTCTGAAGTGACCCTGTAGGTGCTGAAGGTGTCTGAAGTGACCTGTAGGTGAAGTGACCCTGTAGGTGCTGAAGGTGTCTGAAGTGACCCTGTAGGTGCTGAAGGTGTCTGAAGTGACCTGTAGGTGAAGTGACCCTGTAGGTGCTGAAGGTGTCTGAAGTTACCCTGTAGGTGCTGAAGGTGTCTGAAGTGACCTGTAGGTGTTGAAGGTCTCTGAAGTGACCTGTAGGTGCTGAAGGTGTCTGAAGTGACCTGTAGGTACTGAAGGTGTTTGAAGTGACCTGTAGGTGAAGTGACCCTGTAGGTGCTGAAGGTGTCTGAAGTGACCCTGTAGGTGCTGAAGGTGTCTGAAGTGACCTGTAGGTGAAGTGACCCTGTAGGTGCTGAAGGTGTCTGAAGTGACCTGTAGGTGCTGAAGGTGTCTGAAGTGACCTGTAGGTACTGAAGGTGTTTGAAGTGACCTGTAGGAGAAGTGACCCTGTAGGTGGTGAAGATGTCTGAAGTGACCCTATAGATGCTGAAGGTGTCTGAAGTGACCTGTAGGTACTGAAGGTGTCTGAAGTGACCCTGTAGGTGCTGAAGGTGTCTGAAGTGACCTGTAAGTGAAGTGACCCTGTAGGTGCTGAAGGTGTCTGAAGTGACCTGTAGGTGCTGAAGGTGTCTGAAGTGACCTGTAGGTACTGAAGGTGTTTGAAGTGACCTGTAGGAGAAGTGACTCTGTAGGTGGTGAAGATGTCTGAAGTGACCCTGTAGATGCTGAAGGTGTCTGAAGTGACCTGTAAGTGAAGTGACCCTGTAGGTGCTGAAGGTGTCTGAAGTGACCTGTAGGTGAAGTGACACCTTCAGCACCTACAGGTCACTTCAGACACCTTCAGCACCTACAGGGTCACTTCAGACACCTTCAGCACCTACAGGTCACTTCAGACACCTTCAGCACCTACAGGGTCACTTCAGACACCTTCAGCACCTACAGGGTCACTTCACCTACAGGTCACTTCAGACACCTTCAGCACCTACAGGGTCACTTCAGACACCTTCAGCACCTACAGGGTCACTTCAGACACCTTCAGCACCTAGAGGTCACTTCAGACACCTTCAGAACCTACAGGGTCACTTCAGACACCTTCAGCACCTACAGGGTCACTTGTAGGTGCTGAAGGTGTTTGAAGTGACCTGTAGGTGAAGTGACCCTGTAGGTGCTGAAGGTGTCTGAAGTGACCCTGTAGGTGCTGAAGGTGTCTGAAGTGACCTGTAGGTGAAGTGACACCTTCAGCACCTACAGGTCACTTCAGACACCTTCAGCACCTACAGGTCACTTCAGACACCTTCAGCACCTACAGGGTCACTTCAGACACCTTCAGCACCTACAGGGTCACTTGTAGGTGCTGAAGGTGTTTGAAGTGACCTGTAGGTGAAGTGACCCTGTAGGTGCTGAAGGTGTCTGAAGTGACCCTGTAGGTGCTGAAGGTGTCTGACGTGACCTGTAGGTGAAGTGACCCTGTAGGTGCTGAAGGTATCTGAAGTGACCTGTAGGTGCTGAAGGTGTCTGAAGTGACCCTGTAGGTGCTGAAGGTATCTGAAGTGACCCTGTAGGTGCTGAAGGTATCTGAAGTGACCTGTAGGTGAAGTGACCCTGTAGGTGCTGAAGGTGTCTGAAGTGATCTGTAGGTGTTGAAGGTGTCTGAAGTGACCTGTAGGTGCTGAAGGTGTCTGAAGTGACCTGTAGGTACTGAAGGTGTTTGAAGTGACCTGTAGGTGAAGTGACCCTGTAGGTGCTGAAGGTGTTTGAAGTGACCTGTAGGTGAAGTGACCCTGTAGGTGCTGAAGGTGTCTGAAGTGACCCTGTAGGTGCTGAAGGTGTCTGAAGTGACCTGTAGGTGAAGTGACCCTGTAGCTGTCTGAAGTGACCTGTAGGTGAAGTGACCCTGTAGGTGCTGAAGGTGTCTGAAGTGACCTGTAGGTGCTGAAGGTGTCTGAAGTGACCCTGTAGGTGAAGTGACCCTGTAGGACGTGAAGTGACCCTCTAGGTGCTGAAGGTGTCTGAAGTGATCCTGCAGGTGCTAAAGGTGTCTGAAGTGACCTGTAGGTGAAGTGACCCTGTAGGTGCTGAAGGTGTCTGACGTGACCTGTAGGTGAAGTGACCATGTAGGTGCTGAAGGTGTCTGAAGTGACCTGTATGTGAAGTGACCCTGTAGGAGGTGAAGTGACCCTCTAGGTGCTGAAGTGACCCTGTAGGTGCTGAAGGTGTCTGAAGTGACCTTGTAGTTGCTGAAGGTGTCTGAAGTGACCTGTAGGTGCTGAAGGTGTCTGAAGTGATCCTGGTAATAGCATCTAGTCTATCAGCAACCACAGGTGGCGCTGTGGCTTCCTCCTCCTGGCAGTGCAGCACAGAGGAAGAGGCGTAGTTCATCAGGGCTCATGGATTTACTGAGAGGAGGAGAGAAAGGAGTTGTTTACCTGGCTCAACACCCCACCCTGAATCTTAACAGCCTTTACGACCACGTCCATCTCCACAGAAGGGCAGTTCCCATTTTTGCCAAGACCCTAAAGGACATCGCAGTGAGCCGCAGCGACTCCGTGGACACCCCATAAAGCCACTACAGCGACACCCTTCAAATCACCGCCACCTCCACCGAAGGAACCCCACGGCAGGCTCTATGCTTCACCCTGGAACACACCGCATCACCAGGCCTGCAGCTCCTTCACCCCATCATTAACATGAACATCAGCAGGAGCAGCACCCAGACAGCCAGAGCTATGCCGAAGCAGCCAGCAGATCACTGATAAACCCCAGCACCAGTACAGTTGACAGCCACCTGAGTCCATCTCAATCCAGAGACCTCAGGAACATCCAGCACATGCTGACTCTGCTGTACTCTCACCTAATGGGTTAGTGACTTAAAAAAAAAAAAAAAAAAAAGGATGAGAAATGTATGTGTGCACATATGTATCTATACATGTGTATTTAATATGGAACAGTGATTAAACTGACTAAACTGGAACTACCTGTGCATTAAACAATTTTACTGCATACCTGCTAGCCAATCAGAATCCAGTATTCAGACAGACCATGGAATAATGCAGTTTAATTTGTTGCAAATGTTTGTCTTTTTGATAGTTTCCGCTGTCCAGCAAAGTATTTTTTATTATTCTAGTTGCACAGCAATTTTTAGATATGAAGATTGGGAATCATTTTTGGGGGGCTTTATTAATAGATTATATTGGGCTTTATTAAACTTTCTGAAACTATAGTTACCTACAAGTTAATCTTTTTCACCATTTACACAGTCTTTAAATTGTGATCTAAAAGGATTTGTTATTGGTTGATTACGGCCTTCATCTCTGAATCCGATTAATATAAATGGCTGATATTTAAAAAATTACTGTTAGTGCCCTGAGCATCAGGAATTCATGAAACTTGATATGTTTACTCAGAATGTCTTGTCCTTGTGTATGAAGTTCTGAGAAATGATGGATTCAAACACTGAAACTGGTCTCCCTTTACAACTTAAAACTGGTCATTTTAAATGTTGCAGTTGAAATTGACATTTTGTCATCACTGCATAAGTTTGGTGTTGATCCTTCACTCTGTAGGTCTGTGATACCATACTCTTACACACCATGGAACGGTTCTCCTTCACAAACCACCTTGTTAGTGCCACCTTGATGCAAGCAGACAGGTTTGAACAGTACACAGTGGCATTTCCTGAAGAGACACTGAGCAGGACTTTGAAGGCCTATGCAGGGCTCAATGGGAGTGTTAAGAATATTTCAGCTCTTTATCTTTTGATGCCATCTGTCTATTCTCAGTCCTTGCATGGGCCCATGGAAAGAATTATGAACATGAAGACAATTGTCTGTTCACAAACTTCTTCAAAGTTTATTATTACTTCAACAGATTATATGGTCACATCGTAAGGGGTGGTACAGTGGTTTATACAATGAGATATGGGTTACATATGTGTGGTACACAAAGCCAAGAATATAAATTGGGAATAAAGCCAGGAAGTTCTGGCCATATTAGGAAAACACTTGGCCAGGGATAACTTTTCTCAACTGAACTGTTTGGTCAGTCTAAACTCGATAACCTGGAGCACTTCAGACCCCCTCCATCATTTCACCATTTGAACTCACGAGGAGATATACATATATGCGCATGCATTTACAAGAGAGCAAAGATATCGAGAGGAGAGAGAGAACAAAGAAGGGAGGAGGGAGCGAGACAGAAGAAAAGTAGTGAGAAGGGAGGAAGGATTGCAGAGAGGCAAACTCACAGCAACATCTGGCAGAGAGCATGATATAATTTAATAGGGAGTAAGCTGAAGACAGCTTAGTCTCATCTACTGCAAGGAGGAGTTCAGAACCTGTCGTGCTGCTGTGGACCTACTCCAGCTGTTTATGGAGAACAATCTTGAAGAAGTCTTTTCAGAGACTGTCACTCACCTAAAGACCCTCATCACCACAGCAGAAGCTGAGAGGTGCTTCTCAATCTTGAAAAGAATTAAGACTTTTCTGAGAAATAGCATGACTCAGGAGAGTCTGTCAATGGAGAAGAGACTGGTGACCGAGATGACTGATTTCAACCAGAAGGTCATTGAGAAATGTGCAATCCAGAAAGAAAGGAGAGCAAAATTTATTTTCAAATAGTGCTACTGGTCAGTGATTAGGCAACTTTACAATGTGTGAGTGTTTGTGTTTTATGATTACCTTTATTACTTAATTACTGATAATAAACCCACATTGAACTCAAATTCACTGATTCGTGGTAAATTTATAACATTGTTTAACAGTTGACTTTAACATTTTCAATATTTTATTTAGTAGTAATGATACATAATCACCTAATAAATGGCTATTTACAGTCCTGCGTTATAAATTTTTTAGCACCAGCCGCCACTGATGTGGGGTTACCATCTTTTCTTCATGTGTCACCTCCAAATGGTGCAGAATGCAGCAGCCCATCCACTCACGGGAACCCTTAAACGTGACCATATCACACCAATCCCACGCTTGGTTACCAGTCCGATACCAAACTGATTTAAAAATGCTTTTCTATAAAGATTGCAAAGCTCTTAATAATTTACCCTCTATCTGATCTGCTTATTACAGCACTTATAATCCATCTAGATCACTTCAGTCTCGAAACAACTGTCACCTCCTGTTTGTTCTATGATCCAGCCTTCGCTCCTGCGTTTTCTGAATTAAAATCATTGTTAAAAATGTGTCTATTCTTTATAACTTTTATCAGTCTTTTTTTTTTTTTTTTAAATCTATATCCAGCACTTTTGACCAACCAAGGCTGAGTTTAAATGTGCTTTATAAATAAATTGAATTTAATTAAAATAGAATTTTCAAAGTTTGGTAACTTGTCTAACCATAATAGGAGGGCAGGAACTCTCAGACATTATTATGTTGGGAAACAAATAAACTCTGTCCCCATCTAGCTTTCAGTAAGATAAAAATAAAATATGTTGTGTTAACATTACGAGGTGAACGCTAAACACTACAAAAGAACAGGAATACAGTTGTGTTTGTGCAACTCTTTGTTTTTCATCACACATCTAACAGATGTCTGCATGTGTGCTGTCAAACATACTGTGTTCTGGTAAAGAAACAGAATGACAGTGAAAACACCAAGACTTCAACAGCGGTATGAAGTGTTTTTTAATTTTTTAGTGAGATTTAAAGTAGCATTGTCAGATTCTTTTAATCATGAACATAAAGTTTCAGTAATTGTAGTTACATCATCTGTAACTGAAAAATCTCTTTGCTATATTAAATGATTCCAGACTCGTTTTAACCAGTACACGTAGATATCTAGATAACTATTTGAGAAGTTATAGTTAATGTATTGAACTGAAAAGCACTTGGTTATCCTTGGAGTTCAGCGATCCTGAAATGGTGATATTCATGGTTGTGAGGGTGGCAGCGGGACTTCAGTTGGAGGGTTTGGCTCATTGGTAATCTTTAAATTACGGCAGAACAACACTGAATCTTGACCAAGACCCAGTTTGTACTGCCACAGATATACAGACTCTTTTGGCTTCAGCTCAAAGGTGAGCAGTTCTTCCTCTTCAGTTGCTTCATTCCAGCTTTCATTTTCAGTGCTGACATGTGAACCTCCATATTCTGCAGAAAAGGAGAACTGCAACTTCGCAATTAATGCTGCAAGGTCTCCAAATTTAATCGAGGCTGATCCAGCAATCTTCCAGTTGTGAGTGATCTGGGCCATCTTCTCCTTATTGTATCCAACCTTTTTAGTGATCTTCTTTTGCCATCTCACTGGTGTACTGCTGTCATTATTTATAGTTTTAATATTCTCCCACATGCTGATGGCTGGGCCTTTAGTTACAGACAGCCCACCAGGAAGGAAGTTAAGAACATCAGGATGAACAGAATAGACAGCAGTGCGCTCGTCTGTGCTGAGATCAGGACTAGTGCAGAACTCAACACCCCACTCTGAGGTGGGCTTGAGGAGGGAGAACGAGCAGAAGCAGCCGGTTAATGATAGGATTTTTATTATTGATAATGGTATTCCTAAAAATGGTATTAATGATAATGTTATTAAGCCTTCGGGGAATGGTTTGAGTTGCAGCCCCCAGTAATACAGACCGTCTCTGAAGTTGGGATCCAGGGTGTGTTCTTTAGCATCTGAGTCTAGACTCATGTCAGTTGTTACTCGTAAAGTGCCCTTTTCTTGGAAGATGATGTAAAAATAGCCATGGGCTGCGAAGTAGTGGTCTCCACCCTGACAGTTGGGATGAAGGCTGTAAACTACAGCATCGCTGTCTGTTGTCAGGTTTGTGACTCTGTGGCAGGAACTGCCCTTGATGATGTGAAAGTAGCCTTTGCTATTACCAATGTAATGGTCTCCATTTTTGTTGGCAGGGTGCAGACTGAAAATAGAGATATCTGCACCTTTATTTAAATCAGTTGTCTACATATAGCAGCCGAGGTCAGAGCGGATTATATAATAGTAGTCGTTAGTTGCACAGATGTCAGTGCCTTTTGCTTTGCTCCTGGGAATAATGCTGCTCATCGTGCCTGAACCTGCAACACAGAAGAAGTCAAACATTCAGTCAACTACACATACACGATGGAATGCTGTTATTTTAGTCCTTCAGTAGATTGAGCACAATGATTACTGAACTCTTTACCAAACAGCAATGACTTGTACATACACTATATGGACAAACGTATTGGGACACCCCCTTCTTTAGAACAGAAAAAGGCACTTCCAAAACTGTGGCAACAAAGATGGAAAGATAATTAATGTATTTAGAAATTGTATTTCCATCTCTGTTGCAACAGTTTTGGAAATGTCTAAAATGACTGTACCCATATGTACAAGTCATTGGTGTTTGGTGATGAGTTTTTGGCTCAAAGTCTGCATTTAAAGTCACACCAGAGGTGTTCAGCTTGGATTAGGACTTGGCTTTCTGCAGACCAGTCAAGTTCTTCCACACTGACTAAATCAATCATTTATTTTTGAACCTTGCCTTATACACAGTGGCATTGTCATGTTAGAATAGAAAAGGGTCCTGTCCAAACTGTTGCTTTAAAATTAGAAGCACACAATTCCATAGAATATCATTATATGCTTAAACATTAGGATTTGTACTCATGGAAATTACTAAAGTAGTTTCAATTTATGCCATTGTCTGTCTGAATACTGGATTCTGATTGGCTGGCAGGTGTTGATTAAATTCATTTAACTGCACAGGTAGTTCCAGGTCAGTTTAATCATGTTCTATATTAATGCGCTTCCTATGAACAATGGTGACCATAGTAACATACAGTTACAGTAGAATAGTAATACAGATGAAAATAACCGTCATTTTTATCGTTCCAGTCAAATATTGCAGCGCAAATATTAACATCTTTAATATGTGAATGCTGCGAAATGACCATGGCATAAACGGGATAATCAACGGCTAGCTGTGCATTAAACGATATGAATGCACTTCGCGGAGGAAACCACGGTTCTTTTTCTCCACGTCGTGCATTCAAATCGTTTAATGCACAGCTAGCCTTTTGATTATCCCTTACGTGTTTAATCATCTAGCAGAAAAGACACTCTGTCAAAATGCACGTCTTGAACATGAGGATTTAAATAAAAAAAAAAACTAACATCTGGGCATCACAGAGATCATGTGCATTGCGTATAGTCATGTGTATGTGTATGCGTGCATTGCATATAGTCATTCGGATTGATTACCATTAGTATAATCACAGTTTTACTACAAATTCCATGGTGAAGCTAAATGGCTAGTATAGGAAAACCATGTTAATGTGTGGTTCCTTTAGTTTAACTATTTTATTTATTTATTTTATTTGTAGTAAACCCATGTTTAAACCCATGACATTCTAGTCTTTTTCTGTTTTGATGATGTCATTTAACGAGCAAAGTCTTGCGATACAGAATTTCAGAGAATGATTTTATTCAGAAAATATACTAAAAGACTTTTTTTTTTTTTTTAAAGTTTCTCCTGGAAGAATTTTAGACTTTTTATCATTGATTAAATTGAAAGACTGTATATTGTCACAAATCCGGTCTATGAACTTCCGTTCACTCACCACCAGAGGTAACTTGCTCACCACATGGACTCTTGCACTACACTACTGTTGCACTTCAATAGGCTACAATTCCCATCATCCATTGCACTGACGACACACACAGCTGACTGCACTAATCACACGCTCACTAGAGGTCTTCACAGAGGACCCAGGACCCGTACAGGCTCGGGTCTATATTTTAAATGGTCAGCCGGGTCCGGGTCCGGGTCGGGTCCCAATCTATTACTTCAGGTCCCGGGTCTGTTTAACATTCTGTGTAATAGCCTTGTGTGTAATAGTTTTGTAACTTGCAGTTTGTAAAATTAGGATGAGAAAATCGTGAGCGGGAAATAAGGTGAAAGAAAAAAAATAAAAAATAAAATAAAAAAAAACAACATGCGTTACCTCGAGCCGCCAGAAGTAGAGCGTGGGCGGAGTTAATGTAGCCTACTGCAAGCAGACAGTGATCATGGATTCTTTCATGAGTGATTTGGAAAAAAAAAGAAAAAAAAAAGCTGAAACAAAACTGACGAAGAGACGCACCTGTTATTGAACACGCACACAGTAAAGTGTAACGCACTTCTTGTTCTGCACGTTTTTTGCTAAAAAATAATTGCTCCGAGTCTTTATTACAACCAACAAAAAGTATCGTTATTGTTGCGGAAATGCAACAGTCGAAGTTGACTCGAGATGGAGAAAAAAACTAAAAAAAAAAACTGCGAAGTTGCATTAGTCATCCATCACTGACCGTGACAGCATGTAGACTTTTAAAGCAATAATCAGTGTATTAAGAAGGCTCTTTCAGTCTACAATAGAGAGGAACAGCCATGAATGGAAATTTATTGGCTACGAGGATTGCATCGCAGTCAGGGAGAAGGCTACTAACAGTAGTAAGGGAATTTTATATTTTTTCTCGCAACTTGTTATTGACTTAATAGCAGTTTGCTGTGCAGTATGTGCCGATCGGGTGCAGTCGGGTCTGTGTCTTCCCAGCCGGGTTTGGGTCCAACTTTCAAATAATGGTCGGGTCCGCCTCGGGTCCGGGTAGTACATTTAAGGCATTTCTCGGGTCTGCACGGGTTCGGGTCCCACTATCAAATAAAACACGGGTCCGGGTTGGTTCGGTGCAGCACATTTACGGGTCTCTTCAGGTTCGGGTACAAATTTTTGGACCCGTGAAGACCTCTAACGCTCACACCTGAGAACTAACACACAATCACTCACCCTACATAAACCATGGACTTCCCTTCACAGTTCGCCGAGTATTAATCTGCGTATAGCACTCCTCAAGCGCTAGCTGCCTTACCGAGCCATTCTGTGTTTCTGTTCAGTTCCAGTATTGTCCTGCGTTTATCACTCCCCTTCTGTGTACCTGGACTATCTCTCTGCCTTGCTCTTTGGATATTGTTCGCGCCTTGCCTGGATTATTGCTCACGTTTCGTACCTCTCTTGTCTAGCCCTCTATATACCTGTTTGCCAGTTGTTCGACCCTGCTTGTATTTTGACCACGTTACTGTTTAATAAAAGCTTTGCAAATGGATCCGCACATCTCACGTCTCGTTGGCTCCGTTACAGATATGATTTTTATTAGTGCTATTGTTGTTTCTTCTATGTTTTTGTATAATTAAGAAAATATATTTTTATAAATGTATTGAAATTATATGTTGCCATGAATATAGCTATTGATGCTGATATGGCGTTAAAACAAATAAAATTTTAAAAAAAAATTCTGCTGCTTCATATTTTTCAGGATTCTTTGATGAATAAAAAGTTTTTAAAAAGTACGGCATTTATGTGAAACAGAAATGTTTGCTCTAACTTTTGATAACTGATAACAAGACATTGATAATAATCAGAAGTGTTTCTTGAGCAGCAAATCAGCATATCAGAATGATTTCTGAAGGATCAAGTGATCTGTATACTTTATACAGAATATCTCTTCGCCTGTCCAGATTTTGAAATAATTTTGCAGAAGGCTTTAATTCAACTCTGATTACAGCATATTGAAAAATATACATAACCGGAAGAATCGATACACTGCTTCTACGAACACTTCCGGTAATAAATTACGCTGTGATAAAGGTCTATTAGTTGTTCACTAATGGTGTCCCCTTCCCAAAGTGCCCTTCAAGGGTGATGTCACTACTCAATCTGTACCGGAAACACGATTTGTACTGCTATTAGTACCGAAAGATTTTATAATGAAAAAGACAATTGACTGTCTGTTACAACCTGTACTTGTTCAGCTCCCATATCTGGATATGTAATTTGATCTTTTTTACATTGAATTGCAGCTTCTTTTGACTTTTTCTTTTTTCCTATTAAAATAGATGACAGACTCTTCTACATCGGCCCCAGTAGGCAGTACATGCGGCTAGTTGTCCAGAGCAAGAGAAGAAGTCTATTCTCACGGAGTGCCACAATAACCTGGAAATCACAGTGGCGTCAGAGGCACTCAAAACAGGGTTATTGCTGGCTACTATTGGCCTACGATTATTCAGGATGTGAAAGAATGGGTAATGTACTACAGATGTGGTGCTATACTTTCACTTCTAGTTTTGCCAGTTTTTTTTTTGTATACAAGTATCTATACTTAAGAATGTGTCTATTTTTGCCACCTCTGATTGTTAGATACCTCCTTGATTTAGAAGTTATATTTATTGTCATCACCAACTTGAATCAGGTGGCTGTTTTTTTTGACATTGTATTCAAAAAAATTGTGTTGCTTTTTAGGTCAGATCCTGTCACCGCTGCCAGTTGAATGACCCCATCAATACTGTTGTGCCATTCTTGCATTCCATAAGGTATTGCTTACAATGTTTTCACAAACTGATGAGACTAACAAGCTAGTCTCCACCTTGTTTTACCAGCATTTGGTTGATGCTAATTTTGTGCCATGCAGGTAAAGAACCTTGGGAGGTGCTTGGTTTGGATTTGATTTGACCACTGCCAGAAACAGCAAGCAACAACAAGTATATCCTTACCATGACTGACCTGTACACCAAGTGGGTGATTGCAGAACCTATGCAATCTAAGACAGCAGCTGAGGTGTATGCAATAATAACCGCAAAGCTGTACTTGCTCGGCATGGTTAGGAAAATCATTACAGTCTAGGGACGTAACGATTCACTCAACTCACGATTCGATTCATGATATCAATATATAAATTAAAAAATATATAAATATATAATAAAAAAAATAAATATAAAATTGTGAATCGAATCGAATCGTGAACTCAAGTTTATTTATTTTTTTTACAAAATGAGATTTAAGACAAATTATAAATTAAATGTGTCCTTTTCAAGGGCGTAGGTTTGCTTTTGAGATTGGTGGGGACATAACCCCCCCGGTTATAATTCATATAGCTTACAAAGTTTCTTTTTTTTTTTTAAATAGTATTTTTCACAGAAAATAATTACACAATTATGATTTTGTGAACCAACAACATCAGCATCAGAGCGCTGGGTGTCTTAATCACAAATCACTTTATTTTAATATTAATCGAATTGGACCCAGGATGAATACTCTGCTGTTGCTGTAAAAACGAAACTCGTGCGCATCTGATTGACAGATAAACAGACAGATTTTATTGACAGACAGATTTTATTTTGTGGATATTTCAGCTAAAAGCTTGATTTGTACATTCAGTTGAACAACATTAATTTCAAGTTAAAGACTGTCCGCGGCGACTCAGGATGCTGTTCTAAATCCTGCTGCACCACAGAGTGCCATTTACATAGTTTACCATAAAAAAAAAAAAAAAATAAATAAATAATAAAAAATCACATTATATTTGTCCCAAATTATTGTTGATGTACATGAATTTATCCTAGGCTGAAAGATTGTGTATCTTTCCGCACTACGTTTGTCTTTCTGTCCATATGCTTTATATAGGGAGCTAATAATAGCCATAGATCGCACTTTCTCTTTCCGTTTGCTCTGTTTTGTCAAACAAACACCATACTTCAAACTCATCGATGCAACTTTGTTCATTCCTGAAGTGGGCTTTTATATGAACTGTTTTGGACTGCTGTCTTGAATTGGGTGCAATACCTGTGAGTTGTACCTGTGAGCGCTGTGCTTCTCGTCCGGTGTGTGACTACATTCCGCACATGTATTAAATGCACGTCCTTGAGAGCACGCAGTTTTCTAACGTATTTACTTTAACTTGTTAGGTAATATCAATGATATGACATTTCAGATGTGTCTGAAATGACAAAAACAAATACATATATTTAATTAAATGATCAAATTTATTGCTAGGGACAGTTTGGTAGTGGTTGGATATTGGTAGGGACACCCCTAATTCTACAAAACTTGAGTTCAGTGGGTTGTGACAGTTCACTCCCCTCCCGGAAGGAGTGGCCTCACGCCGTGGAACAAAGGGAGGGACGGTGGGGGACTTAGGAGGAGGAAAAAGGAGTGGATGTGGGATGGTGACAGGGGACGGCGAAGGGCTGGCAGGAAGACAGGCAGGCAGACAATACCGGAGGAGGTTCGGGCGGAGGACGGACACCCGGGAGTAGGGCTGCAACAATCGATTATTTTGATAATCGATTAATCTAACGTTTATTAGAACGATTAATCAACTAATTGTCGATCATTTCACTGATTAATCAATAGACTTTGATTGATTATTCAGCTTTTGCAATTAGTTAAAATATTGGGTTATACATATTATAACAAATAAATAAAAGGTAACCACTTCAGCTTTTGAAAATCATATGTGACCCTGGACCACAAAACCAGTCATAAATATCAATTTTTTGAAATTGAGATTTATACATCATCTGAAAGCTCAATAAATAAGCTTTGATGTATGGTTTGTTAGGATAGGTAGGATAGATACAACTATTTGAAAATCTAGAATCTGAGGGTGCAAAAAAATAAAAATAAATAAAATATTGAGAAAATCGCCTTTAAAGTTGTCCAAATGAAGTTCTTAGCAATGTGTATTACTAATCAAAAATTAAGCTTCAATTGAACATGATCTTTACTTAATGTCCTAATGATTTTTGGCATAAAAGAAATATTGATCATTTTTGTATTGTCGGCTATTGTTACAAATATACCTGTGCTACTTATGACTGGTTTTGTGCTCCAGGGTCTCACATGTAATTAATTAAAATTATTACAAAATAAATTGCTAACACTTTAAAATAAAGTTTCATTAGTTAACATTAGTTGACTACATTAGTTAACATGATCTAATAATGAACAATACTTCTACAGCATTTATTAATCTTAATGTTTAATTTCAGCATTTACTAATGCATTATTAAAATCACAAGTTGTGTTTGTTTACATTAGTTAATGCACTGTGAATTAATATGAACTAACAATGAACGACTGTATTTATTAAATAACATTAACAAAGATTAATAGTGTAATAAATGTATTATTCATTCATGTTAGGTAATACATTATAACAGCTTACCGTAAAAGCATTACCAATTAATTTATATAAATAGATATATTTGGCAAAATCATTCTCACAAAATGAGATGACAGACAGAGAAACTGTCTTAATCACCATTTAATTAGCTATATGAAAAAATAACAATGACACATTCTACGTAACATCTCATTTTGTAAGTCATATGGATAAGGAACAAAATAAAGGTAAGTGTCGACGTTGTCGATAATGTCGACTAATCGTTTCAGCCCTACCCGGGAGGAGGACAACTAACAGAGTCCAGGGTGGAGATGGAAGGAGCCAGGGCGGATCAGATGGAGGGAGGAGACAGGACGGAGACAGGAGGGACTTGGAGCAGGAGGAGCCCGGTGGGACCCAGGCCACAGTCACAATGGTGGCCCATGGAGGAGCCGACGGAGGGAGGTGCCATGGTGGAGGAGTGGCCACCGACTCCATGGGGCCGACCATTGGCGGCGGAGCAGGTGGTGGTGGAGCCCGAGGTGGCGACAGAGAGCCGAAGAGCCAGGGTGACGCCGAGGATCCGGAGGGCCAAGGTGGAGCCGGAGGCATCGGCGACCGAGGTGTAGGCGGAGCTCTGGAAGGCCGCGGCAGAGCCGGAGCGAAAGGGGCCTGAGGTGGAGCTGGAGGGAAGGAGGAGCCCAACGAAGCCTGAGGGATGAAGGGATGTGGCGTAGCCAGAGGAGTGTAGTCCCGAGTTGGAGGTAGGGGGACGACTGACCGAGGTGGAGGTAGGGGGACGTCTGACCAAGGCGGAGCCGGAGGGACGAGGGAACCCGGTGGAGCTGGTGGACTGACGGGTTCCGGTGGAGACGAGGGAGCTGGAAGCCGAGGTGGAGCCGCTGGGTCGTAGGACCGAGGCGGAGTCTGGGCCTCGGAGGCTGAAGGCGGAGTCGAGGGATCCTCCATACTCAACACCAATGGAGCTGGAGATCGGCAGACCAGCAGTGAACCCCCGCCACAGATGGTGAGCTGAGGGTGAGCAGAGAGGCTGATGGAATCCAGCGATGAAGGTGTTGAAACAGGGGCCAGATCAGTAAGAGGAGGTGGGAGAGGGAGGTTGGGTGGGATATATTCCCAGGCATACAGTTCGGGAGATGGGTGAATGACGAGTGTATCCGAATGAAAGTATATTAAGTCTCCCAGGTCTAGCTCGTACCCACCCCCAGCGGTGGCGCCGTGGGCGGGGCTTTCCATAGCCCCCGCGATCTCCACAGCTGTGTCCACCGTCGCTTGTGCTGTCGGCTCTCGCACCTGGTCATACACTTGGGGCTCAGGCTCCGGGACGATCGTTTGCTCTGTCATTCTTGATGGCGATGGCTCAACAACCACGGCAGGCTCTGGCTCTCTGTCTGTGGATCAGCATTGCGGGGTGGTAGTTGACTGGGCTCTGGGTCCCGAGTGGGGCTGGTGTCATTGTCCGCCATGTCCACAGTCAGGTGCGACTTGCAGGACACCAGTACCCACTCGATGAAGGCGACGAGGCTCTCTCGAGGACCATCCCTGGACAACAGCTCACGTGTGGTGTTGTTAACCCTCTGGGGTCGGCAAACGCGGATACGTGTTTTGTGGCAGATTTTCCTGATAAGGCCGAAATGAGCTTGAATTACTCTGCCATTTTTGATTGTACAGATAAGAGCAATACACCATTCAAATCTGTAAGGGGTCTACGTTTATTTGTATACATTCATAATAACAACTAAACTTTGTGCTTTTGAAGAATAAAGAAAACAAACAGGGTACACTCTCTGTCTTCTCCGTCTCCGCGAACTGCAACTCAGCAAATACTCATAATTCCCATGTCTGTGTGCTATCTATAGAAAGCTTGAAGTGTCTACTTTTAAATGAAGTAAGTCTTATCGAAAACAAATATTCTGTGAAGTAATCCTTATGAAACCAACACCATGTTCAGTCTTTCCCGTCTAACTCATTATCTCTAATGAAATACCGCCCCCTCACGGCTTGCTGCGTTCATATGTAAATATCCACGTGGGACATGCACACGTGCAAACGCCCAAAACAAACAAAGAGAGGAGATCCTTCATCGTGGCTACTGTTCGTTTCTGGAAGAAGACGCGCTGAGTAAAGGAAGGATTTCCCTCAAAAGAAGAACACGATTTCATCCAGTAGAGGAGATCAATCTGATGAGTAAGTAATGTTTCTTTTTTGCATTAGTTAACGTGTTATTGTGACATAAACTTGAACACATTTACTAACAGTTAGTTGGGTTTTTCCCAAACTACAACATGATGAATGCTATGCGTCTAAGAATGTTTAGACCATGTTTATTATTAATACTCTGTTCACAAATATATTTTAATAGGGTGCTAAAAAATAACAATTAGTTTCTCAGATATAAAATATCCTTTTTTATAGTACAAAGTAGGCTACATCTTTTTATAGTACAAAGCATGCGTGAGTCTATGGCTGCAGAATCATATCATAGGCTACTATAAAATCATACATACTAGGCTATCATAGTTGGGTATTTCCCAAACTATAATTCCTGACTACAATGTTTGAAATCGAGTAAAACATTTTGAATATGAAAGGCAATTTGTTGTATTTAAATTTCTTATGGTGCGATGATGTTTTCATGCTCTATATAAAACAATACAAGTAATATGAGTGTACACTGTAACATCATGAATGCTACGAGTCTAAGTATATTTAGAACTTGTTTATTGTTAATAGCTGTAGGAGATCCTTGAACGGACACACACATATAGCGAGCAAACTCATTCCAGAGGAATGAGTCAATCTCTGGTTTCACCTCTGGAAGTCGTAAAAGTAACTAAGGATCCAAGACAAAGTGTCTGGATCAAGATCCTGTCTTGTTAATCCTTATCCCTCCAGAGATCAGAACAAGCTAGAGAATCAACTTCACCAACGCAGAACAAAGGAAACTTCTGGCGGGAAAGATACCAGATCCAGATGGTAAATGGACCCTTGACCAGCTAACGTATAAATTGACAAACTTATTTACAGTTGTAGGCCTGACTTAAACATACGCCAGAACTCCTCTCCCGGACACCTTCTGACCTCAGGAGTACTTGTGGCCCCTCCTCGGATGCATTCCTGAAAATTTGCTTTTTCGGAAAACACTCAAAAGTGACAAAGACAAAGAAAACACTCAAAAGTGCGCCAAAACTCCAAAAGACAATAATCAGGACTTTTAAGTAATGAAAATGTATCCCCAAATTATGTGTGTTATGCCTTAGATATGCTTGATATGTTAGTAAAACATACGCTATGTTAATCTATCCATTATAAGGTCAATATCATTTTAACCTATGTATTATGAGGGTATGAATATGTGTGTGTGTCATGTTTGGTGTTAAACGAAAGTATATTTTATTTGCAACAACTCTGTGTGGATGAAATGTAGAAATTAGGTAAATCCCGTAACGTTATAGTGTTTATCAAGATTATTAACAAAACCCTGCAAGGATCTTCGGTCATGTGATTACAGCTCGTTAATTTATGCAGAGAAATGGAGCCTAGGAAGCTGAGCTCCACCTTGCAACAAGCAGATTGGTACCCCAGCTCCGGGGCAGGCCTAAAGTGGTCTGCTTAAATTCTAATGTTCAACTAAACTCAACGCTTTTTTGCCATGGTCTGAAAACTGCTTCAACATGTGTGCTCATACGCCGGATCAAACCATCACCTCATTCCAAACTTCAAGCTCTTCAAGAAAACTTCTGCAACCGAGAAAGGAAAGAAGAACTTCTAGCGCGTCTCCTCCAGCCAGGCAACCCACCAATCACAGCCGGAATTCCCTAAAGAGACGTCAGACAAACAACGGTTCGCCAGCCAATTAGCCGAACCCCGGGATTCCCTCAACCAGACGAGACGAGACCCGGCAGCAAACCTTCTAACAAGTAAAACAAATCTCTTATCTATTGGCTGAAAACGGCGCAAAGTTGTTATTAATGGGAAAGATAGAACTAAGCTCTGCTTTGTTGACTTTCTGATAACCACCGAAGTTGAGACTTCCTTCATAACTCATAATTCTGCATAACTCTGTGATTTGTGTGTGTGTGTTTAGATGATTTAGTCTCATGTAATCTTAGAAGTAGTTCAATAAACTTGTCTCATTGTATAGAGCATTGTCTGTGTTTTGTATTTGATCAGCTATTGCCTTGCGCTGTCTGCCCTTTGCTACCTTGCTCAAAAATTGATAAATTACTATTTTGTTTGTTTTATTGTTGGCCACAAAGCAAGATAAACAAAATTGTTAACATATACTGACTTTAATGTCTCGCTGGACGAACCGTTAAAAGGTATAAATTATACATTTTGATTAATAGAAATTAATCAAATCAATATCTATCTTTACGATTCAATTTCGTAAAGCCAAAATTCAAAATAAAGCTTAAATCAGAGCTAAGTCCTTACATAGCCTAGCCTAGTCTGTTCAAAATATATATATATATATATATATATATATATATATATATATATATATATATATATATATATATATATATATATATATATATATATATATATATATATATATATATATATATATATATATATATATATATATATATATATATATATATGGGGAAGTTGTGGCCTAATGGTTAGAGAGTTGGACTCGTAACCTAAAGGTTGCGGGTTCGAGTCTCGGGAATTGTAGGTGGGGGGAGTTGAGTGTACAGCGCTCTCTCCACCCTCAATACCATGACTAAGGTGCCCTTGAGCAAGGCACCGAACCCCCAACTGCTCCCCGGGCGCCGCAGCATAAATGGCTGCCCACTGCTCCGGGTGTGTGTTCACTGCTGTGTGTGTGCACTTTGGTTGGGTTAACTGCAGAGCACAAATTCCGAGTATGGGTCACCATACATGGCCACGTCACTTCACTTCCCTTCACTATATATATATATATGTATATATATGTAGCGCCCTCTTCAGGTATTAGGGGAATCCACCTGTTTGAACCGTTGATGCTAGAACCCGGATTCTTTTGATTGTGTCTCTCGACGTGATTTTACTTAAAATCAAACGGTGATTCTGCTTTTTATACTACTACTTACAAAGTGCAACTCTGATCTCTGTAAACTACTTTCCACAAATATTAACAACCTCTCAATACATTGGAGTGACCACACTATGTAGCAGAAATACACAAATTTATTCCAAAGAAGATAAACAGAAGAAATCAAAGATTAATCAAAATCTGGGAAGGGATAGAGGCTATTTACACAAAAAAAAAAAAAAAAAACATTATTAGAGAAAAACATTACTTATTGCAAATAGTGGTAATTATCTGCACCTCTGCATTGTAATACATTATAAAAAAGTATGCAATAACTTATTGAGTGTAATTTTTTAATTTTATTTCAAATTATTAAATGGATGCCACCTTATTGGGACAAAGCTCTCCCTACACCTACCCTAACCCTACCCGATACTTTATGTTCAACTTTTTGATTGTTTCCTTCATTTTTATTAAAAAAATGCTTTTCTGCTGTGATTTGAAATTTAAAAAGGGAGAAAAAAAAGGTCGCCAAAAGGCAGATTTGAACCGCGGTCGATCGCGTCAAAAGAAGTTTAACACACACTTTACCATCTACGCCACTGAATCTGACAATTGACCACCGTCTTTTGCAAATTTGACTATCCCAATCATATGTCTGTGGGTGGAGTTAGTGTAAATTGCCTCTGCCAACAACATGGCTATTTGCACTTAAATAGACACTCCGATTTATTTTTTTAATATTCCCAACAATTAAAGTTGCCCACAGAAAAAAAAAAACAGGGGTTGCTGCAGCACCCTCAGCACCCCCACTTCCCACGCCCCTGTGCAGTAACAGTCTTTGGCGATCAACTTTGATCACCTATAACTCCCTATTACAGGCACTGATTTAAATGATAATCCTGATTTAAGTTTCTCACCGGCGGTCCACGTTAGTCTTGTTTACTGCAATGCCAATCAAGCGTTAAAACAGCATTTCTTCAGAATCGCGTTGCGTCGACTTCTTTGTGACGTCGTGTTGACTTCACAACAGAATAATATGCTGATTATCAAACAAACAATAGCGTTCTGACTACATTATTCACAAATAAAGTGACGCATTTTCTGTTCTCATGCCGACAACATCACCTACGCACTTTTATTTCTCTCATCTCTTCCTCTATCTGACTGACAACCTCGCTGACCAATCACAGTTTCCAGTCTCGACATTAGGCGGGATTAAGTCAACTCTTTAAACAATAACCTTAAATAAAACACAACTTGTTATTAATAATAAATTAGCCCAGGGTTACATACACACACACACACACACACACACACACATATATATATATATATATATATATATATATATATATATATACAGATGCTCCTGATATTAACATGCTCACAAATGGTTTTTTTTTTTTTTTTGGTTGTTTGTATTTTATTGAATCAGATACCTGCACCACAGATGAATCCTGATGACTTTCTTCAAACTGTTTTCCTCTGAGAGCGCTGTACCAACATCAGATGTTCAACTACATTGATATTTTATGGAAAAACAAGCTCCTTGACTACTGATTATGTTTTTTAAGCAGCAAATCAGAATATTAAGAGTGATTTCTGAAGAATCATGTGACTGGAGTAATGATGCTAAAAATTCAGCTTTGAAAGTCAGCTTTGATTGTTCCTAATAAACTGTTTAACTGCGCTCGCAACTGAATCTCAAGTTATTTTGTGTGATAACTAAATATATTCTTAATAAACTACAAACAAAAAATATATAAATTTATTTTGTCCTCATATTCTTTTTTGTTACTCTTCCCTCTGTCACATACCTGCCTGGATGGCTCATTATGCAGCTCATTATGCGGGCCTTTGTCTTCTCAGGTGTGAATGTGAAGGTTGACGCCTTCTCGCATAGACGTTTTCTACTCAAAAATTGTCTTTGAAAATTTAAATCAATATATTGTTTTCTGTGAGCAAGTAAACAAGATGATTTTCATATCATTTTGAAGTAAAAACACTAGGGTACAAGATCCAGTTCTCAAAAGTCTTGTGAACAAATGTTCTGTATGTTTTACGGCCTTATTTCAGTGACTTCAAAATTGTAGTTTTTCACTAACCACGCATAAATATTTCTTTCTCAAACACACAATCATGTACATAAATGCTGCTAACATATTACTGTAGCCCAGTTTGTGCTGTTTACAGTGTTATTAGACTTTAGCCATTTATATATTTATAAACAAATGAAAAAAGCACAAATGTCAGGGCATGTCAAAACTTCTCCAGGCCCCCAAAACACTCTCAGACCCCAGAGGGTTAAGTCCAGCTCAGTAGAACGTGCTGAGGCAGTTGTCTGGGTAGTGCGTGTTATTTGCCAGGAACACAAAATCCTCAGTGTGGTCCTCGAGAGAGCGGTCCCCCTGCTCCAGCAGGAGGATGAGGACTGCAGGATTATCCGTAAATCAAAATAAAAACTGACAAAAACGGGAAACCAAAACAAGGGGAAACATGCCGCTACACTTTACTTCTAAGGTCGGTTATTAAGGGAACACAGGCAGAGACAAAACTTGAATCCAGTGGGTTGTGACATAGGCATTCTAGGCATTCTTCATGCCTATGCTTGTTTGTTCAGGGGGGGCCCAAACGCAATGAAGATCTATATAATATTTTTGTTATACTATGGGCTATCTATCTACAACAGTAAAAGAACCAAAACCCCAGAATACATTGAGGAAATAAACATAACAAACAATAAAATGACAAACTATTTCCATGTTTTCCACCTTTTTTTATGTACTGAAATCACGCTTTCTTTCTCCCGTTCTCTCTCACAGATGCACACACACAGTACAGACACGCACTCGCGCACACATGCGGAGACGCGAAAAGAAACCTGTCAGCGCTGCCCCGCAAATTTATCAGTAAAATAGTTTCGCAGCTGAAAAGCTACATGACATTTCTCAGTAGCGAGGTTCTTGAAGCAGTTCAACTTAAAGATTCGCTATTACTCTGCTGCTGAACACTGCTGAGAGACGCACAGACGCAGGTATTCACACACACTTAATCTCTCTTTCTCTCTCTCTCTCTCTCTCTAATAACTTAATGCAGTCTAGCGCAGTTATTAATAACTCCATTAACCTGCATATATGGCTCAATCCTCTGTTATGCCTCTAAACGGAACGGAAGGTTTGGGATGAGGTGCGTAAAAAATTAGTTTAACACACGAGATTCAGGATGGAAACATGACAAATGTCTTAAAATAAATCATCTGAACAATGTCTGGTGTGGTTGTATAGTCCGTTAAAATTATTAGAGAAATAAAGCACTACTGAATGGAACGGTCTTTCTCCATTCTCAAACAAATTAAGACATTCGATTTTTATTGACTGAACATAAGTGCTTATTGCGATAGAAAACACTGTAACGGTTTCCACTGATTACAAAATATTTTAGTTTGCTGGGGTGGTAATATATTAAATAGGGAAGGGGGGGCCCAAAACTGTGTTTTGCCTATGTCATGATAAGAGGTAAATCCGGCCCTGATCATGATCCAAACAAAGATGCTGCATACATGCAACATGAGCAGTTTTTAATCTAAATTAAGTTGTATAATTTCAAACTTTGAAGCAAAAACAGAATGGTCTGACTTCAGCTTTGTGAAACTATACAAAAATATCTGCATGAAATCTGTTGTGCTGCTGAGAGGCTTGCGATTGTAGCTCCATGTAGCTTCGCTTTTTATTGAATCTCTACCTTACTTTCACTCCCTGTTGTTTAAAGTGATAATGTATAACTTAATTCCCACCATATTTCTGGTGTTATCTTTCAAACTAATTTGATCGTTCGCTTTTAAAACCGGGAGTGCAGCGCGTGCAGCGCATTAGCATTCATTAGCCAGTTAGCTTGTCACTCGCGGTTCCATTTGCGTTTCTATTCGCGCCTATTATTGTTTTCTTTTTTTTCTCACTCCGTTTTTCACAAGTTCATCAAACAACAGTGGTAAGTTAAGTTGGTGTCATTCATCAATCACGGTGAGTAATGGCTTCTTCTCTTGCTATTCTTCTCCTCTATCCATTAGGCAGTCATGGATAGAGAGTTGGACTTGTAACCCAAAGGTCGTGGGTTCGAGTCTCAGGTCCTGCAGGGATTGTAGGTGGGGGGAGTGAATAACCAGCACTCTCTCCACCCTCAATACCATGACTGAGGTGAGACCCTTGAGCAAGGCACCGAACCCCCAACTGCTCCCCGGGTGCCGCAGCATTGGCTGCCCACTGCTCCAGGTGTATGTTCACCGCTGTGTGTGTGTGCACTTGGATGGGTTAAATGCAGAGCACAAATTCTGAGTATGGGTCACCATACTTGGCCACACACCACTTCCCCTTCCCTATTGTTGTTTGCACTGTTTGCCATATGTACAGTTTATCTGTCTCTGTCAGAAGCGAGGGATTCACGTGATAAATGCAGGGAAATAGTTAGGCTGACAGACAAGGTTTTAGAACTAGAGACGCGCATCCAAACTTTAGTTGAGTACAGTAAGAATGTGAGGGCTGTAGATACTGCTTTGGATGCGACTAGCCCAGGGAGTCCTGTACATTGTTCGGTTCTGGTAGAGCCCGTGCAGCAGGGCAACTGGGTGACTGTGAGGCAGCATAGTCGTGGGTCAAAACACCGCTCTTCCGTTCCGATTACAACATCAAACAGGTTCTCCCCACTCAGTGACACGCCCACTGAGAAACCTGATGAAAGTGCTCTAGTTATTAGCGATTCTATTGTACGGAATGTGAAAATAGAGACACCAGCCACCATAGTCCATTGTTTACCGGGAGCCAGAGCGCCTGACATCTTAGCAAATTTAAAAGTGCTGGCTAATGCTAAACGTAAATTCAGTAAGATTGTTATCCACGATGGCGCTAATGATCTCCAACTTCTCCAGTCGGAGATCGCTAAAAATGTTAAATGTTAAAGAGGTGTGTGAACTTGCAAGTACGATGTCAGACACTGTAATATTCTCTGGTCCGCTCCCTGCTTACCGTGGTGATGAGATACATAGCAGACTGTCGTCACTCAATGGCTGGATGTCTAAATGGTGCCCGCAAAATAACATAGACTATATAGACAATTGGACGAGTTTTTGGGGCAGACCTGACCTGTTGAAAAGAGATGGTGTTCATCCCTCCTGGGGTGGTGCCGCTCTTCTCTCTAGAAATATGGCACAAAGTCTTAGAGTTCGTACTTGACTAACAGGGGCCCAGGTCAGGAAGCAGACAGACTGGCTAAACCAACCGTCTGCTAGCCGCCTCACGTCACAGAAGTCAGTTAATTCTCACCACTCCTTCACCTAGATATCACACTATAGAGACTGTGTCTGTTCCCCGTACTAGAAAATACAGAAAACATCCAAACCAAAGTAATAGTAACAGTTTAATTGATGTTCAACAAATAAAAAACAGATATAATACAGATAAACACATGATAAAGCTTGGCTTATTGAATATTAGATCCCTTTCTACAAAAGCACTTTTTGTAAATGATATGTTCACTGACCATAAACTAGATGTGCTTTGTTCGACAGAAACCTGGCTAAAACCAGATGATTACATTACTTTAAACGAGTCTACACCCCAAGATTACTGTTACAAACATGAAGCGCGTCCAAAAGGTAAAGAGGGAGGTGTTGCTACAATTTATAGCAATATTTTCAGTATTTCTCAGAGGTTGGGTTTCAAGTATAATTCGTTCGAAGTAATGGTGCTTCATATAACATTATCCAAAGAAACAAGTGTTAAACAACACTGCGTCGATACAGTGTTGTTTAACAATACAATTGTTAACAATACATTGGTATTGTATCAGACACTTGCTCTTAACATTATATGAAAATCAAGCTCAAATGGAGTTAATGTTTTTGACCAGAGAATGACGGAGATGGAGTGTTTTGTCTGTCATTAGAACAGCTGTGACTGTTATCTGAGGCGGCAAGTGCATTATACGCTCTCATCAACTTTTACAGGTTATATACCATTGATTGTAGCTATATGGGCGCTAAGTTTTCTTGTTGTTTAATACACTTGGCCAAAATCTCAAATGAAGTGCTTATGCACAGGATACTTAAAACGTACAAAAGTAGCCTATAGGCTATTGGCTTGACGTTAAATAATCTAATTCTTCTCTGCTCTTCAAACACACAAAAGCATTAGCCTTTACAGACATAGTGTTTGAGTAAAGAAAACGCTGTACTATTCAAACAGCAATTATTTATTTGCCCTTTCATTTCGAAAAAGCAGAGATCTGTCTCCTCCAGGCTGTGTGCAGCGCGTCAATCTGAATGGAGGCGGGGTGAAGTTACGAGGTCTCGCTGAGAGCTTGATGATCCAATGGCGTTACGAAGTTTTACTGACAAGCTCTTTTTAATGCTTATCATTGGATAACTATTTTTAAAACCCTCTAATAATAAATAAATAATAATAACGAATTTTAATAGATTCAAGTTATATTTTATTAGGATAATTTTTCACAGCAACTGACTGGGCTAGAGTATGGCAACTGCCATACTCTGCCATACGGAAACGCCGCCCCTGGATACAGCCGACTCCAGAGAGTTAATAATAAATCCCCTGTGGTGTTTGTACTAGCTACTGTATACAGGCCACCAGGGCACCATACAGACTTTATTAAAGAATTTACTGATTTTCTATCGGAGTTAGTGCTGGCTGCAGATAAAGTCTGTTGGTGATTTTAATATCCATGTTGATAATGAAAAAGATTTGTTGGGATCAGCATTTATAGACATTCTAAACTCTATTGGTGTTAAACAACATGTGTCAGGACCTACTCATTGACGAAATCATACTCTAGATTTAATACTGTCACATAGAATTGATGTCAGTGGCATTGAAATTTTGCAGCAGAGCGATGATATCTCAGATCATTATCTAGTCTCCTGTATATTCCATATAGATAAAGCTGTAAAGCCAACTCCTTGTTACAAATATGGTAGAACCATCACTTCTACCACAAAAGACTGCTTTATAAATAATCTTCCTGACTTATCTCAGTTCCTCAGCATATCCAATAGCTCAGAACAAGTTGATGATGTAACAGAAACTGGACTCTCTCTTCTCTAGCACTTTAGATACAGTTGCTCCTTTACGCTTAAGGAAGATTAAGGATAAGAGTCCAACACCGTGGTATAATGAGCACACTCGCGCCCTACAGAGAGCAGCCCAGAAAATGGAGCACAGCTGGAGGAAAACAAAACTAGAGGTATTTCGTATAGCTTGGAGGGAAAGTACCCTATCCTACAGAAAAGCATTAAAAACTGCTAGATCTGATTACTTGTCGTCTCTTCTAGAAGAAAACAAATATAACCTCCGGTATTTATTCAATACAGTCACTAAATTAACGAAAAATAAAGCATCAACAGGTGTTGGCGTTTCCCAAAAGCACAGCTGTAATGACTTTATAAACTACTTTACTTCCAAGATCGATACTATCAGAGATAAAATTGTAACCATGCAGCCGTCAGCTACAGTATCGCATCAGATAGTGCACTATAGATCCCCTGAGGAACAATTCCACTCATTCTCTACTGTAGGAGACGAAGAATTGTATAAACTTGTTAAATCATCTAAACCAACAACAGGTATGTTAGACCCTATTCCATCTAAACTACTAAAAGAGCTGCTTCCAGAAGTCATAGATCCTATTTTGGCTATTATTAATTCATCATTGTCATTAGGATATGTCCCCAAAACCTTCAAATTGGCTGTTATTAAGCCTCTCATTAAAAAACCACAACTTGACCCCAAAGAAATAGTTAATTACAGACCGATCTCAAATCTCCCTTTACTGTCAAAGATACTAGAAAAGGTAGTATCCTCACAATTATATTCCTTCTTAGAGAAAAATGGTATCTGTGAGAAATTCCAGTCAGGATTTAGACCGTATCATAGTACTGAGACTGCTCTCATTAGATCTCAAATGACCTGCTTCTATCATCTGATCGTGGTTGTATCTCTTTATTAGTTCTACTAGATCTTAGCGCTGCGTTCGACTCTATCTACCACAATATTCTTTTGAATAGACTAGAAAACTTTGTTGGCATTAGTGGAAGTGCCTTAGCATGGTTCAAATCTTACTTATCTGACCACCATCAGTTCGTAGCAGTGAATGAAGAGGTATCATATCGATCACAAGTGCAGTATGGAGTACCTCAAGGCTCAGTACTAGGGCCGTTACTTTTCACGCTTTACATGTTACCCTTGGGAGATATTATCAGGAGACATGGTGTTAGCCTTCACTGTTATGCTGATGATACTCAGCTCTATATTTCTTCACAGCCCGGTGAAACACACCAAATTGAGAAACTAACGGAATGCATAGTCGATATGAAAAACTGGATGACGAGTAACTTCTTACTGCTAAATTCTGAAAAAACAGAGGTGTTAATTATCGGACCTAAAAACCCCACATGTAATAACCTAGAACACTATCTAACACTTGACGGCTGCTCTGTCAATTCTTCTTCATCAGTTAGGAACCTAGGTGTGCTGTTTGATAGCAATCTTTCATTTGAAAGCCATGTTTCTAGTATCTGTAAAACTGTGTTTTTCCATCTCAAAAACATATCTAAATTGCGACCTATGCTCTCAACGTCAAATGCAGAAATACTAATTCATGCGTTTATGACCTCAAGGTTAGACTATTGTAATGCTTTATTGGGTGTTTGTTCTGCACGCTTGGTCAACAAACTACAGTTGGTCCAAAATGCAGCAGCTAGAGTCCTTAATAGAAACAGGAAGTATGACCATATTAGCCCGGTTCTGTCAACACTGCACTGGCTCCCTAACAAACATCGGATAGATTTTAAAATCTTGTTAATTACTTATAAAGCCCTGAATGGCTTAGCTCCTCAGCACTTGAGCGAGCTTTTATCACATTATAGTCCTCCACGTCCGCTGCGTTCTCAAAACTCTGGCCGTTTGATAATACCTAGAATATCAAAATCGACTGTGGGCGGCAGATCCTTTTCCTATTTAGCGCCCAAACTCTGGAACAATCTACCTAACACTGTTCGGGAGGCAGACACACTCTGTCAGTTTAAATCTAGATTAAAGACAGATCTCTTTAACCTGGCTTACACATAACATACTAATACGCTTCTATTATTCAAATCCGTTAAAGGATTGTTAGGCTGCATTAATTAGGTCAACCAGAACCGGGAACACTCCTCATAACACACGATGTACTCGTTACATCGTAAGAAGAATTGCATCTACGCTAATATTTGTCTGTTTCTTTCTTATTCTGTTTCTCAGTCCGTGTTCGGATCAGATGGTGGATCAGCACCAAGAGATGATGTCTACAGCCCTGATCATCAGCGGAGACCAGGACATCTAGATGAGCCCCAGAGACATATCCCCAGTGAGGACCTCGACTAAAATACAATGAAACTAAAAATATAATAAAATACCTAACAATATAAAAATAGAAATATAATACATTTATACATTTAAAATTTTAATTAAAACATAATAATATACAAATATGAAAAATGAATAAATACATTCTAAAATAATAAATAGTATTATATATATATATATATATATATATATATATATATATATATATATATACACACACACACACACACACACACACACACATACAGGTGCATCTCAATGAATTACAATGTCGTGGAAAAGTTCATTTATTTCACTAACTCAACTCAAATTGTGAAACTTGTGTATTAAATAAATTCAATGCACACAGACTGAACTAGTTTATGTCTTTGGTTCTTTTAATTGTGATGATTTTGGCTCATATTTAACAAAACCCACCAATTCACTATCTCAACAAATTAGAATATGGTGACATGCCAATCAGCTAATCAACTCAAAACACCTGCAAAAGTTTCCTGAACCTTCAAAATGGTTACACAATAGCCTATACAATCATGGGGAAGACTGCTGATCTGACAGTTGTCCAGAAGAAAATCATTGACACCCTCCACAAAGAGGGTAAGTCACAGAAGGTCATTACTGAATGGTTGGCTGTTCACAGAGTGCTGTATCAAAGCATATTAAGTGAAAAGTTGACTGGAAGGAAGAAATGGCGTAGGAAAAGGTGCACGAGCAACAGGGATGACCACAAGCTTGAGAATACTGTCAAAAAAAGCTGATTCAAACACTTGGGAGAGCTTCACAAGGAGTGGACTGAAGCTGGAGTCAGTGATCAAGAGTCACCACGCTCAGACGTCATCAGGAAAAGGGCTACCAAGCCACTTCTGAAACAGAAACAATGTCAGAAGCATCTTACCTGGGCTAAGGAGAAAAAAACTGGACTGTTGCTCAGTGGTCCAAAGTCCTCTTTTCAGATAAAAGTAAATTTTGCATTTCATTTGGAAATCAAGGTCCCAGAGTCTGGAGGAAGACTGGAGAGGCACAGAATCCAAGCTGCTTGAAGCCCAGTGTGAAGTTTCCACAGTCAGTGATGAATTGGGCTGCCATTTCATCTGCTGGTGTTGGTCCATTGTGTTTTCTGAAGTCCACAGTCAACGCAGCCATCTACCATGATATTTTAGAGCACTTAATTCTTTCTTCTGCTGACAAGCTTTATGAAGATGCTGATTTCATTTTCCAGCAGGACTTGGCACCTGCCCACACTGCCAAAAACACCAAAAGTTGGTTAAATGACCATGGTGTTGGTGTGCTTGACTGGCCAGCAAACTCACCAGACCTGAACCCCATAGAGAATCTACGGGGTATTGTCAAGAGGAAGATGAGTGACACCAGACCCAACAATGCAGATGAGCTGAAGGCCACTGTCAAAGAAACCTGGGCTTCCATACCACCTCAGCAGTGCCACAGACTGATCACCTCCATGCCACGCCGAATTGAGGCAGTAATTAAAGCAAAAGGAGCCCCTATCAAGTATTGAGTACATATACAGTAAATGAACATACTTTCCAGAAGGCCAACAATTCACTAAAAATGATTTTTTTTTTTATTGGTCTTATGAAGTATTCTAATTTGTTGAGATAGTGAATTGGTGGGTTTTTGTTAAATGTGAGCCAAAACCATCACAATTAAAAGAACCAAACACTTAAACTACTTCAGTCTGTGTGCATTGAATTTATTTAATACATGAGTTTCACAATTTGAGTTGAATTAATGAAATAAATGAACTTTTCCACGACATTCTAATTCATTGAGATGCACCTGTATGTGTGTATATATATATATATATATATATATATATATATATATATATACATATACACACACACAACAGAAATATATTAAATGAATTCAACTATAAATTTACATTATAATAAACAAACAAATATATAATATAAAAATAGACAGAGAAACAATAAATGCATTAAACTATACATTACAATTATAGCAAATAAATAAATCATATAAATGAAAAACTTCAAATAATGAATAAAACACAAATACAACAAATACAAAGTTTAGTTTAAATAGTATCTGTGCAATGACATCTCTGAATTCAAAAATGAAACTCCTGTAACTGAAAATTGAGTGTTTAATCTTATCATTATACATTACTGACACTCTATCCTCCAATTTGATACTGTTAAGTGCTTTGACGCAACCTGTATTATTAAAAGCGCTATATCAATAAAGGTGACTTGACTTGACGAGCGGAATGAGACGCAGATTCAGTCTCTGCCAGCAGGTGGCGCTTACAGTGTTTCCTTGGTTTCCGCTGTAAACAAAGCAGCGCTGTACTTATGAACTTTAATATGCATTTTAGACCTTTTTCCTGAATAACCGATGAGCGGCGCCATGATGGATTCTAACTTCCGTTTGGGTGCTCTCGTGTTCCGGTCTCCACAGAAATCCGTTAAAACGGGGTAAAAAAAAGATAGACTGAATTGAAACTTTTTCAATATAACTACATATAAAAATGTGCGGAGGGTTGCTGTGCTGTTGTTGGCTGCCACAGTAACGGCAGTAAGCTAAGGAATTCCTTTAAAGTACTTGTTTTGCGTATCATAAAATCTGTCTTGTCAGGCACTGTATATATGGCTTGCAGCGCTTAAGTTAAAATACTGAGTGTGAAATAATAATATATGATAAAATAATGTTTGCTCTTATCATTCTGTGTACAAAATCCCATGAACTTCACCCCGATCAGGAGCTGTATGTGCACTCATCTGTTTTCAATGCAGCTAGCCTCGCGTCGCTTCATGTCATCTTCCCACTCATTGAACTATGACTGGTCCTTTAATGCAAAAAGACGGTCATTGAGATACTATAAAGTGATGAAACAATGGCTCCACATGATTTTTTAAAATGACTTTCATAGGTTTCACATTATATTATCGGCTCTGAAAATATGTAAATGTGACTAGAAACCGGAAATGTAAAGCCCCGTTCTAATCGGGGGAGACTTCCGCGTTCAGAAAAAGGTCTATACAGAGGCAAGATGAAAAGCAAAAATACCATCTAAAGTTTTCTAAAGACATTAAGTTCCCCTCAGACATGCATTCATATAAACTCCTACCACTAATTGAATCGCGATTTGTTTAACATCTCAACCGATTTGAATCGTCACATATATGAATAGATTTTCAACCGGCTCGCGGTTAATCGTTAACATTACATCCCTATTACAGACCAAGGGAAGGAGTTCGTCTGCAAGGTGAAGTTTTGTAAATGTTTAATTATGTTTTTTTCCCCCTACTCTTGTCTCAACATGTCCACCTTATTTTTCCCGAAAGACCTGGAGCGGCCATTTGTAAATATAATGTGTCTGGTTTCCGGTCTCATCTGCTTCCAGCTATATTTAGCTGCGCAAAACAGCGCGTTTTGTTTCTTGATATTGCAAACTGATGTGTCTTACCATATTATTTTAATGTATTATTTTTGTAGCGGACCCCGTCCGAATGATGGCCAACACTTTACTGATGTTACTTGAAGTTTTATTAGCATTCCTGTTTACTCCAGAAATCACCGTAAGAGCTGAATGAAGCGATATAAAAATATACGTTAATATTACTAGACATGTTCAGCGATTTCTACAAAACACTTGCTTTTAACTAACAGTATACAAATACACAAACCTTATGCCTTTTCGGGGGAGTGCTGAATAAACTTATAAACAGTGCTTTTGTGCACGAGTTCTGTTAAGCCGTCATGAAGCGTTTGCTCTTCATACCATTTTTCCTTTTTTCTTAGCCGTGAAAAGCAGTTTCCGTTTCAAAATAAAAGTCCCCCATAACTAACGTAAATAATGCGATCCTTAAGCAATGTTTAACATACAAAATAGTTCAAAGGCAACACAAAACAAATAGAGAAATTAAAGATAACTCTTATTAAAGTCTGTTACAATTTTAATTATGAACACACTGGTTTGTAGTGCAAACAGTTTTACCCTTTACTGCACTGTTATTCTTCTCCCCTTTTCCCTATGGTGCTTAATGAAGCGGAAGTCTCATACATTCACAGAAAATGGCTTACTTGCATGTTGAAACATAAGGTGGATATGTTGTTGTCTATAGTTACTCCAGTCTTGCAAATTTAACTTATGATCCCTCTGCAGCTCAATGACAGCATTTTCAATATGCTGAAAATCAAACATGCCGTCTCCAGTGCTTACCATCCCCGAACCAACGGGCAGGTAATTCTTTGGATACCTGTCTTGCAAGATCTATTGTTGCCTTATGGTTATTTATCAACTTTATAAATCCATTGATATGTACAGGATGAAAGAACCAATCAGAATATCAAGCGTACTCTCAGGAAGTACGTGAATGACAACCACAATGACTGGGACCTCCACCTTCCTGCTGTGGTGTATGGAATCAGAATCAGAATGAGCTTTATTGGCCAGGTATGTTTACACATACAAGGAATTTGTTTTAGTGACAGAAGCTCTACAGTGCAACAGAAAGACAGCAACAGGATAGAGCACAGATAATAAAAGAATAATTTACAAATATACAAATAGGCAATGTACAAATAGCAAAAACACAATATATAATATAGACAATTATGGTGTACAGGTCCGATATGTGCAAATCTGAAATGAAAAAATAAGTATGTGTGGTGAATAAATAATTTATAATAGTGTTGTGTGTTCCACGTTTAATGTCAAGTGTTTATGAGATGGATTGCCTGAGGGAAGAAACTGTTTCTGTGTCTGGTCGTTCTTGTGCTCAGAGCTCTGTAGTGTCGACCAGACGGTAACAGTTCAAAGAGTGAGTGTGCTGGATGTGAGGGGTCCAGAGTGATTTTGCCAGCCCTTTTGCTCACTCTGGATGAGTACAATTCTTGGAGAGTGGGGAGGGTTGTACCAATGATTCACTCAGCAGACCGGACTACCCTCTGTAGTCTTCTGAGGTCAGATTTGGTAGCTGAGCTGAACCAGACAGTTATTGAAGTGCAGAGGACGGATTCAATGATGGCAGAGTAGAACTGATTCAGCAAGTCCTGTGGCAGGTTGAACTTCCTCAGCTGGCGAAGGAAGTACAACCTCTGCTGGGCCTTTTTCACAATGGACTCAATGTGATTGTTCCACTTCAGGTCCTGAGAAATTGTGGTGCCCAGGAATCTGAATGACTCCACTGCAGTCACAGTGCTGTTCATGATGGTGAGTGGGGGGAGAGCAGGGGGGTTTCTCCTGAAGTCCACGATCATCTCCACAGTTTTGAGCGTGTTGAGCTCCAGGTTGTTAAGATTGCACCAGCCAGCTCCTTAACCTCCTGTCTGTAGGCAGACTCGTCACCGTCCTGGATGAGGCCGATCAGTGTGGTGTCGTCTGCAAACTTCAGGAGCTTGACAGAGGGGTCTTTAGATGTGCAGTCGTTGGTGTACAGGGAGAAGAGCAGTGGGGAGAGAATGCAACCCTGAGGAGCTCCAGTGCTGATGGTGCGGGTGCTGGATGAGAATTTTCCCAGCCTCACTAGCTGCTGTCTGTCTGTCAGGAAGCTGTTGATCCACTGACAGACGGAGGTGGGCACGGAGAGCTGTGTCAGTTTATTCTGAAGGGTGTCCGGGATGATGGTGTTAAAAGCGGAGCTGAAGTCTACAAACAGGATCCTCACATAAGTCCCTGGTCTGTCCAGATGCTGCAGGATGAAGTGCAGTCCCATGTTGACTGCATCATCCACAGACCTGTTTGCTCTGTAGGCAAACTGCAGGGGGTCCAGTAAGGGTCCAGTGGAGGCCTTCAGATAAGCCAAAACCAGTCTTTCAAATGATTTCATGACCACAGACGTTAGAGCCACAGGTCTTTAGTCATTAAGTCCAGTAATTTTGGGTTTCTTTGGGACGGGGATGATGGTGGAGCGTTTGAAGCATGAGGGGACTTCGCACAGCTCCAGTGATCTGTTGAAGATCTGTGTGAAGATGGGGGCCAGCTGGTCAGCACAGATTTTTAGGCAGGGTGGTGACACACCGTCTGGGCCAGGTGCTTTCTTTCTTTTGTTCTTCCTGAAGACCTGGCGCACCTCATCTTCGCTGATCTGAATTGCAGGTGTGGGGGAGAGGGGGGGTTGCTGGAGGTGTTAATGGCTGTGTGGAGAGGTGTTCAGGGCGGGTGTGGGGTGTTTTTTCAAACCTGCAGTAGAACTCATTCAGATCGTCTGCCAGGTGTTGATTCTCCAGAGTGTTGGGGGATGGTGTCTTGTAACTGGTGATTTCTTTCATACCTTTCCACACTGAAGCTGAATCGCTGGAAGAGAATTTTTTCCTTAGCTTGCCGGAATAATTCCTCTTTGCCACTCTGATCTCCTTTTCCAGTGTGTATTTGACCTGTTTATACAAGACTTTATCCCCCTTTCTGTAAGCATCTTCTTTGGCCTGATGGAGCTGTCTGAGTTTTGCAGTGAACCATGGTTTGTTGTTGTTGTAAGTTAGATTAGTCTTGGTAGGAATGCACATATCCTCACAGAAACTGATATAAGATGTTACAGACTCTGTGAGCTCATACAGATCATTGGCAGCAGATTCAAAAACAGTCCAATCAGTGAGAGAGAAACAGGCTTGTAAAACCCGCTCTGTTTCATTAGTCCATCTTTTAACAGTTCTTAAATAAAACAAGTAAATATCAGGTATGATTTACTTGTTTCACTTGTTGAACAGAATCTGTTGCAGAAATAACTCAAAGTCTGTTCACATCTCTGTGGTTAGATCAGTGTGCACAATAATGCGTCTTTGACCTTCATTATGTATGTTTTGATTATACTGTGTTGTAAATTTTTTCAATCTCCTCACATTCTCTCTTACCTACCTCAAAGTCACAGTCACACTGATGGGCCATTAGGGGGCCATTAGGGGAGGGCCCTTTGTCTCTCAGGTGAGAATCACTTAATATTCAAGACCATTGCGACGCCCTCGCATATAGGCTTTTGATCATAAAATATGTCTTTAAAAATTTAAATCAATATATTGTTTTCTGTGAGTGAGTAAACAAGCTGATTTTCACATAATTTTGAAGCAAAAATTCTAGGCTACAAGATCCAGTTCTCAAAAGTCTTGTAAACAGATGTTCTGTAAGTGTTTTATGGCCTTATTTCAGTGACTTCAAAATTTTAGTTTTTCACTAACCACGCATAAACGTTGCTTTCTCAAAAACACAATCATGTACATAAATACTGCTAACATATTATTATAGCCCAGTTTGTGCTGTTTACAGTGTTATTAGACTTTAGCCATTTATATTTTTATAAGTAACTGAAAAAAGCACAAATGTCAGGGCATGTTGAAACTTCTCCAGGCCCCCAAAACACCCTCAGACCCCAGAGGGTTAACCCTCTGGGGTCGACAAACGCGGATACGCGTTTTGTGGCAGATTTTCCTGATAAGGCCGAAATGAGCTTGAATTACTCTGCCATTTCTGATCGTACAGATAAGAGCAATACACCATTCGAATCTGTAAGGGGTCTACTTTTATTTGTATACACACATTATAACAACTAAACTTTGTGCTTTTGAAGAATAAAGAAAACAAACAGGGTGCGCTCTCTGCCTTCTCCGTCTCCGCGAGCTGCTTTTAGAAACGCGTCACTAAAATGAACTGTAACTCAGCAAATACTCAGCACACAGACATGGGAGTTATATCTATAGAAAGCTTGAAGTGTCTATTGTTCAATGAAGCTAGTCATGTCGAAAACAAACATTCTGTGATAAAGTAATCCGTATGAAACCAACACGATGTTCAGTCTTTCCCGTCTAACTCATTATCTTTAATGTGATCCCGCCCCCTCGCGGCTCGCGCCGTTCATATGTAAATATCCACGTGAGACACGTGCGCATGGAAACGCCCAACATAAACAAAGCGCGAAGAGTTCGTTCATTGCGGCTACTGTTGGTTTCTGCAAGAAGACGCGCTGAGTAAAGGCTGGATTTCCCTCAAAAGAAGAACAATATTTCATCCAGAAGAGAAGATCAATCTGATGAGTAAGTAATGTTTCTTTTTTGCATTAGTTAACGTGTTATTGTGACATAAACTTGAACACATTACTAGTTGGGTTTTTCCCAAACTACAACATGATGAACGCTACGCATCTAAGAATGTTTAGACCATGTTTATTATTAATAATCTGTTCACAAATATATTTTAATAGTGTGCTAAATAACAATTACTTCTCAAATATAAAATATCCTTTTTTTATAGTACAAAGTACATCCTTTTATAGTACAAAGCATGCGTGAGTCTATGGCTGCAGAATCATGTCTTAGGCTACTATAAAATCATACATGATGTTCAGGATGGCTATATGACTACAAAATCGTAGTTGGGTTTTTCCCAAACTATAATTCATGACTACAGTGTTTGAAATTGAGTAAAACATTTTGAATATGATAGGCAATTCATTGTATTTAAATTTCTTACAGTGCGATGATGTTTTCATGCTGTATATAAAACAATAAAAGTAATATGAGAGTACACTGTAACATGATGAATGCTACGAATCTAAGTATGTTTAGAACATGTTTATTATTAATAGCCTACTCTGTTCAAAAATAGATTTTAATAATGTGCCAAACAATAATAATTAGTTTCTCAGATATAAAATGTTTTTGTTCTTACGATAGTACAAAGCATGCGTGAGTCTATGGCTACATATATACAGATGCTCGTGATATTAACATGCTCACAAATGTTTTTTTTTTTTTTTTGGTTGTTTGTATTTTATTGAATCAGATACCTGCACCACAGATGAATCCTGCTGACTTTCAGTCTCTTCAAACTGTTTTCCTCTGAGAGCGCTGTACCAACATCAGATTTTCAACTACACTGACTATGGTAAAACAAGCTCCTTGACTACTGATTGTTTTTTTCTTCTTGAATCCATGGAAAGAAGCAGAAACACTTAATACAGGTTTTCCAGATTTAAGTTTCTGCCTGTAGGTCGGTATAAGATGAGCCAAACAGTGATCAGAGAGTGCTAAAGCTGCTCGTGGAACAGAGTGATATGCATCCTTTATCGCTGTGTAACAATGATCCAATATATTACTGTCTCTGGTGGGACATGTGATGTGCTGTCTGTATTTTGGCAGTTCGCGGGAGGGATTTGCTTTATTAAAGTCCCCGAGAATGATTAAAACAGAGTCCGGGTGTTGTTGCTCAGTTTCCGTGATCATATCAGCGAGTTTCTGTAAAGCTGAGCTCACGTGCGCTTGCGGAGGAATGTAAACACTCACCAGAATGAATGATCAAAACTCCTGCGGCGAGTAGAAAGGCTTGCAGTTAATGAAGAGAGTTTCTAGATCAGAACAGCACATCTTCTTTAACACAGTTACATCTGTACACCACCTCTCATTGATGTAAAAGCACGTCCTGCCGCGACGCGCGATTTCCCCGTTGATTCTGCGTCGCGATCTGCCTAACTTCCAGCTGATCAGAGCAGATGAAGTGCGCTGTCCGGTATGGCGTCGTTCAGCCAGGTTTCCGTGAAACACAGAGCAGCAGAGTTTGAAAAGTCCCTGTTTGTCCGGGAGAGCAGAAGGAGTTCGTCCGTTTTGTTGGGTAGAGAGCGGAGATTCGCCAGATGGATGCTAGGCAACGCCGTTCTAAATCCGCGCTGAGCTTCACGAGCGCACCGGCTCGCTTCCCCCGTCTGCGCGTCCTGAAGTGTTTGACCAGAGCTACGGCTCCGCCAACAACAATGTCCAGCAAAACGTTCGAATAATCAAAAACCGGTAAAAGATTTTGTGGTGTGTTCTGCCGAATGTTCAGCAGATCATCCCTAGTAAAACTGATGGTGTTTGAGAAACAAAAAACAGGAAAAACGAACAAAAACAGTACAAACACTGAAGAGCAAAGCACAGTAGCTGCCATGTGCGGCGCCATCTTAGACTTAGTCCATCATCTTAGAATCAACACTGCAAAGCAGGTTTTGTCTTACCTATTATATTTATATCTACGGTTAGTTGTCAGTGGTAAAACTAAATTGGTGAATTTATTTACTATTTAATGTCAAGGGTGGAGTTTTTCAAACTTATAGATAAATACAAACTTAATAGTTAATGGGAAGCTTCCTTATGTGATCAGTACTCCACTAGACACAGTCCCTACTTCGTCCTCTTCCATCGATACCCATGTCTGCCAGAGGTCATGAATGCCTGTCCCATGGGAGATGATTTTGAAGTTGCTGACCCAGAAGATGACATTGACACCAGAGTCAATAAGATAAAACTTCTCAATGAAGCGGTATGTATTTGAATAATAAAAGTAAATGAAGTAGTGACTTAAATGCGTAGGCATAGGCTGATCAATGTTTTTTTTTTGCTGTAATTCTGCTTTATCTCTCTTTATTTATAAAAACCATTGAATCTTCATGTAAAGCCACTCTCCCTCATTACATGATTAAACCTCGTTCCTTATTGTTCTATCTTGGCCTGACTGAGACTCCATTGGTCAAGAGACCAGAGAATTCTGGATTTTTCAATGAGTTTTAATTTTGGGTACTGTTCTTTTTTTGTAGGTTCTTCTCAACTAGACGTGTGCCGTTATTCAGTAATGCGATATATCACGATAATGAATATGCACGGTATTGTTATCGTGGGCACTTCAAAATACCGAAAATAATTATTTATTAAAAATTATTCAGAATTTTGAATGCATTTTAAGAATACTTTTCCCATTAACTGGTTAAATGCACAACACCGCTGCATGCTGCTCAAAGAGCCTGTGCACTCTGATGTAAACAAGCACGGATGAGAAGCACGTGGCGGAACGCACGAGAGACGCTCTGGATGAAAGCGCACATTCACTCTCTGACAGCAGATGGCGCTGAAGAGCAGTGTTATTACCCCGGAAACCCAGTAAACAAAGCAGCTGAGCTGTTTCTAAAACATATTTAAATTATTTAAATAGCCATTCAGATTTTTGTATTTGCAGTGGTGTTCAGCACAGCACCAGATACTTATGATAACTGTGTTATAAACTGTTTTTTTTTTTTTAAATGAACCCGAGCTAACATGAACTAAGAGTTGTATTATTTTTAACAAAGATGAATAACTTCTGTAGCAAATGTAGCTTTTGCTCATTGATAATGTTAATGCATTAATTAAGGTTAACTAATGAGATCTTACTGTAAAGTGATACCTATTGGTCTTTTAATTCTTTTGCACTTTAATCTTTGTAAGATGTTTAACTTTATACAGTTTTTTTTTTGTGTAATGCTTTATTGTATTTAAATGTTCAGATATTTTTTTTTAAGAAAAAAGTTATTAAACCTGTTATACTGTGATATGACAACACTTTTTTTGCAACTAAATTCCAATATCGTGGTAATACCGTATACCATGATAAAAACATTAGCAATTAATCACAACATGAAAAATTTATACCGGCATATCCTTATTCACAACATAGAGAGAGCACAGAGCATGCAACAGAAGTCATTCCAAAATGGCAAGCGCAAGTTTGTGCGAGTATGTTCAGTTCAGACCGGTGATGATGTTCTGCTCTCACGGGACCCCAAGAAATGACGGACAGGAGACACATTTACAAGTCAGTCCAGCACTAGGGCTGAATAAGTTTGGAAAATAATCTAATTGCGATTTTTTTTTTTACCAATATTGCGATTGCGATTTAATATGCAATTATTTTTTAAAGCTCGTTAAATCATTGTATAGTATGACCAACACAATATTAGATAGATTAAACATAAATGTTCTTTTCTGTAGGCCAGGCCTGTATGTTACGATGAAATTAGGTGATGCATGAATTGATATTAATGACATTATTTAACAACTACAATCACAGTAGTATATTGACTGATTTGTTGAACTTCCAGCCTTGTAAGCAATGTAAGTAATAATTATGACAACATAAAGCACTGACGAATAAGCCTGGTGTAAACATCATGAAAGTCAGTAACAAATCACACAAACTAAAGTAGAACAAATCTGTTTCTTTACCACACTCAGTATTTAGGTAATTCAAAGTCACTGTAATAAACATCATGTAAACATGTGGATTGCACTTTTTAAACACTGTCTGTTAACTTTAGACAGACTTCAAATAAATAAAAAAGAATATATATATATCATCATGTTTTCAACACGAGCTCAGTGAAATGTTCTATGATTGGGTCAGGTGTTAATATTCTGTTCAGTAATTGGTTAAAGGCGGCGTGGCTGCCGCTGCCGCTTACAAAAAGATAAAATATTTTTATCTTTGGCGGCGCCTGCCGCGAAGCGCCGTGCATGTGGAAGCGGCATGATTTTGGGTGCACGAGCATGCTTGCACTCCGCCTCCGCGCCTCCAGCGGTTTGCGCTTTCCGCATGTCTCCCATTGAAAATGAACTAGACACTCGCGACTGCCACGTCCCGTGTGAAAGAGTCTTAATATTAATATATTATGCTTTCTCTCGCCGTACTTTGTTGTCATTCACGGATCGATCTTCAAGTCGAACACACCTCTTTACTCTCGCGTGTCACGTGACAGAGTGTAATCGCAGAGGCTGCGGTTGATTAATTAATTCATTGCAAATGCAATTAATCGTTCAGCCCTAATCAGCACCAAGGACCATATACTGCGGTCAGCATCTCTTCCAAAGGTGTGGCCACTATCGTCAAAGGGTCAGCTTGTCAGAGGGTCAATGTGTCAAGACTGAGGACATACTACAGATTGAAAAGTAAGAGTGTTTGATAAACTCTGTATAAAACAGTTCGAAATGAAATGCTGGATTGAGAAATATTGGATATTTGTTTGTAATTCCTGTTGTTACTAATGGACTATGTGTACGGTGACTTCCTGGTTTTAGATAAGGCAGCTCAGTCATTTCCGTTGAACTGTCAAACTCAGCCTTGCTATAAGGGGAGTGCCCTTTGCTCGGTTTCTCTACAATTTCTTATAATAGTATTTTTTTTTAATAAATCCAAAAACAAGAAGTGAAAAAAAAAAACTAGGGAGTTGAAATGGTAACTGAGCTAATGGGTGATCCTCTGCTGCCATCTACTGGTTATAATACTAATTTCATGTCATTTTCATCTAAAAAGTCTTTGTTTTCCAGGAGAAACATTTTTGGCACATTTTTTCATGTCATCATCATGATTGAAAAGTTAACCTTTCAAGCGAATTTCTCTGCACAGCTGAAGAGTTGAGAAATAATAAAGGCTTTAAAATATTGTAAGTGTTTAAAACATGTATTCATGACTATGAAGGTCAGTTATCGAGTATCAAGAATACCATTATAATGTTGTTGTTAATTAGATAACATCACAAGCTAGCCAACGTTAGCCAAAACAGTTATAATAGTGTGTACTTGTTAGCATGTAAATGTACAATTAGGTGTCTAGGTACTCTTCTTTGATTACCAGTATCAGCATACAACATTATATGTTGTTAAGTGTTATTAAATAACATGAAGCTGTACGATAATGCTGCTGTCATTATTTACAGTGATTGCAGTTATTTTGTTTCTCAGTTTCTGACAAGAATGAGGAAGGAGAGGTTTCTGTGAGGGTCTCAAGAGTTTCTACATATATACCACAACGTCAAATGACGTTTCATCTGAAGTTTTCCATTGTCACATATTTGTATATCATCTGATGGACCAACTGAGAGGATGTTTCTCCAGGACCACTGCTACTCAACATTCAAATGGCAGGTAGAGCATCCATATGCTTCTTCAGGTGCGAGGTGGGAGAAGGACTTGGACCCTATTCAAGATGAACTGGTAAGTATTGTGTTTAAATTTGCAAAATGTCACTAAATAAATTATAACCATTCCTTAATCTGTTAAATGTTCTTTATTTTTAGTTAAAGTATGTGTGTCAGTCCTCTGTCATGTGTCTTGTGTTTCCCGCCATCTTGTGTCCTTATTTGGTCATGTTCCTGTCCTTGTTAAGTGTGATTATTAGTTTATTCAGTTCAGGTGTATGTGTGTGTGTGTGTGTGTGTGTGTGTGTGTAATTATTTGTTATTGTCATGTGTATTTAGTTCATGCCTGTTTAGTTAGATTTCGTCTGGTCTACTCGTTACTCCCCGGTGTTCCTGTCTGTGTCAACCTTGCCTTGTCTTGCCCTGCCTTGTTTGGATTTATTAAAGACTGTATTTTGAGTTATCCTCATCTCCTCGTTCCTCCCTGCTGTGTGCACTGTGACAATGTGTTGGACAAAAATCGGCCATCAGAAGAACTGATCATAAAGCAAGGCCACATTTGCCTCACTCGAGAAGACTTCTGGAGCCTAGGTTTAAGCCAGTACATGGAATCTAATGTGTGTATGCTTAGTGTCTTAATTTACTGCACAAAAAACAAATTGCTAGATAATGCATAATGTTACACATGGCAGCTTTCACAGGGATGTAATCGTTCTGCAATTCATTTCAGATCAGAAATGCCTGCCTCAAGATTGTGGAAGAAGACATGTACTTTATACTTCTATCTTCTTTCAGAAGTATTCATTTGGATGTATGTATGTTTAATAACTTATGTTATTTCCATAAGAGAAAAAATGTTCACATTGTGGACCTCTATGCTGTTCCCACCTAGAAAGACAAAAATGTGGACCTAGTGCATAGTTTGCCTGTAAGTTTTTTTTTTTTTTTTTTTTTCATCATGTGCTTATCAACCGAGAGTGTTCTATTGGGAATAGGCACAAAAGTATATGTTATTTTTGAGCATGCATATTATTTTGTCACAATACTATTATGAAAATGTGAGGTCCAAGGATATCATACTATTCCCAGCTGGCGGATGAGGCTGATCACTATCTGCTCTGTGTTGAATTTCTTTTAATCTTTCTAGTTGTAATATTTCCAAATTCAACAGGTAGGGTTAGTGAGTGTGTTTTTTTTTGTTTTTTTTTTTTTGTTTTTTTTTGTGGATATTAACAAAATATCCATTGATTGCAGGTTTTGTTTGTAGTTAAGAGGGAGATAGATTTTCTTGATTCTCTTTGCCCTGATGGTTTTGGAGATGAGACCTACAGAACCATATTTAGGTTGAGACTAAAGATAATTAATTTACTGGCCTTGAACCATGCGTGTTATTTGGTTAAAATTTCCAAAAGTAGCCTTGTTCTCAGGCTTCAAGTTCGTATTCGAGTCTCATTCTTAGGCTTCAAGGTCATCAAAGAGCCTCATTCTCAGGCTACAGAACTGATCATGTAATTACACATCATGTATTTTGTGTTTTCTTTGGAATGCCAGACACATCGCAACCTTCATTGACCCAGGATTCTGGACTGAATAAACAGGAAGAGATCTTGAGGTATGTAATGGAGTTGTGTAAAGCTTATTTAAATTTCATTTTCTTTCTCCTTTCACAAGTCTTTCCATCTTGTGAAAATAAATAAATAAATAAATAAATGACACAAAAGCATTTTATGGTTACTGCCTCTAGAGGGGCCTATATGATCCTTTGGAGATTCTTAACCGAGCAAAACAAGTGAAACATATAAACTTAGTCCTATTTGAAGATCGAATTTGCTTCTTCTTTTTTTATGCAGTCAGACAGATTTAAACAAAATATATATTTTGCAAAAAAAAAAAATAATAATTCAAACTGAATTTTAATCTTAAAATATGTATATTCATACAATTTCATAAATATGTAATAAATATAAACTATATGTTTAAAACTATAAATATGCTATAAACTCATTGGTCTCCACCACCGCACTCTGTTAAGTCAAAAAAAAAAAAAAAGTCAAAATAACAGTGATTTCCTAGCATTAACATGTCATAATGTGTTTGAGTGTGTGTACAGTTTGTGTGTGTTTGCGCGCGTGGGTATGTGAGTTGTTTATGTATTGGGGATATTCTGTAGTCTCAGCCCTTTCGGTTGGATATGCGTCTTCTGTAGATTGTGTCAGATTTTGTGTATGTGACCTGGAGCACAAAAACAGTCGTAAGGGTCAATTTTTTTGAAATTGAGATTTATACATCATCTGAAAGCTGAATAAATAATTGATGTATGGTTTGTTAGGATAGGGCAATATTTGGCTGAGATACAACTATTTGAAAATCTGGAATCTGAGGTTGCAAAAAAAAAAAATCTAAATATTGAGAAAATCGTCTTTAAAGTTGTCCAAATGAAGTTCAAATGAAGAAATGCATATTACTGATCAAAACGTTTTTATATATTTACGGTAGGAAATTTAAAAAATATCTTCATGGAACATGATCTTTTTATCCTAATGATTTTTGGCATAAAGGAAAAATCGATAATTTTGACCCATACAATGTAATTTTGGCCCATGCGACTTATAACTGCTTTTGTGCTCCAGGGTCACATATGTTTTTTTTTTTTGTTTTTTTTTTTTAGATCTAATGTAGTTAAAAAAAAAAAAAAAAAAAATGTTTTTTTTTTGTTGTTGTTGTTGTTTTTTTTGTTTTTCCGGAAGCTTCATTCATTCCTATGAATGAAGGGAAGGATTTGTAACTTTTTATTTTTATTTATTTATTTATTTTTTTAAATTACAACCACAAAAACTCTGCGTATCCACTCAATTTTTTGTGTGTTTCCAATTCAAGTGTGACAAGTCATGAAGTCTCATACTATACTACATACTATAATGATCAATGCTTGGTTTTAAAAATAAACTAAAATTATTTCCGGGTTGAAATGATCATAAAAGAATTAGGATATGAGTGTATACATTTTTAAACAAGCCAGCAGTTGTTTTTAAAACTAACTGTGGATGCACTTCCTCAACAGTGTACAGGGAATTCCTGAGGCGTCTACATGCTGATGATAGGAATGTTTAATTTGTCAAAGCTGTTAAATAAAATCAAAGTCTTAGTGTTATTTGTATTTCACAGTATGCTCTCAGCACCTGTACATCATGCCCATTAACATTCACAGAGGTAAGCTAGATTTTCACAAAAATATACCAAACTACTTTTATGTGGCTATTTGTTTGTTTGTTTTTATTTTTGTGTGTTTTGCACTCTTTTAGGAGGAGGTGCCATTGATTTGCCAGTGGTGGTGCATTCAGCTGATGGAGAGGTTTTGTTTTGAAGGGTATGACAGACTCTACAGATAAAATTTCAGTATCTTGTCTGTATTAAGTCACTGTTGGCAAAGTGATACTAGAAAGGCGTTATACAAATAGAGTGCATTTACATTTTTTACAAAAGCAAGGACAGAGACTTACACACTGGACAGAAGAAGCATCCCAACTCCTTCAGAGAATCTTTAAGCCTGTCTTTAGGGTGTCAAAATCCACCACCACCAAACAGTCACCCAGCAGAAGAGTTGTGGTTGAAGAGGACAGTGATAAGGTAAATGATTTTAGTGGTCATATATCAAGGAGTTGCATGCAAGCTGGATAAACAGTTTAATTTGTTTGTGCCATTATATATTTGTATATTCAAGTGTAACAGCCTACCATTGTGAGAGACCTTCATACAGCTTGGAACTGGGCACACAATCACAGCGACTTATTCCGTGGAGAGGTGACAGAGCCTGCTTTTCTGCAGATGAACAGTGAAGATCAAAAAATGCACTCAGGAAAGCCCTGAGGAATGAATTCCCTGAAGCAAAGGATGACTTTCTGTTTATATTTCAGTCTCAAGATGACATGGAAACATTTTTGTCATACTGTGTTGATAAACAAGGCCTGAAGGTCAATGCCATGTTCATCAATCAGCAATTGTAGTTGAAGTTTTGTAGTTTTTTTTTTTTTTTCTCCAAAGCTAATTGGAGTTGTATTGTCGCGTGAACGAAACATTAAGAAACTCATGAAATTGGCTTTGTGTTTGTTTGTTTGTTTGCCTGGTGGTTTTCATTTTAAGGTGGAGGGAATTAAGAATGGCTTCAAAATTTGAATTAGATAAGTTCGCGATCGAACCTTCAGTACATTAGTTGGATATTTGTCGCAAAGAGGATTTGTTACCCATCGCGGATTTATATCAAATCCAGGTTACGCGTGGTGCTAGGAAACAGGACATTGAGAAAATGATTTACAAGCATTTGGTTGAACGTGGGGTTTTGTCTTAAGAAGGTGAAGGTGAGGTGGGTGTTGCAGCTCAAGTGTCAGCTTCCGAAGGGGAGGGGGCGGAACCCAAACTCGCGGAGTTGACTAGCATGGATCCCGCTAACCTTCCTTCTCTTAGTAATCCTTTGCTGGCGATCAGATAGAAAGAGCTGGAGTTGGAGTTGAGCAAACAGCAATATCAGAGCCAACTGTTGCATGTGCGCACAGTTGATCTTGAAACCTAGCATGCGATCAGACTCAAGGAGCTGGACCTGGAGCTAAAAACTAAGCAATCTGTTCACCCCTCAGCCTCTGATGTGCCCAGCGTGAGTGTGCCTGTATCACCACCCGTAAATGCTTCCACTCCGAGCCCTGTTCCTGCACTGTGACGCGCCTTACAAGTAAGTGAACCTGAATTTGATACCAGCAGACAAATTGCATTAGTTTCACTGTTTCGTGAGAGTGAAGTCGATACGTATTTTACTGTATTTGAACACATCGCTGCCACTTTGAAATGGCCGTGGAGTATTTGGCCACTCCTGTTACAATGTAAACTCGTCTGGAAACTGCAGGAAGTCTGTTCTGCTTTAACGCTGGAACAGAGCCCGAATTATGACGTAATGAAAAATGCCATGTTGCGCACTTACGAGCTGGTTCCCGAGGCATACCGACAGAAATTACTAAATCATGTGAAAACCCCTAGTCAAACATTCGTTGAATTCGCAAGAGAAAATCCAATTTGTTTGAAAGTGGTGCACTGCAAATAAAGTGATCAGGTTCGAGCAGTTAAGAATTAATGTTGTTGGAAGAGTTTAAGAATTGTTTACCTGAGAAAATCGTGATATATTTGAATGAACAGAAAGCGTCTTCCCTTTCTGAGGCCGCTGTTTTTGCGGATGAGTTTGTGCTTACTCATAAAGTAGTGTTTCCATCGCCCATAGAGCGTAATTTTTCTGATCGTGTTCGTAGTTCTAAAGATTCCCCGACGGTACTGTCACGAATCCTGTCCATGCACTTCCGTTCATTCACCATCAGAGGTCACTCGCTCACCACATTGACTCTTGCACTACACAAACTGTTGCACATCACCTCAAACTACAATTCCCATCATCCATTGCACTGACAACACACACAGCTGATTGCACTGATCACACAGCTGATTGCACTGATTACATGCCTTACTTAAGCCATGGACTTCCTCTCAGTCACTGCCGAGTATTGATCTGCGTATAGCTCTCTTCTAGTGTTAGCTGGTTTACTGTGCCATTCTGTGTTTCTGTTTAACTCCAGTATTGTTCTGCTTTTATCATTCACCTAGTGATAGCTGCTTTACTGAGTCCAGTCTCCATTTCATGTTAGTCTTGTCTTCTCGTGTTGTCTTGTTTTCCTGTTCCCTGACTCCTGCCTGTGTATATTGGATTAACCCTTCGTCTTTCCGTTTGGACTCTGTTCGCCCCTGCCTGGATTATTGCTCACGTTTTGGTTTACCTCTCTTGTCTAGCCCTCTATATACCTGTTTGCCAGTTGTTCGACCCTGCCTGTATTTCAACCACGTTTATTAATAAAAGCATTGCACTTGGATCCGCTTGCCTCTCGTCTCATTGGCTTCGTTACAGGTACCTAAGAAGGCTTCAAGTGTTTTAAGTGTGGAGAATCGTGAATGTTTTTACTGTCATGAGGTGGGACACCTCATTGCTACCTGTCCCACTCTGAAATGGAATGCTGGCAAGAAAACAAACACTTATAAAAGCGTTGCGTTAGCTGAGCGTCCCATTTATTCATTTTTTTTCTCCCGAGCCAGCAACTCTGGATACAACCGCTGAATCTGCATTTGAGCCATTTATTTTTGGCGGTGTTGTGGCGTTGAGTGAAGCAGATTCTGAAACAAAAAGTGTTCGCATCCTTCGAGTCGAGCTGTGGTTCCATTGTACTAGTGCAAGGAATTGACCTTTCTGTAGTTAAAGTTCCTTTACACTGTCTATTTGCGATCTGGAATTATTTCCGGTAAAGTTAAATTGGCAGCTTGGGCTGAGTTACCTGTTAAATGTGTAGCGCTCGTACTGGGAAATGATCTGGCAGGTAACAAAGTTTTTTTTTTTGGTTTACCTGAGGTCATAGATGTGCCTGATGTACATGAAGATGTCTTACAGGAAGAGTTTCCTAATGTGTTTAACACGTGTGATGACCCGAGCTCAGGCTCAAAAATGAAAAGACACTGTAGACCTGTCAAAAACCTTTTTGTGTGCTGACAATTCGGCTGAGACAGAGGGAAAAGTTGATTCAGTTGAAGTAAAAATGTGTGCACTTCCTAGTGTTGATTTGCCATTCGGAAAAACCACGTTAATTGAGGCACAAGGTGCCGATCAAACTCTGTGTCCCTGTGTTGCAGCTGTTGTCGAGCTGAGGGTTTTGCCAGGGTATCCAGTCGCCTACTTCTTTGACAGTGGCATCCTTATGCGTAAGTGGTCTCCACGCCATGTCACCAATGATCTGGGTACCGTTTTTCAAGTTGTCGTTCCAAAACCTTTTCGAGAGCAAGTTTTGAGTGTAGCACATGACCATGAACTTTCTGGTCATGTAGGTGTTAGAAAAACTTATGATAGTTTGTTGAAACATTTCTTTTGGCCTTCAATGAAATCTGATGTTTCCAAATTCTGTAAGTCTTGTCATGCATGTCAGTTATCTGGAAAGCCCAAGTTATTTCCCTGGCCCTATTGAAGCCGATACCAGTGATTGGTGAACCGTTTGAGCTTATTTTGGTTGATTGTGTTGGGTCATTGCCCAAAACTAAATCCGGAAATTCCTACTTGTTAACGCTGATGTGTGTGTCGACCAGGTATCCTGAAGCGATACCTCTGCATTCACTTAAAGCTCATGCAACTGTCAAAGCGATCGTCAAATTCTGCCCTACTTTTGGGGTGCGTAAATATATTCAATCCGATCAAGGAACTAATTTCATGTCTAAAGTGCTCGCCAAAGTAATAAAAAAAAAAATTAAACATCAGTTATCTAGTGCGTATCACCCTCAGTCCCAAGGTGCCATCGAATCCATGCTCCGAACCTTTTGTGTTGAACAACAAAAAAAAATGGGATGAGGAAATCCCACAGTTGTTATTTGCCATTCATACTGCGACTCAAGCTTCCCTCGGTTTCAGTCCTTCAGAGTTGATCTTTGGGCACACTGTGCGTGGTCCCTTGAAGATTTTGCAGGAGCAGATTCTTTCATCTGACCATCCCTCCCCCACTAAGAACGTTTTAGATCACATTAGTTCATTTCGTGACTGACGGCATCAGTTGTGGAAACTGACTACTGACTGCTTCGAGGTTCTGTACAGATTACAGAAAAGTTAATGCATTAACCAAAGCTGATTCCTTTCCAATACCGCGCATGGAAGATTGTGTAGACCCAGTGGGTAAGGCTAAATTTGTGACAAAACTCAACCTGCTAAAAGGTTATTGGCAGGTGTTGCTTACTGAGGGTGCATCTGAAATTTCTGCCTTTGCCACCCCTAATGTGTTCCTACAATATTGGTCATGCCTTTTGGTCTTCGAAATGCGGGAGCTACCTTTCAGCGATTAATGTCTATCATGTTATCTAATGTGTCTAAGTGTGAAGCTTAATAGTAACAGCCTGTTACTATTTTCACTGATCATAACCCTCTTACCTTTCTTCAACAAATGTCTAATGCCAACCATCGTTTAATGCGATGGTCTCTGATCTGTCAAGGTTACAACCTGAAAAGATGTTACAAGAAAGGTATTGAAAATGTTATTGCCGACTCGCTGTCCCATGTCAACCAGTAAAACATTGTATGTTTTATTTTATGGGTGGGGGTGTTATGACCTTGAGATATTCTATGTATCTGAACTGTTTTTGTATATATTTGATCTCTCTGCTCTGGTTTGTAGACATGTTTGTGTTCCAGATCGGTGTAGCCTCTGTTAACCAGCTGGAGGTGGTGATTGGTCCCACTATGCACCTTTCCCAGATATAAGGACCGCCCCAAACACTCGTCTTCTGCCTTCGAGCCTCGTTGATTTCGTGCCGTCGTGTTTTGCTAGAATTCTGATTGACTGTTGTCATGTGGATTGGCGTACCAGAGAGAGATGTTCTGAGTGTAGTAAATCTGTTGAGTGTTGTTTGTTCTGAGATCAAATTCTGTATCTCCTGTTTATCTAAACATTGCCTGTTTTGATTTCAACTTGGAATCTGATTCTGCTTTGTGTACGCCCTGAAACTTTGTACATATTCTTGTAAATTTACGTTTGCCAAATTAAGGGATGTAGGGGGCTAGACGCCATTTTTATTTATGTATATTTTTTAATTTATTTATGGTTGAGGGAGGTAGGGAAGCTGGTTTGTATTTTGTTTTCTTTATTTTCGTTTCAGCTTATTTAGTTATCAAAAGGAAGTTTGTTTTGTTTATAGTTTTGGCCTTGTCTGCCCATGAAGATAGAAATAAATACAAAATAAAATTCTTTATTTGGCATCTCTCTGGTGTAAACTCAGTTTCCTTTCTCTGTTGCGGCTAACCCCTAGAGGTTGTAACGGAAGGAAGGGAGGGAGGGAAGGAATGAATTAATGAATGAATGAATTTATTAATGAATAAATGATTTGAAAAATATTTTTGTGTGTTTCTTAGATGCAGACATTTGTTAAAGTATGCTGAAATAAGTAAAACATCTTTAGAAAATTAAATGTAAAACACTTATATACACCTGTATTACACAAATAGAGTCTAGCAAATGTAAACTTTTTTTTTTCTTTTATTTAATTTTACTGAATTGATTTAATTTGTGCAAATTTATTCGATTACTCAATTTAGTCAATATAATTTGAAATATTTTATCAAAAAAGTGTATTTATATCAAGAGAATCACTAGTAAAGGAATATTTTCGGTACGGATCGGGTAGTGTGTGTCAACAACACATGAAAACATTACATAATTATTAGTGTTGTAACAACAGTATTATTATAACTACCCAAAATTGCCGTAAAAAAAAAAAAAAAAAAAAAAAAAAAAAATCTTTCCTTTTAATTTTATTATGCCATACATCAAAACAATACAACGAGGAACAATCAAATAGAAAAAGTGAAAGTGAAGTGACTCGGAATTTGTGCTCTGCATTTAACCCATCCCAGTGCACACACCCACACCCGGAGCAGTGGGCAGCCAATGCTGTGGCGCCCGGGGAGCAGTTGGGGGTTCGGTGTTCCTTGCTCAAAGGTCTCACCTCAGTCTGATATTGAAGGTAGAGAGAGCGTTAGTTATTCACTCCCCCCCACCGACAATCCCTGCCGGACCTGAGACTCGAATCCACGACCTCGGGTTACAAGTCCAACTCTCTAACCATTAGGCCACAACTGCCCTCAAAAGTGAGCAGTAATAAATAAAATAAAAAAAACAAATAATAAAATAATATAAAAAATAAATTAAATAAATAAGCTTGAAATCATTTATAAAATGAGAAAAGTTTGGTTTGGAGCCTGACCACTTCATTTTATGAGTATGAATCTTCCCCATTAAAATTAACAATCGTATGAAATATGCTTTATCTTTGTCAAATCCGTGATCACTGAAGTATATTATTACATCAAATCCACTCAACTGCAAAGAAATGTCCAATATTCTCTTAATGAAATTGCCGTAAATTGTTTCATTGTACAGACAGGAAGCAGACGCATTTCCACACATGCGCAGTAAAAATTGTGTTTCCGGTACGGATCGAGTAGTGACAGGAGCAAAAAAAGCCATTTGGAATTTGCCCTTTCACTTGCTAGAAGCACATTCAATGCGAACGCGCACGCAGACGGTTGTCGTGGCGACAACACACTGACTGAAGAGCATATCGTATAATAGCAGAGATCGACCGCCTAAAGCCCCGTTCACACTAGCAGCGACTTTTGTCGCTGCATATCACCAGGGGCTGGCGATGAGGTCGCTAGTGGGCGTTCTCACTACTGGTTGCCTTGACTGCGAATCAGGTTTCTTGCCGCTAAGTACAAAAATTTTGGAGCCAAAAGACTAAATATAATCTAAATATAAATTAAATCCGTACATACAAACAAAAATGAATGAGAAACAGTCAGTGGGGATTTCTGTAAGACTGCAAGGGAAGCTCGGCTTCCCCTATAATGTCAAAAAATTAATGGTCAAATATGTACTATTGTGTTAACATTTTATTGACTAAAAATGCGTTAGAACACATTCATCTCGAAGACGAGCTCGTTCAGAATCAGCTACATATAGCAGGTCGGCTGACTCGATTTCCTTCTCATACATTCCCGTAGCGTCACAGTGCATTTCCCTGTTGAAGCCTAGCGTCCATTGACTTCAATGGGGATGCTTTGAACAGTTTTTTTTCAGTGCTTCCAAACTAGACGGTCATTGGATAAATGCTGTGATTATGTCCCGCCCACAGACGCTCAGCGTCTCTGGGGGTGAATGGAGGAGTGGGCTGGCCTGGACTCCGGGCTTCTGCGTGATGATTGGAGGGTCTGTCGAAAGACTGCATCTCCTTTTGATTGACAGCGATTTTGTACTATAAAAAGTCGCTGACGCTGAAGCTATTCGAGCTCAGCAGTGTTGCCAACTTAGCGACTTTGTCGCTAGATTTATTGACTTTTTTTTCCAAAAAAGCGCCTAGTGACAAATCGACTTCTTGGACAAAACTTATTTAGTCTCTGAGACCCGCCGGTAGTGCCGCACGAGCGCAAGGTCGTTTTCCCAGTGCGCGCGCACACCTCTCTCTGCGTCTGATGTGTTCAGCGAGCGGCTGAGAGGAGCAGCACTTTCAGTTAAAATAGATATTCTGTTGCTTCTAACTCTATTTTACATGCAAGTATAGCCGAAATCACAGCACAGCCATTGTCTTCATCGTATGTGTATTTGATTTCATTAGACAATGTCGTGATTATGAATCATGATTTTTAGTGCAGATTAATATTTTCGATAGCTGGTTATGTCTTAATGGGCCGCATTTCAGTCACCAGCAGCCGCCACTGGAAACAGTGAATGGGAAACTTTCTTCCATTGCGTATGTTTATCTACGGCTGAGAGGAGAACAGTCACATGAGCTCTACAGTCTTCTTTCCTATTGGCTGTCGCTCCTGAAAGTCGCTCTTCATTTGCATAAAGTTGAAGGATTCTGAACTTTGTCACGTCGCTGGACACGCCCCATCCGGTCGCCAACGGTCGCTGTTGCTCATGTCGCTGGAAATCGCCGGCTCTTCATTGAAATGAATGGGATCGTGTCGCTTTGTCGCTGCGTGACGCTTGTAGTGTGAACGGGGCTTAAAGGCCCTTTCACACGGAAGTTCATTTTCAATGGGAGACATGCGACAAGCGGCAAACCGCGGGAGGTTTCGCGGGCAGCGTGGAGGCAGAGCGCAATCAGTGCTCGTGCACTCCATATCCTGCCGCTTCCACGAGCACAGCGCTTCACTGCAAGTGCCGCCAAAGATAAAAATATTTTATCATTTTGTGAGTGGCAGCCGCGTCAGCTTTTACCAATCAGTGAACAGATTATTAACAACCAATCATAGAACATTTAACTGAACTTATAACGGACAGTTGAAAATGGAGGAGAAGATTGTTTTAAGGGCGAATTCCAAACGGAAGTGAGCATCCTTATGCCCTACTCCCTTCGAATGGCAGAGTTCTCGAAGTGTGTTCTTTTAAGTGTGTAGGGCATTACTGTCTCGTTTGGAACACCCTTGGTGAAGGGAATGATGGACCAGATGTTACCTTGACAATGCTGTGCGTGCCTGCAGCATTCAGCGCTCCAACAGTTGTTACAAATAAATATTTCTTCTTATTGTTATTTTATTCAAATACTGTCTAGTTATGTCTTATTTACTATTAAACTTGTTCAAACTAAACTTGCTAACAATAGTCTTAAATCATATTTCTATCACTGACGAAAATATTTTAGTATTACATAAAAATAAAGAAATTTAATTAGCTTATTCTACTTACGTTTGTATACAGTCAAAATAAACCCCAACTTTGCTTTAAAATGCATCGCAAGATCTCCTAAGTCAAGATCACATGATCACAAATGGAAATCACTTCTGTGAAGTGACCATCCCCTTCGTTAACAGACTTCTGGAAGGGCCCTTCACGAAGAGAATCAGTTGCTCACTTTCGTTTGGAACGTCCCTACAAATGGCGTCCCCTTCCCGAAGTGCCCTTCAAGGGTGCAAAAAAGCCGTTTGGAATTCGCCCTATGTGTGATGAATTTCCCAGAACTGTATGACCCATCTAAAATCTCATACAGAGATATAAATAAAAAATCCAGAGCGTGGGAGCTTGTTAGCACACAAGTTGGTTTGCCAGGTAAAAATACAAATACGTAAAAAATGTCCAAACAATACGTTATTGTGCGTGGTGAAATGTTATGATAAACTATAAACTACCTTACAAAAGTTTGGATTTGGTATAATGTTTGGATTTTATGTTTTTTTTTTTTCCTCTTCTGGCTCACCAAGGTTCAATTTATCGGATAAAAAAAAACAGCAAATAAGTAATATTGTGAACAATTTATTAATAATAATAATAATAATAAATATATATATATATATATATATATAGTGACGGGGTGGAAGTATCACACGACAAGGAGAGCTCAATAAATACCCCGGAGGGTGGGTTTATTCACAAAGAAAAAAGGTGCAGAGTGAATAGTGGCTTGCTGAGGAGGTGCGGTGCTCTCCGTGTGTGATTTCCTTGGTGCGGTGGGTCGGGGCTGTGCTCATGGCAGAGCTGGATCGGTCACTCGCTGGCGTCTGAAATCAAAGAGAGTCGGCACGTTAGTCATCCGCATGGGAGAGACCCGTCTCTCCCTTTACCCAGCCTCGCACGGCTTATCTGGCCGCGGGCAAACGAGCCTCAGGTGTGGCCGATCCAGCCGTGATGAGCGGGTGCAGGTGTTTCGCGTCCGTCTCCAGGGCAACGCTGATGAGTGTTCGGGACGCTCGTCACAATATATATATATATATATATATATATATATATATATATATATATATATATATATATATATATATATATGAAGAGCTCAGATGCAGAAGCCCAAGTACGTCTGACGTTTTTCTTTCAAATTAAATATATATACACGTACACATACAACTGCTGTGCTGTGTGTGTGTACACATATTTTTCTATCCTGGTGAGGACTTAAATCTAAATACACACTGACTCATGGAGACTCCTGTTACAGTGGGGACCTACACTGAGGCGATAGAAAATACAGTTTTTACAGTATAAAAACCATTATGCCTATGGAGAGTCCCCACAACAAGGATAGTATACCAGACGTGTGTGTGTGTGCACATATGTATGTGTAATTGAGCAGCAAATCAGCAATTTTAAATATTATTAATATTATCAATGGAGCCTTGGTTAGCAGATGATAATTCTCAAAAACATTAAAAATCTTTCCGGGCTCAAACTTTTCAAAGATGATGTGCATCAAGTTCAAGAAGGCTAGACAGACAAATCAATAATAAGCTATCTGTTTTATTTAATCAATTTTTTGTTTACTGTAACAACTGCTTTTCATCATCTACTGATTAATTGACTTTTTGGTTTATTACTATATACTGATATACTATATACTGATTACTGTAACTATATACACATTTGAAACAGATTTATCCTAGTTTAATATCTGTAGCCAGTTGATCATATTAGTTTATTCAGTGGAGTGTTGCCAGGACACTTCTCCTTGAGGTGAGCTAAAATAGGTGCAGAATTGTTCTCTAACAGACACTGCAAGTCTGCTGCTGCTGTTGGCTCCCATTCTTAATACTGGCTGCAAAGTATCCTGGGAGTCACATGGAGAACTTCTTGCTGCATGCTCTTCTTCACATTTGTTGCCATGAATCTGTAGGAAATTATGCAGAATGCATGTGGCTTTCACAATGGCCTCTGCTTTCTCAGGTGTAACAGCCATCATCCGCCTATAGACGTGCCACTGATTGGAGAGTATGCCAAAGGCATTCTCTGCCACTCTTCTTGCCCGGGACAAACGATAGTTATATACCCTCTTCTCTGTTGTGAGCTGCTGTCCTGGAAAGGGCCTCATCACATTGCAGTGGGAAAGCTTCATCTCCAACAAAGACATGTGGCATAGGCCCAAGGCTTTCTGCCCCTGGTAGTGGTGTGTCCATTGGAATGCCAAGTTTTCCCTCTTTCAATCTTTTTTTCCCCAAAGAGGAACAGGAAAATACTCCCCCGTCACTGTTTCTTCCAAAAGCATCAACATCAATTACACGAAACAGATAATGTACATCAACTAATGCCAGAAGGACAATAGAGTGTGTGCCCTTATAGTTGAAATATAATGATCCAGAGTTTGGTGGAGTTTGTAACACCACATGTTTGCCATCAGTAGCTCCAATGCAGTTTGGAAAGTTCCAACTTTCCTGAAAATCTTTAGCGATTTCCACCCAATCTTGCGTTTCTGGTACTGGCATATATTCATTCACCAACACATCCCAGATGACCTTGGTGACCTCATCCACGATTGTTGCTACAGTTGAAGTTCCCACTCTGTAGCTATGCTCACAAATGAGTCTCCAGTTGCCAGAAACCTGTATTGAAGAGAAAAAAAACAAAAAACAAAAAACAAAAAAAAAAACACAATATTGGGTATCATGCAACTAAATCATATAAAATAAGATATTGTAAACATTAACATCATGAATTTCTGTAAAGCTCCTTTGAAAATGTGTATTGTGAAAAGGACTATAGAAATAAATCTGACATCATGTATTCATGTATAATTCACAATCATTGTTATTTGTTTCAGTGTATTAACTCTTTTTGTTTTTGTTATTTTCTCTGGTTAGTTGAAGTGAGGAAAAAAAAAAATGGAAAAATCTCAGGGATAAATATATAAAAGAGGAGAGCTGTGAAAGACAGACAGCAGAAAGTCTGGAAATACTTTCACATCATGGCATTCCTTGAGCCCCATGTGAGAGAGAGAAGCCTACAAGCAGTAACATGGTGGAAAATGGAGAAGCACAGAAAGTTATTCTCACACTTGAGCCAGTCACAGTGCAGACAGAGCAGGAAGTGAGTGATATCAGTATAAGAGAGGATTCACTCGCTGAGAATGAAAACGAGAACAGCTCACAAATGCCTAAGCAAAGTTCATCAGTTCCTCAGGTACCAATGAAAAGGTGAAGACAGCAGGAACTTTATTTTGAGTCACGTGTACTTGAGAAGGTGGATGAAATCTCCAAGCAGCTTAAAGACTGTGGTGATGAGGATGAACTCTTCCTCATGAGACTTGTACCAGCTTTTAAGAGACTGAGCGAGATACAAAAATCTACAGCCCGCATAGAAATTATGTGGGTCCTGCGTGACATTCAGTTAAAAGAGAAGTAACTCTTAAAAACAGATATACATTAGTATGTTCTCAAACACTGTTAGTAGCCCAACTGATGGCTGATGTTTTGGGTTAGCTCTTTTGTCTAACCTAATGTTCTCATTATGTATATAATGCACACAAACTTGTTTTGATCATTAAGAACGTTTAAACATTTTAACATGTATTTGTATTATTTTTAACACAACTTATTAATAAAATTGTATTTTGAAGAGTTATCAAACTATAACAAACGTAATGAAGTTATTGCATTTACCTGAGACAGATGGCAAGCCGCTCCTTTGAACGGATGGGTTTCCTCATGTTTGTTTCTGTTTTTGTGATCCTTCTCATGAAGTAGTTCAAAAGGTTCAGGGGTAAACCTGAAGTAGCTCTTGAACCTGAGAGGGTCATTGTAAAGTTCTTGAACCAAATGATGATAGTCTCCCTGCTCTTCTCGTTTAAGGAGTAGTTCATTTTCCTTTAAAATTATATTTCCCTCAAATATTTGCAAAATCGTGGCCTTACAGGTGATGCTCTTAAGGCAATTCTTCTAAAACAACTCGACTTGTGCGAAATGGCAAAAAAACTACGAGAGAAACTACGAGAGAAAGCGTCCCGTGTGAAAGGCCCTTAATAAGTCTTCCTCTGCATCTAATGTGTTATTAATGCATCTAAATAGCGACTTTCTAAGGGAGCAAAGCGATCGTGCAATTCAGCATACTAATCTGGATCAAAATAGCACAACCTGCTTAATTTATTCCTGCATTATTTTAATAAGTCACGTTGCATGTTTTAGAATGTCTATTAACAGCCTAATAACCTGCGCGATTATGCACAACATAAAACAACAACAACAACAAATGTTCTGAATAGCGAAAAAGAACCTTTTAGCTATGTTCTGGGAATGATCTGACAAAATTAACATTCCCGGTAGGAACCAAAAATGCATTGTTGGGTTTTGATTAAAGCATAAATGTAAACGGGGAAAAAAGTCAAACCTTAGGGAGCTGACTTCCAAACAGCGAGCTTCTGTATCACAGTTGTGTCTTGTTTCCTTGAATTTCTTTGCTGTATTCTTTTGTCACTGCATTGCCTTTTTTATAGACCGGTGCATTGATAGACAGGACTCAAGATAATCCAATCAGAACGATCGGAAGGTGACGTTGTTGCGGCTCTTTTTTCAAGGATATCACGTGATTTTAAATAAACCTGCAGTCCTGCACAGTCATGGCTCAGATAAACAGGGTGAGAGGGGCTTTCAAGCAGATTCCACACAGAGGAGATCCACTGAGGGTAATATAACACCCATACACTCTCAGTCACAGGAGGAGCGGAGCCCCGTCAGAACTTTGAATAGCCCCGGTTTAGCCCCAATAAGGTGACAAGATGTGCCGTTTTTCCCGGGACAGCTCTATTTTAGTGTCCCGCGAGAACAGCCTAATCAAAGGCAACCAAGCTCGTCGTAGAACAAAATTACCATCCAATCCACAATTCGTTATCGAATAACTTGCAGTAAGTGAAGCAGGCGGAATCACGCTGAATGACGCAACTGTCTCGGCCGCGCGCCCGCACGTTCAGCGCGCGATCAGTTCTCCTTGCGCCTGAACTGTGAAATAATGCAAGACACTATGATCCAAAAGCGCAACTTTTGTTAATAAAAGTTTAATTTCTTCGTTTAACATAAGCGAGTTTGTCTTTATTGTTGTTGCGTTTTCATTAAAAAAAATAAATAAAATAAATAAAACAATGAACCACAAACTGCGCATTTGTTTTAAAAGAGGGAAACGACAACGCAAGTAGGCTATATATCTGTCTTATTCAATTTGTTAATAAAAGTTAGATGTTTAATATAGGCCTATGCGAATTTGCCATTATACTATGATGTGTTTTATGAACCACAAACTTAGGATCGTTTTAAACAAAGGGGAAATCCAAAAACCGTTTGTTTATTTATTTGTGTTACAATGCGGGTAAAACTATTTCCCTTATTCATGTTGTTAATAAAAGTTCAAAGTTTAATATTTGTCATTGTACTGTTTTATTGTAGCCTTTATTATTATTGTTATTAATAATAATGAGCCAAAAGCATTCGTTTGAAGTAAGGGGGAATCCAAAAACCTTTTATTTATTTGATACAAAGCGGGTATGTCTTATTCGTTCAGTTAATACAATTTGTATGTTTAATATAAGCTATCATGGTAGTAGGCTATTGCTGATGTTGTGTGTGGGATTTTTATTTTATTTTATTTTTTTTATTTTTTTCATTAAGAGTAATCCCGAATCAACCTTAAGCATTAATATTGTTCCAAGAATAGGAAAGATCTAACGTTAAAGATCAAAATAAGCGCTGCAGATGCGAGAATGTGAAATTGGTTGCTGCTGAGGTACACTCTCGATCGTTCTCTGTATCTTTGCTATGGCTGTAGAAATGGCCGTTAATTCACGATTTGGGTACGGCACAAACATCTTACAGGTAATAATATGATTTAAAAAGTTCTGGCAACAAATGACTTCCTAAGTCAGTTTAAGTTGAAACGACTTTCACAATCAATTTGATTAAACTTAATTAATGTTTTACTGTTGCTTATTGTCTTGTAGGCTTAGGTTTAATTTTTCTATAATTTTAATGAATATACAAGTTAATAAAATGAGTTTTATTTATTTTCTGTTACAAAATTTTCATTTATTTATTTTTAACACTGCACCCCCAGCCCCCATTTTTTCTTGGGCCAGGGGGTGCAGCACCCTCAGTACGAAGGCGTTTTAGTGCCACGTTAAAAAATATATTATAAAAAAAAAAATCTAAGATTACGAGATTAAACTCGTAATATTTCGAGAATTAAATCGAAATTACAAGAATAAAGTTGAAGTATTACGAGAATAAAGTCGAAATACTACAAGAATAAAGTCGAAATACTACAAGAATAAAGTCGAAATACTACAAGAATAAAGTTGAAATATTACGAGAATAAAGTCGAAATGTTTCGAGAATAGTAGAAATTAAAGTTATAATATTTTGAGAGTATAGCCTATATTGCGCATGCAAATGGCTCGCATTGAGAGCACCGGGAGAAGTGGCCAGGCCACCGGAATTGATCTGAATATTGTTGCGTCCGAACGGCAGCATCATCTTATTGGGATGTCAATTTTAAGGACTCGCGGAAACAGCTTAATATCAAGAATATGATATTGATTAACAGACTGAACAGGAACAACTGTTTATCTTAACATCAGCTCACACACTCAATCGACATTCCTTTGGGGGGCTCTGTAGCTCTCTTATTTAACCCTTTTTTAATATCCTCATGCTATTAGCATGTGTGCCATGTGGCTATTTAGCATGTATTTGCTAATTCTATGCTAAAAACTCAGTCCTGTTACCTTCAGTCCTGTTACTCATATAAGCCATAACAGGACTGAGTAATAGTAACAGGAGTGAGTTGCATTCTCTGGTGCATTGATTCAGTAGTGTGAATATTAGTTTATGTAATATGATTTACTTATTCTTTTTATGTTTTACAGTTACCATTACTTATATTGTAAATGTATCATATGTACCAAGTATTTACCATACTTGCAGAGTGCTAATCCACCACTAAGTGCTGCAGAGAAGCAGCGACTTTATCGTGAACAACGTGATGCAGACCCAGAGAGGAGACAGAAATATTTAGAGAAGGAATGTGAAAGATACAGGAAGGACCTAGAGTCAGGCAGGAAGAAACTAATCAATGACTTCAGTCAGAGAGAAAAGTGCAGACGTCACAGAAAGTGGAGAGAGTCTTACCATAGGATCAAGGACATGAAAGAAGCCCTCCAACACCTTGTTACCCCTCCACACAGCCCCCAGTTATCACCAGAGCAAGCTGTACAGCCACAGCCAAGCACTTCCAGGTCTACTTTATTAAATGGATCATGTGCCAAAGATAATTTGCTAGAGGGGTTGGATTTACTAGACATGATTACATTACACTATGAATTTAGACACCAGGTCATATAGGTTAATTTAACAGTGTAGCAGTAAATTTCACTGACTACTGCAATGTTTAATTTATTGTGATGAATGTTTTTAGGCAACATAATCAGGGGAGGAGAAGAAGCTGAAAAACGCAAAAGAAGCTTCATAAGCAAATTGAAGAACTGAAGATTCTGTTGAAAAAAAACAAACCAAAAAAAAAAAAAACAGAAAAGTACAAGAAAAGACTCCAGCGCACTAAAAAGAAAAATGCATCTCCACGCACAAAGGTAAACAAACAGCTTAAACATCTTCCAAGTGTAGCCATTCAGAAGACCCTTTTGTTTCATGAAGCTCTGGTGGAGGACATCCGTAACAAATACAAAAATGCACAGGGGGAGAAGGAAAAGCAAATAATTTCAAAAGTGATAACAGGAAAAGTTCTGAAAAAGTACAGAATACAACGCTATGCTCTAAATTCATTGGGCTTTTCAAATAAAAGATGCAAAAATGAGAAGAATATGAAGGCTAACTACACCTACCAGGGGAAGCAGAACAACAGGATTGTGAATGATTTGATAAGTAGAGTGAGGGATTTTTACTTAAGGGATGATGTGAGTCGCATCACAACTGGAAAGAAGCAAACCCTCACTCTGAAGAAAAACAAAAAGCAAAAACGTTTCTTTTGGATACCATGAAAAATCTGCATTGGAAGTTTTTGGCTGAAGAACAAAGCTCCATCTCTTACTCACTTTTCTGTAAGCTCAGACATTTTTGGGTTGTTCACCTGACTCTGAGTGATCGGGACACATGCATGTGCAAGATGCATGAGAATCTGGGTTTTCTTGTGCAGAAACTACACTACTTGAAAGTAATCAGCACCATCAATCTGGAAGACCTTATGAAAGAGATCTCATGTGACACAGAAAATATAAAGTGCACGTATGGAGAATGTTCTGAATGCAAGGACCTCTCTATCCCAGTCTCTATGGAGTACAGTCCAGAGAAAGAAGTGTTGTATATCCAGTGGGTAGTTGTAGATAAGCAGCACAAAAATGACCCCAATGGCAAAACATCTAAAATCACAATCAAAAAAGAGTTCTTCCCACAATCAAAAAAGAAGAACTGCTGGAACAGCTAAACCTGCAGTTGCACAGGTTCAAGAGACACACTTTTAACATCAACAATCAATTTATGCACTACAGGGCGCTAAGACAAAGCTTAAAAGCACATGAATGCTTAATTCATGTTGACTTTTCTGAAAATTACCTCTGCAAGTACAGCACAGAAATACAGGCAGTTCACTTCGGAGCATCACATCAGCAGGCAACACTGCACACGGGTGTGCTTTATACGCATGCAACCCCTTGCCCGATGTCCTTCTGTACAGTGTCACCCTCAAGAATAAAAGAACCATCAGCAATCTGGTAGGACTTGTCACCATTGCTTGATTATGTGCGTAGTGCCCACTCAGAGGACTCCACTGTCCATTTTTACAGTGACGGCCCTTGCACTCAATATAAACAGTGAGGTAATTTGTTTTTGTTAAGTACTGAGCTGTTCAGACGAGGATTCTCTGCCGGGACGTGGAACTTTTTTGAAGCGAGCCATGGGAAGGGTGCCCCTGATGGTGTGGGAGGGGCCCTGAAGAGAAGGGCTGACTGTCTAGTCAGCCAAGGTAGAGACATTCCTGATGCTGCAGAGTTGTTTGCTTTTTTACAAGAAACAGACACAACAATCAAGTTGTTTTTTGTCAGCGAGGAATCAATTGAGAAAGCAGTTTCAGAGATGCCCAGTGATGTGCCACCAGTTCCATCCATTATGAGGATCCATCAGGTAGTGTCCCTAGCCCATGGAGAACTGATATACAGGGATGTCAGCTGCTTGTGCACAACAACACAAAATCTGAACTGTGGGTGCTTTAATGCAAAGCATTTCAAGTTCCACATTCAGCAGACAGCTCCCATGTCTCCCACAATGACAGAAGTGCAGTGGCAAAGCCTTGAAGTTGTTGGCAAATGGTGTGTGCTAAAGTATGAAGGTGATCTATACCCTGGTATCATCACAGATACAAGTGAAACACATGTTGAGGTCCGTTTCATGCAAAAGATTGGATTCAACAGGTTTTTCTGGCCAGCCCTTTGGTACTTGTTTGAGGACATTGTGTGTATCATCCCACCCCCGAGGCCAGTCACAGGTCGTCACATGGAAATTGACAGAGAAATCTGGGCCAAACTGCAGAAGTCTTATTAGAAAGGGTCAGTGTGTGTTTTTGAATTGAGTGCAATTGTAGCTTAAACACTGTTAGATTTCTGCAACTGAACATTTTTTGTTTGACCTCAGGATCCAGAAGCACCCGCCATGGCATCCTGATGCAAAGGACATAGTTCGGTAACACTTTATTTCGATAGTCCACTTTAGACATTCTACTAACAGTAAGTAACTTTGCAACTACATGTCAACTAGCAGTCATTAGAGTATTATTAGACTGTCTGCTTAATATCTTCTAACACTCTATTTTGATGGGTCCACAACACAACATACTGACTATGAGAAACTTTGCAAGTATATGTCAGCTTATTCTACTAACCCTAAACCTACCCTACTGAGAGTTAGTAGACATGTAGTTGCAAATTAATGAGAATTAGTTGACATGTAGTTGACATGTAGTTACAAAGTTACTTATAGTTAGTGGAATGTCTAAAGTGGACTATTGAAATAAAGTGTAACCCATAGATCCACCATGTTCTCAATCTCTGTTTTCTCTGTTTCTCCCTCTTTCTCTCTTTCTCTTTCCATCTTAATTGTGATGAACTACATCGACATAACACATTCCTTCAGAAATCTCTCTCTCGCACACAGGCTATGTACACACATGCACACAAATGCACACAGAGTGTCTGGATATTCATTCCTGTTATTAAATTGTTTTGTTTGAAAAAATGAGGTTAAACGACTGCTTTTTTCATCTGTGTTATGTTCATCATTTATCCAATAGTTTACTTAATTACATGACTTAAAAATTATAATCTTGTAGTTTGGGTCTCCTGTAAAATAAAAAATGGCTTTGCATATATATATATATATATTTTTTTTTTTTTTAAATACACATTGTGTGCTTATTTAGTGAATTTTTAGTGACAAATATAAATTATTATTACATTTTACCAACCATTTCTTTAAGATAAACACTTTTGTGATTGGAAGACAAAGGAATTAGCAGAGATTTTTTTAAACATGCTTTTTAAAAGACACTTGATTTTTGGTAACAGGACTGAGAAAAATGCATCCATCCCCTACTTTAAAACATTGTACAAAAAAAATAAAATAAATAAATAAATAATAATAATAATAATAAAAGGTGCCTGAGATTGACAAATGTACATTTTGAACAGTGAAATATGTGTGTTGTTAGATACAGTGTTGAAAAAAAGATAAAAAATTGTTTAATTTTTAAAAGTTACAAAAGCAAATGTTACCCATTTGGTGGAATGTCCCATATGGTTTGTATGTGATTTTCTTGAGATTTAGGGGATTTTGATAACCATAACGAATATGTACATATGAAATGCTAATGTGTGCACTGCAGCAATATAAAAGGCTATAAATAGTTCTAACAAATTAAAAAATAATTTGTTTATGATCTCTGCACAGAAGAGTCTTGTTGTTTCAAAACAAAAGAAATGTATATCACCTATTGGCCAAAATGATTTAAAAAATGTCAGCATATTGAATATCGGCAAAATCCGATATTGTGCATCCCTAGAAGCTAATATTGCATATTTAGTATTTTCCCCCAGAGAAGCAGACAGGATGCCCAGAGCCGATTCCCAGATCTGTAGCTGTCATCTTCCTTCAGGGAATAAAAGGCCCGTTTTGTTTCGCCCCAAACGATGTTCCACAACTTACTCCGAGAGGAAAGCACTGTGAATGAAACTGATCCACTCTTCATGGATGCAGAGGAGGAGGGCGCTACACTGCCTGAGATGGTGGATCTTCATTCTTATCAGCCATATACAGCTGAAGAAGAGCTGCAGTTTGAACGAAGAGAAAGACAATTACTATTACTATTTATTAGCCCACTATTTTAAGAGATCATGTTTCCTTCATAACTGGTGTCTGATGAAGCATGGAAGATAGGGAAGAAAAACTTGCTTTTCTTCCATTAGATCTTCATTTAGGCCGGTAAAAGCTGGAGAGCTGTCTCCAAACACATCCATTATAATAGTACTGTGAGATTTTAGAAGGGGTCCCACACCTGTCTGGGGTGTTTTTGAACAGACAAGAAAATAAACAGGTTTGTTCCCATTGCACTGTTGATTATCAGCCGCCTCTCTTCTCTTCTCAGGAGTCTGAGATGTCCGTTCCCTCGGTGCAGGCGTTTATTCAGCGGAGCTGGAGAAGGCTGAGAAGCACACTCGACGCGCCACCATCCTGTGCTCCATGTTTCTCGTATTAAGCCTGTAACTTGTGCCTCCTCCAGTTCCTCCCCTTCTGTTCTTGTCGAAGGCTCTGCTGTCTACAGGATCAGGAGGAGACAGCTGGACGTTCCTCCAAACTCCTGACAAGTCTTGGTTGAGTTTGGGTTACTAGCAGTTCTGCGTCCACCAAGAGTGCTGCTGCTGCACGGTAAACTGCATTTGTTCTCTTCAGGAAATAAAGACAGAGTCTGAATTCACCTTTGCTCTTGTGACAAGCTGAGATACTTTTACACAAAATAACAACTATGGCAAAATTCCTTTTAATTTTCTAAATACATGGTTTTGTGTGTGTGTGTGTTTGTGTAATTGTTATCAATAAGTATGCATATTAAAAAAATGCATATAGAAACCCACCCACCAAAAAATAATGCCAAAATTAATATGATGTGTATTAAACGGTCAAACCCCCAATAATCAAAACTGTTTCAAAACTATATACATGAAAAACTATGTAAATTGCCTGCAGTGCCAGCTCTGGAAGCATGTGGGTCTTGAAAAAGTCTTCCAGGTCCAGCAGGGTTTGGGGATAATGAAACTTTCCCCGTTTCCTTCAGAAGAGTCAGGCTCTCGGGGCTTGGTGACCCGTTATGTACATTTTCTGTTTATTCAATACATTACTAGTTTATTCAATCAAGACAGTTAGCAGTCTTTCTTCTGAGTGCTCAGTTACTAACCCAAAGCTATTAGCGGGTCATTTAACATTTTAAGAGAATGTTACATTAAAAAAGGTTGGGAAGCACTCCAAGATGGCGGCGCGATCAGACGCAGCGGCTTCTCCGGGTCCCAAAGACGGTGCTTTTATGTCTTTTAATGTCGTCTGTTCGTCTCCAAATAGTGTCAATTTACCGCTAATTCATCGGGAGATCACTCCGGGATACATCTATGATCGCCAAAGCCTTTTGGATATCGACAACACATACAAACACAAACTCTCGCCGGCGGCTACTGAGAAGCTACGAGGCCTTTGTTTACTGCTGGAGCCGGACCTCGAGACCGCGGCCTCGCCTACTGACGCTACCCGCACAAGGCGGCGTCGCAAGCGGTGTGAGAGAGGACGGAAGCGCGGTAAGCGCGGAGGTATACGAGCTAGGCTGAGGGCTAACCCCACAAGACCGGCTCTTCCAACACTCATGCTCTCAAACGTTCGCTCTCTGGAAAACAAACTGGACTTAATTCAACTCAGTCGATCTACACAGCATGAGGCAAGGGATTGTTGTGTGTTTGCTTTCACTGAAACATGGCTAAACGACAACATCCCGGACTCCGCCATTCAGCTGCACGGCCTAACCTGCTACTGAGCGGACAGAGATTCATCACTGTCTGGTAAGACTCGCGGGGGTGGCTTGTGTGTTTACGTCAACAAAAAATGGTGTAACAATGCCGCAGTAGTATCTAAACACTGTTCATCACTGGTGGAGTTTATGGTTGTGAAGTGTCGACCGTTCTATCTGCCGCGGGAGTTCACGGCCATTGTTATTGTCGCGGTTTACATTCCTCCGTGTGCAAATGCTAAGGACGTGCTTCGTGAACTGTACAGCGCCATCAGCGAACAACAAACAAATAACCCCGACGGCTTTTTCATCATAGCCGGTGACTTCAACCACGCAAACTTAAAGACAGTTTTGCCAAAGTTCTACCAACATGTGAACTTTGCAACAAGGGGAAACAACACACTGGACTTTGTTTACACAACAGTTAAGAACACATACAAAGCCGAACCCCGCCCCCACCTCAGGTACTCGGACCACATCTCTGTTATGCTAATCCCAGCATATAGCCCACTTCTCAAACTTGCCAAACCGGTTATAAAGCAGATCACGGTATGGCCAGAAAATGCTACCTCTGCACTGCAGGACTGCTTCCAGGACACAGACTGGAACATGTTTAAAGAGGCAGCCACTTACAACAACCACACAGACCTACAGGAGTACACTGAAACTGTGACTGCTTACATCAAAAAGTGCACAGATGATGTGACAGTCACAAAGACCATCACCACACATGGCAACCAGAAGCCATGGATGACAGCAGAGGTTCGTGGGCTGCTAAAGATCAGAGATGAAGCTTTCAGATCAGGAGATAAAGCAGCCCTCAAAACAGCAAGAGCCAATCTGTCCCACAGCATCAAAAATGCAAAACGGTCATATGCTCAAAAAATCAACAATCACTTCACAGACAGCAGAGACACACGGAGTCTGTGGCAAGCCATTCAGACCATCACAGACTACAAGCCCCCGCCACAGGCCTGTGATGATGACACATCCCTCCCAGATACACTCAACCACTTTTATTCACGGTTTGAAATGCAGAATGACACACCTGCACAAAAACTGCCCACACCTCCCAACGACCAGGCGCTCTGTCTGTCTCCAGCCGACGTAAGGAAGACCCTATCTAGGATTAACCCACGCAAGGCTGCGGGTCCAGACAACATACTTGGCCGTGTACTGAAAGACTGTGCTGTACAGCTGACAGATGTCCTAACAGATATCTTCAACACCTCGCTGAGCCAGGCAGTCGTCCCCACATGTCTCAAATCCACAACAATCATACCGGTACCAAAGAAATCACCTGTGTCCTGTCTAAATGACTACCGTCCCATAGCACTGACTCCAATCATAATGAAGTGCTTTGAGAGGTTAGTCATGCACAACATCAAAACCAGCCTCCCCAACACACTCGATCCGCTCCAGTTTGCATACCGTCCAAACCGCTCCACAGACGATGCAATTTCCTCCACCCTCCACCTGGCTCTTACCCACCTAGAAAATAAAGACTCTTATGTTAGAATGCTGTTCATTGACTTCAGCTCAGCATTCAACACAATAATCCCACAACAGCTCACAAATAAACTAAACCTACTGGGCCTTAACAATTCCCTCTGTAATTGGATTCTGGACTTTCTAACCGGAAGACCTCAGTCAGTCCGTGTCGGCCACAACACCTCGAGCACTACCACACTGAGCACAGGTGCCCCACAAGGATGTGTGCTCAGCCCGCTGCTCTTCACGCTGCTGACCCATGACTGCACTGCCAAGTTCAGCTCCAACCACATCATCAAGTTCGCTGATGACACAACAGTGGTAGGTCTCATCAGCAACAACGATGAAACGCACTACAGAGAGGAAGTGGCACAGCTGGCTGAATGGTGTGGTGCAAACAACCTGTCCATCAATGTGAGTAAGACAAAAGAGGTTGTGATGGACTTCAGGAGAAACTCCGCTGATCACCCCCCACTGACCATCGACAGCTCGCCTGTGGAGAGAGTCAGCAGCACTAAATTCCTGGGGGTGCACATCACCGAGGACCTCACCTGGACCACCAACACCATGTCACTCTCCAAGAAGGCACAACAGCGCCTACACTTTCTCCGCCGGCTGAAAAGAGCAAGTCTCCCTCCACCCATCCTCACCACTTTCTACAGGGGCACCATTGAGAGTGTGCTGACCAGCTGCATCACTGTCTGGTACGGGAACTGTACTGCAGCAGACCGCAAGACCCTCCAGCGGACAGTGAACACAGCTGCAAGGATCATCGATGCCCCTCTCCCCTCCATCCTGGACATTTTCCTCACACGATGCTCCAGCAAAGCCAACAGTATCGTAAAGGACTGCACACACCCCTCCCACAGTCTCTTCCAGCTCCTACCATCAGGTAGACGGTACCGGAGCATCAGAGCCCGCTCTGCCAGACTGCTCAACAGCTTTTTCCCCCAGGCTGTGAGAGCCCTGAACTCAAATCACCCCGCCCCTCTCTGAAACCCCATACAAACCTCCTACCTCCTGAAACATGGACCATCTGGAACTTATGTTTTTTGTTTGTGCAATCGAAGGGTGCTACAGGTGAGTGGGCCTGTACAAACCACCTATAGTAGCACACTCTCTTCCTCTATGCACACTAGTCACTTTTCACACACACTGCTGTGTGTACACAAATCCCACAAAAAGACTCAGTAATATCAGTAATATATGTATGTTTACATGCTCATGCACTACAAATCATCCTGCACTGTTCCCCAGCCAGCTGCTTGAACTCACATTGTCTCTCTTTGCACATGTACAGTATTTATCTGAAGCATTCGTATAGTTTGTATATTTTAGTTTATGTATAGGTAAATTTTTTTATATAGATAGTATATTTATAGTCAAAATCTATCAGTAGGATAGTTTGTGTATAGGTTTATATTGTTTTACTTCATTGCTGTATGCCTGTATTTATGTAGCACCGTGGTCCTGTGAGGCACGACATTTCGTTCCACTGTATGCCCCCGCATGTAGCGGAATGACAATAAAGCTCAACTTGACTTGACTTGACTTGACTTTGAAAGCCAAGCATATGACTGCTTCACTTCTTGCTAGAGTTCTGTGAGAACAACAAGCTCTAGTCTGTACAGTGGGGTATTGTGAACGAGAGAGAGTCCATCTCAGATGCAGATCCAGGAGTCAGGTTTGTGGCTGTCTCCAGCAGGATTGTTGGGAGCATCTCCATATGGTCTTGTGGGGTCCTGCGCAGTATTGGAGGAGAAGTGTCCCTATGATGCAAGAAATATGACAATGAGAGAGACGTCGTAAATTAAGGGTTTCTGTGTCAGTATGGAAGGGGGTAGATACAGCCTGCAGAGACCTTTATTACAGGCAGCTTCACCTCACTGCAGGACAGACCTGCTACTGTTGTGTGGACGACCAAAGAAACAGCGGCAGGAAAACAGGCAGAGCCGGCTTGAGACACGCGGTCAAACCAGCAGAGAACCGGAGCGCTGGATAAAGCAGGACTGGAGTCAGGCTCGAGAGCACATACAAAGACATACGAGAAGCTAAAGACAGGAAAAACAAAGACACAAGAGAAACACAGAACTGAGAAGACAGCGATCAAACCCATGTCCTGACCATTTTTAATTACAATGTGTTAATAATTTGAAACAACAACCATGAAACACATTTAGCTAAATGGATAACACACTAAAAAAATCTTTATCTGTTGTCGTTGCCAGAGAACACAGTTTCAAGAGTTTTTTTGTTTTGTTTTGTTTCCCCCTAGTACTCTTTAAGTTTGTTTAAACTCAATAGGCTTGGACGCATATTCAATATATTTTGTCTCCAAGTTTGCTCTGTTTGAAAGCTTTATTTGACAAGACTTGTGAGCATACGACACAGAGCCGGCACTGCTCGTTCTCTGCTCCTGCACACGGCAAACTATAGCGCTAGCTAGTCACTACTATCAGTGAGCTCGAATAGTGAATGTATTTCTCATTATTTAATTATATATCAAATTATGATATTTAATTATGACTGGACATTTCTACATATATTAACAATATTATTATTTCTGTTAATAATAGTTAACGCCCCCCTGCAATACCGTGGCTTGCAGTTCTACTTCTGACTCTGTGCATATCGAGCACTGGGCCTCAAGTGCCTACACATTAAAGACAAATTGGATGCAGGGCAAATTTTGTAATAAGAATTGATAATTGACTGTCCAATTTAGCTTTTGCTTGTGTACCTCCTGAGGGTGACTGCAACATTGGATGATGCTGCATCAGGTTGTAAGGATTAGCTTCTTCATTTAAGCTTTTATTTTGAATTTTAGCTTTAGGAAATCGAATCGTAGAGATTCGATATCGATTTGATTAATTGATACTAATTCAAACGTATAATTTATACTTTATTAACGACTCCTCCAGTGAGCATTAAACCAGTATATCCTAGCAATTCTGTTTATTTCATGGGCACGATAATAATTCAGAATTGGTTGGGTAAATTTTGAGCAGGTAACAAGGATCAAGGCAAGGTTTGACTTGAAAATTCCACAGCACACGACAAGAATTCTTTATGAATGAATCAAAGTTTATTTTTGCTATTCTACTAATCTAGGATACATGAACTAAACTAAATAAAACAAAACACACATACACACGTTCCAGCAAGATGATTGCAATTTGAAGAAAGTTTAAGGTTCTAATGCTCTTTTCCAAGAGTTCTGTAAATTCAGCCTGAGGAAGTCATAAGCAGAAAATTTTACTATCTTTTCTTTTAAAGATTAATTCAACCAGTTTCCAGCAGAATTATGGAGAGAGAGTTTGTTACTTGCTCTGAGTTGAGTTGACAGGTACTCTTCGGTTCCCTTTCCTTCCTGGTTGGGAAACCCCGGGGCTGCTGATTGGCTGCTGATGCGGTCCTTGCGTCACGCGTTCTGGGGGAACCCCTTTGGTGGTTGGCTGTTTCTTTGAGAAGAACTTCTAGTGAATGCGTCACTTTAACGTCACAGAGTTCTTTCGTGTAGCTTCAGGTTCTAGCAGTTTCTAAAGTGAGGAGTTGACGAAGTGTTTTATTTCTTTAGATGATCAGCTTGATGTTAAGTCTTCACAGCGCGATCAGGGAGAGAAGCCAAAGTGTTCAAGCAGCCAGCGAGCAACAAGCTATTGTGTCACCGAGTTTTAACGGGCTGGATTCTGTCCACCCACTAGAGGCTTTTTCCAATCAAATTGTCTCTACAGGGCGGAGCCACGCCTCGCACGGTTCTTCTTCATGCATAAATTAACATAATGCTTCATCCACCATGTGAGAAATATTTCTAATAACTTCTTATAAAAGTATTCATCATTCATAGGAGGCTGAAAATCGACATATAATATGTAATTCATTTCAACTTCCTGCATTCGAAATAAGCTTTAACATGATACTACACACGGCTATCTATTCAAAAGAAAGTTATATGGCAAAGATCAAAATAAAGCACACCACTCATAACATAAAACACCAAGCGTATATATAGGACATCAAACATGTTATTTGTTGATACACTTGCTCTAATAGCAATGGAAATAAATGACTGTCTTCGGCAAAGTCCATAAAAGTTTGTGTGTTCTTGGTCTGCACTTAAAAGAGAAAAGGGTGCGTTTTCTTTGGAATGCAGTAAAGACACGGGGAGGTTTGCTGAGGTCGTGAGAATGTCACGTTGTGTTGTAGATCTGGTGATTTTCTTAGCTCAGACGGAGCTATAAGTCAATCGTTTGTGTTTATCAGATTAGTAGTTTATGGTCAAAAGGGTCGCGGGTATCGTGAGCGATCTGTTTCTGGAACCTCTCCAAATAAGCAGTTCTTTGTTCTTAAATCCGTGCAGATGTAACGCGGTCATTTTCTCCTCAAACCTCTCATTGTTTCATGGGTCTCGTGAGGATAGCAGGGTGTCCCCCAGACAGGGAGGCGTCATTAGGAGTTGGTCAATTTTCCGACCACAGATAATGGAAGGGTCCTGTTACTATTGAAGTAATACGTTTTGCAATTGTCAGTGCACAGGTTGTAAAGATAGTACAAAACAAACCTGTTATTAAAATGCACAATAGACAGTTGCAGACTAAAGTGAAGTCAGAATGTACAGACATCGGTCCCAAATCGTTGTATTTTAGAAAAATATTAAATGGCAAACTGTACGTGGCGCTGCATGATTTTGAACAGCTGTTGGGTGCTGCGAATAGAATTGAGTGTGCATACGGACATAATTTATGAATCAAATGGGTTAGTGATTTAATATGCGTTACCCACCTGACTTCACTGCAGCTATAATAATCTATAATCTCTGAAAATATTGGCCTGACGCTTTACTATTGGAGGCTCTGTCAGCTAGCTATACTGTTGGCTAATCAAATCTAGACGGGCTTAGCTAATGTTACGTATTTAGATGGGAGAGCATGAGAAGAGAGAATAATTAAGTTCACTTCCCAGATAGCAAATGACATCTGGCCCAGTTCTGACCCACATCTCTCACATTCTTCTGGCCCACATACCGCGTGGAATGACGGCGATGACTCAACCTGAGTCTGCCTGACAGAAGTCAGCCACAACTGAACCGGATCTGGGCCACACCTCACAGATAGTACGGGCAACATCTGGCCCAGATGTCACCCACTCCATTTCTGAGATGTGGCCCAGATCTGGTACAGTTGTGGCTGATTCTGGGTTAGATATGGCACATTTACCCTTTCTAGATACAAAAGCATATGTAATTAATCTAGAATAAATAAAACACTCATATATACACTCATAACTGCTTTATTAAAATATAAAAATGAGAGAAATACAGATATTTAAAAAAAATATATACATAGAGAAATAAGATAAATAAAAAATGCATGTATAGATATAGATATAAAACAAATACAGACAAATATTTATAAATATAGATAAATACAGATACATACAGAATTCCAATAAAGTGCATACATTCAACTATTCTCACTGAACTGACACATTGTTAACCAGAGGAGCACAACAAATTTCAAGAGGAGTCAAAGAAATAGAGAACTCAAATCAACAGTTTGATAACTAGATAACTAACCATGAGCAGGCCAAAAGGGGAGTCCATTAAACTGGCAGGGGTCAAAACCAGAAAGCAGCCCAAAGAAAACATCAATCCAGAGGGTAATTCAGACACGAGGTCAGGGGCAAGCGAGGGTCAGAGCCAAAAAGCAGTCCGAGACCAACAACCTGGAGACAGGAGAAGACAACATCTTAAAGATGCTTTATGTATTTTTTGACAGTATTAAAGCATTAAAATATTATGTTTGCAGATATAGAATGTTTGCAGCACTCAGTTCAACCGTTGGCTGTCAATATTACATAATGCACCTTTAAATCTTCTCTCCTGGCCGACGGCCTCCATCCCATCTCTGGCAAGATGCTGCCATCTTTTAACTCAGACTTCCTAGTCTGTTGCCGTGGTGGTAGTTTGTATGTCCATCTATAGTTGCCATCATCTAAGGTCTTTTTGAGTATTGGCATCATCTGAAGTCCTCACAAGTCCTGGTGCTGTGCAGTTTCTAATAACCCTGGGATGGACATTTAGAGAAATAGGAAAACAAAAGGAGAAGGATTAGCATAGCTGCTGTTCATATTATTTCAGGCAAAAAATGATCATGTGCACTTTTTACTATTTTATCAATGGAGTACAAGGTTTTGATGTGTTTTGTGAATGCTTGGCAAAAAAAATGAGTGTTTTAAATGTAGGTTTAAACTGAAAGAGTGTGCAGAATTTTTCTAGATCCCTTAATAAACATATCATTTGTTTTCAGTATTTGGGGAAGAGACAGTCTCTATAGAATGGACTACATATGCTAGAGTATCGTTTAAGCGGGAGGAACATCATAACTATAATTTACACAACTGTTCAAGAGTTTGGGGTATGTAAGATATTTTATGCCTTTAAAAGAAATCTCTTATGCTCACCATGGCTCAATTTATTGGATCAAATTACAGTAAAACAGTAACACTGTGAATATTATAATTCAAAACAATTATTTTATAATTTATTCCTGCAATCAAAGCTGAATTTTCAGCATCATTACTCCAGTCTTTAGTGTCATATGAACCTTCAGAAATCATTCTAATATGTTGATTTGCTGCTTAAGAAATATTTCTGATTATTATAGATGTTAAAATACAGATATGCTGACTTTTTTTTCTGTTTTTGTTGTTACATAGACTTTAAGCCTTTGAATGGTGTTGCACATTACATGCATTAAATTGATCAAAAGCATGAGTAAAGATTTCTGTTTCAAATAAATGCTGGTCTTTTGAACTTTCTATTCATCTGTGAATCCTGAAAAATAAAATGTATTATGGTTTCCACAAAAATATTGTGCAGCATAACTGTTTCAACACTGATAACAAGTTTCTTGAGCAGCAAATCAGCATATTAGAATGATTTCTAAAGGATCATATGACACTGAAGACTGGAGTAATGATGCTGAAAATTCAGTTTTATCATCACTGGAATACATTACAGTTTACAATGTATTCACACAGAAAACAGCTATTTTAAATTGTAATAATATTCCACAATATTACTCTTTTTACTTAATTTTAATCAAATAATTACTGCAGAGGTAAGCAGAAGAGAATTCTTTCCAAAACATTAAATTAAAAATTGTATCAACCTCAAACTTTTGAACACTAGTGTACGTTTGAGATTTGACTTACTTGTCTTATGGTCAGTAGCATCTTGGAGATGTTGTTCGCTCCAACTCTGCTTATGTGCAGCAGGCCATCAGCATTGAAGAATCTAGGAACAAAACAAGCAATCTGTCTCAGAGCCAACAATATTTAGTATGCAGTTCCACACTAGAGCAGAGGTGAAATGCAAAAAATAAATAAATAAAAAGGATAATATAGTGAATATATACAAAAAAAGAATTTATGTTTTAGGTTTACTTATTTATTTAATATTGCTCATATAGTGTCACTCACGTTAGGATGTCAAAATCTTCTTAAAATAATTGTAATACATCAAAAAGGTGTATTTTTCCAAAAGCAAATAACAGATTATTGGTGATATAGACGAAATATTGTGAAAAAATGTGAAAAATGCATATTAAGTTTTTTAATGATTTTTCAGCTTATCCATGTTTTCTACATCTCTGTCAGCAGCTCCCTTCAGAAATGTTGAAATCTTGGACATTCCCTTCTGTTGTAGAAGGGTTATTTTGTCACTCTGAAATCACAGAACAGTTTTATCAATATTTGTTTATCATAAAAGATCAAAACAGCTTTACATTCGTTTTCAGCTCATTTTCGCGCTCGTTGATAACGTTACGTCACCGGTAAACGTATGGTTAGGTTAAATAAATTAAGCAATTTCCAAACATCCATTGAAAAATTACCAGCAAAACCTTAACAAATCTGTCAAAAGCTCTCATCTACACATAAAGATTTGATTAAAAGCCCAAACTTTCATAAATAAGAGCACAATCTACATAGTTAGCCCGCTTAACTAGCTAAAACGGCTGAGATGCTAACGGACTTTTTCGAAAACATTAAACCATTTCTATAAAGTAAATAAACAACAGAAGCGAGTCAAATACAAGTAAGAGAAGTGTCAACAACAGTTTTATGTAATATTTGTGTGATTTTAGATTACTAAACTCACCTGAAAGCAGTGAAAACGGCAGCGAGAGACGGGGTGTTTCCTTGTGACAGTTACAGTGTTGCGACCCGTTTCCATGGCAACTCCCTCCGCTGCAGTGTTTGAATGATACTGGAATGTTCAGCGCGCGAGCACATTAAAACACGTCACGCGTTCACATAAATAAACACATAGACATATATTTTTACAAACATATCCACCTTATTTTTCCTGTAAGAGTGGGCATGGCCCTTTGTAAATTTAATGTGTCTGGCTTCCGGTGTCATTCCAGCTATATTAGCTGTACAAACAGCTCGTTTTGCTGTTTGATATTGCAAACTGGTGTATCTTACCATGTTATTTTAATGCATTGTCTTAATTATGAACGTACTGGTTTGTAGTGCAAACCATTTTATCGTTTACTGCACTTTGTTCTTCTCGTTATTTCCCTATAGCGGATAACCATAAGTCTCGCACATACAATGGCTTGGTGGATAGAATTAGATCAATACATAAACAATTTAAAATAGTATTATTATTAAATTATTATTATTATTATTATTATTATTATTATTATTATTATTATTATATTTTAATAATTAAAATGATTATTATTATATAATTCTAGCAATCTCCATTCTAATTCTATTCTTTAAAAAAAAAAAAAACTTGCCCCTTTTAGACTTACTCTTTTCATTTACTAACTTCTTGTTTTCTTAAAAAAACAAACAAAAAAAAAACAAAACTCTAGCTTCTCTATTCTTTTTCTATTCTATCTATTCCTTTTCTTTTTATTTATTTTACAATTAACAAAAACAACAAAAAAGGCCTCTAACACTAGCTTGCTCTATTCTATTCTATTTTCTATTCTATCTGATTTCTTTTTATTTATTATATAATTTAAAAAAAAACCTTGCTACATGTACTACATTAAGCTATCTGAGACTTGTTATAGCACTTGCATATCATTGCTCTTTTGTTGATTTTGATTGCTTCCAAAGTAAGTCGCTTTGGATAAAAGTGCCTGCTAAATGACTAAATGTAAATGTATAATATCATTAAATTATGACATTGCTAATTTAAAATTAATTTTGTAGTTGAATGGCCCAGTGCAAAATGCCAAGCGTGCACGTGATAGTGGGACAAAGTGGCACTTTTATGGTTTAAGATTTTGTATTCTTGTTTTTACAAACACTCAACATTTTTATTTCATTAAAAAAGTGCTTGCTTGCAGTATTTTGATACTAAATTTTGCTTTTTATTTCTTTTTTCATTCAGTGCTTTCAGATTCTTTTAAACTGTATAAATATATATATATATAAAGTGTTAGAGGCCTTTTTTGCTTTTGTTAGTTGTATAATAAATAAAAATAAAACAGACAGAATACAAAAAAAAAGATTAGAAAAGCTAGTGTTATTTATTTATTTATTTTTTTAAGAAAAGTAAGTTAGTAAATGAATAGAGAGCAAGTCTAAAAGGGAAAAGTTTATATATATATATATATATATATATATATATATATATATATATATATATATATATGTCCTGAGATATTATGGGGGTCCAGTACTCCAAAAAGGTTCAGAATCACTGGCTGGTAAAGTAAGGTGACCAGACGTGCCATTTTTCTGGGACACGTCCTGGCCAGGATTTCTAAATTGCCTAAAATAACCAGGTTTTGGCTGTATGCGCTGCACAGATCGATCGTTGTTTGACATCAAAGTACAGCGAAAACGATTCGAAAGCATAAGGAGCTGTCTGCTCTGCTCTCTGTAGCTCTCACAGTAATTAAATGTCATATAACGATCGATCTGCACAGTACAAAACAACCAACACCTGGTTATTGTAGACGATTTAGAAATCCTGGCCAGAACGTGTCCCCGGAAAATGGCATGTCTGGTCACCAGTTATAAGCAATATATGGCCCACACACAACAAGCCAGAAGTCAACCTAAAACCGGTTTGTCACACATGGGCCAGATCTGGCCCAAATGACCTCTGCCATTAACAGAACTCAGCCATATGTGCCATATTTGGCCCAGATGAGGCCCGGAAGTGTATGCTATCAGGTTTGTCACTGAGTTTAAGATGTTAAGTTAGTTATCTTACCCAGTAAACGACCTGTTGCTCGCCATGATACGACCTCGCTCGCTCTTCTGTCAGACTGCGGCGGCAGAGGCGGGGATTCCGGGGAAGCGTAGTGGGCGTGGTCAACCTGTGACTTCCATCGAGAGTGACCAATTATGGCAAGCCGTTTTAGCATTTAATCTATAAGCCGTACTAGTTTCTATTTTCATGCTACTAGTACTTATTTTTTAGATACTAGTATCTTTTCCATTAAGTACTAGTACTTATTCTTTAGCTACTAGTGCTTATTCTTTAGGTACTAGTGTCTTTTGTAAAGTTACTAGTACTTATTCATTAGATACTAGTTCTTATTTATTAGATACTAGTACTTATTCCAATAGTGACTAGTATTTAATTATACTCTTCTTGTTAAGAAAAATAGAACAAGTTCTTATTTTTTAGTTACTAGTAACTTTTTAAACCAGAGATATCCTGAACTTAATAGATACTAGTACTTTTTAAATTTGCATTTCTGCCCAGTATGCTGATCGCATGTTGAATATTAATGAACCAGCAACACATAGGAGAGAGATTAGACAAGAAACAGAAACAAGGAGATGGATGTACTTTTTTTTTGAGGAAACCACATAGAAAAGAAACAATCATTTGTACACAAGCACACATAAAACCTATTTTGTCAGTTTTGTAAACATTGTAATTTTGTAAATATAGTAGCCTGTTTGTTGGTCATCGAGTGACCTCTAGTGGCAGGATGGAGATAAGACACCACTTTTATTATCTGTTATTTTCCTTTTTCCTCCAGTTAAAACAATAAATATCATATCAGGGCTGTACGTTAACTTTTTTGCATGTAGCACTGGTGCTACAGACATTGAATGTTTTTACATTAATGTTCTGTACAGGGCACACAAAATCCGAACCTTATGGTTTTCAGACAAATATTTTCTTTATTTGGAAAAAAAAAGCCCAAAAATTATTAATAAAAAAACAAAAAAACAAACAAACAAACAAAAAACAGGTATGCTGTACTTGTAGGGCTGCAGGATTTGGTAAAAAATTTTGTTTATATATACACTCACTGGCCACTTTATTAGGTACACGTTGCTAGTACCCTTTTGCCTTCAGAACTGCCTTAATTCTTCATGGCATAGATTCAACAAGGTTTTGGAAACATTCCTCAGAGATTTTGGTCCATATTGACATGATAGCATCACGCAGTTGCTGCAGATTTGTCGGCTGCACATCCATGATACGAATCTCCCGTTCCACCACATCCCAAAGGTGCTCTATTGGATTGAGATCTGGTGACTGTGGAGGTCATTTGAGTAAAGTGAACTCATTGTCATGTTCAAGAAACCAGTCTAAGATGATTTGAGCTTTGTGACATGGTGCGTTATCCTGCTGGAAGTAGCCATCAGAAGATGGGTACACTGTAGTCATAAAGGGATGGACATGGTCAGCAACAATACTCAGGTAGGCTGTGGCGTTTAAACGATGCTCAATTGGTACTAAGGGGGCCAAAGTGTGCCAAGAAAATATCCCCCACGCCATTACACCACCACCACCAGCCTGAACCGTTGAGACAAGGCAGGATGGATCCATGCTTTCATGTTCTTTACGCCAAATTCTGACCCTACCATCTGAATGTCGCAGCAGAAATCGAGACTCATCAGACCAGGCAACGTTTTTCCAGTCTTCTATTGTCCAATTTTGGTGAGCCTGTGTGAATTGTAGCCTCCGTGTCCTGTTCTTAGCTGACAGGAGCGGCACCCGGTGTGGTCTTCTGCTGCTGGAGCCCATCTGCTTCAGGGTTCGACGTGTTGTGTGTTCAGAGATGGTATTCTGCATACCTTGGTTGTAACGAGTGGTTATTTGAGTTACTGTTGCCTTTCTATCATCTCTAGCCAGTCTGCCCATTCTCCTCTGACCTCTGACATCAACAAGGCATTTTCATCCCCACAACTGCCGCTATTTTCTCTGAGATATTTTCTCTTTTTCAGACCATTCTCTGTAAACCCTAGAGATAGTTGTGCGTGAAAATCCCAGTAGATCAGCAGTTTTTGAAATACTCAGACCAGCCCGTCTGGCACCAACAACCATTCCACATTCAAAGTCACTTAAATCCCCTTTCTTCCCCATTCTGATGCTCGGTTTGAACTTCAGCAAGCCGTCTTCATCACATCTAGATGCCTGAATGCATTTAGTTGCTGCCATGTGATTACCAAGCAATTGAACAGGTGTACCTAATAAAGTGGCCGGTGAGTGTTTAGCAATAAAACTAATAATGATTATGGTTATTATTTTAAATAAAAACATTAAACAAAATAAGGAATATTACTTTTGTAATAACACTATTACACTATAATATACAAAACTGAGTATTTAAGAATAAATTTTAAAGTTTTTTTGTACAGTCTCAGTTTGTGTATGTGTGGACAACTAGGTATAGCAGTTATAGTATTTTTAGTATATGTATAGTCAGATAGTTAACTGTTGTATAGCTCTATTGTTTTTCCTATACTTGCATTGTTGTATGTTTATCTTATGTTTAACTAGTATGTAGCACCGTGGTCCTGCGAGACACGACATTTCGTTCCACTATATGTCCACACATGTAGCAGAATGACAATAAAGCTCGACTTGACTTGACTTGACTAAATATAATAAATATAGCTGCAAGCAAAAGAAAAAAAATTACACTTCTCTACACTGAAGAAGAACATAAGGATTTGCAAATGTTTACCTCAAAGTTCTTAATTATTTTTACTCGTTATTTTGTGAGCAATAACGAGTAATTTCTTTTCATTCATACTCTTCGCCAGAGGGCGCCCTCGCGCAGAAACTCCACTAGTGAGACTCACTTCCAGGAAATCCCTTATATGGACAAAGACATTCAGCTTTCGCTGTTTATGTAGCCTAGTAGCTGCATAACATACAGATAGACGTTTTACTGATGAAACATGAAAAAAATAAACAATAATTGTGACAATATATGGTTTTATCTGTGTTCTTCAATCCAACTCGGGTATTTTTATAAGTATGTTTAAAATGCAATGCTAATCAACATAGCCTTTATCACTGTATAGAATAATATGAAGTGGCATGATTTCTGCCTCATTCTGTTTAATGAAACCATGTCAGATACATGTCACTATACTTTTGGACAACAGGTTTGTAATCTTTCTTTTGTTTGTTTTTATGGTAACCAATTAGCAAGGTAGGCTAACATACAAAGCCAGTTAGCCCTACTTAACAATCAAATTAATTCAGCATATTAATGTATTGTATTGCCATGTAGACTCTAATTGGACGGTTGAGAGGTACTCATGTTTATGTAATGATTTGTTTGAATTAAGATATCTCCAAATACATTCTTACTAGTTCTTTATGAGGTTGAAGATATCTCCAAATGAACAGGGAGTGGTAGTTATTCTGTTTTTGATGTCATCTTTTAATTTCTGACTAGTAATTATTGCGATAGTGACTAGTATCTATTTAAATATTTCTAGTAAGCATTCATTAGATACTAGTACTTATTTTTTAGATACTGGTACTTATTCATTAAACACTAGTACTTATTTAATAGATACTAGTAGTTATTCATTGGGTACTAGTACTTATTTATTAGACACTAGTATCTTTTGTAATGACTACTAATAACAATTCTTATCTTACTAGTCAGATCTGCTTTTTTACTTGTCTTATGTTATGACTAGTCCAAATGGCTACAGTAGAGTTCAATTTAAAAATGTACTAGTAAAATAAAAAATCTTACTAGTAACATTTCGAATAAGTACTAGTATCTAATAAATGTGTACTAGTATCTATTGAATAAGTACTTGTATCTATTTAATAGGTACTAGTATCTAATGAATGACTACTAGTTTCTAATAAATAAGCACTAGTATCTAAAAAATAAGTACTAGTATCTAATGGATAAGTATATTAACAGATAATGTCTGATAACAGATATGACTGTGTGGAGACCTGCTGAAATCACATTTGGTCTGGTACTGTATCACTTACCTTGTTAGTGTCTGCACTTGCTTGGCCATTTATTGTGATTAACAGGAAAGTACATTCAAGCGCCAACAGAAGACAATGTAAAGAAATACTCTTTGAGAGAAGCAGTGTATCAGCGGAAGTTAAAGCAGCTTGTAAGTGTATTTATAAGTTTGTAAGTTAAAGCAGCTTGTAACTTGTCTCATTATTGTTTAGCGCAGTTGCCGTTGCTAGGAAACGCTTGTTTTGTTTACTGTGTGGAGACGTGCTGAAATCGCGTTTGGCCTCGTACTGTATCGCATACCTTGTTAGTGTCTGCGCTTGCTTGGCCATTTATTGTGATTAACAGGAAAGTATGTTCAAGCGCCAGCAGAAGACAATGTAAAGAAATACTCCTTGAGAGAAGCAGTGTATCAGCGGAAGTTAAAGCAGCTTGTAAGTGTATTTACTTGTCTCATTAGTGTTTAGAGCAGTTGCTGTTGCTAGGAAACGCTTGTTTTGTTTACTGTGTGGAGGCGTGCTGAAATCGTGTTTGGTCTCGTACTGTATCGCGTACCTTGTTAGTGTCTGAGCTTGCTTGGCCATTTATTGTGATTAACAGGAAAGTATATTCAGCTGAATTCAATTAGTGATTTGTTAGACGGTTATAAAAAAGGTTATTATACCGCGGCAGCGCACGGTTGAAGCCCTCGTCGTGTGAAGACCAAAGAGTGTAAAGACCATTGACCATTGACTACTGTGCGACTCCACCGGACAGTGATAAGTATAGCTTTTTATTTATCCTCTTTCCTATTACTTGTTTCACTTTTGTTTGAGTTTTTAGTTTTGGATCAGTTTTAGTTGTTTTAATACTACAATTGATTGTTTCTGTTGTCCTCATTTGTAAGTCGCTTTGGATAAAAGCGTCTGCTAAATGACTAAATGTAAATATAAATGTAATGAATAAGTACTAGTGTCTATTTAATAGGTACTAGTATCTAATGATTGAGTACTAGTATCTACAAAATATGTGCTAGTACCTAATGAATAAATACTAGTACATCAAAATTAAGTACTAGTCACTAGTAAGTATTCCACTAGTCAAAACTGAATAGTTGATATCTCAATGACGGATCCCCATAGAATTCAATGGCAAAAATTTTAAATGAGTTATTAGTAACAATATAATAGTTACTAGTCACTACTGAAATAAGTACTAGTATCTAATGAATAAGTACTAGTATCTAATGAATAAATACTAGTATCTAATGAATAAGTACTAGTATCTAATGAATAAGTACTAGTATCTAATAATTAAGTTCTAGTATTTAAACAATAAGTACTAGTATCTAACGAATAAATACTAGTACCTAATAAATAAGTACTAGTATCTAATGAATAAGTACTAGTAACTTTAAAAAAGACACTAGTATCTAAAGAATAAGCACTAGTAGTTAATGAATAAGTACTAGTACTTAATGGAAAATATACTACTATTTAAAAAATAAGTACCAGTAACGTTAAATTAGATACTAGTGCGTCTTATAGATTAAATGTTAAAACGGCTTGCCATAACCAATAGAAAAAGGCCTTTCATCCTGGTGGGTAGAACCCGCCCACTGAGACACAGCTTCACTCGCAAACAAAACTTTTCAACTCGCAAGCAAAAGTTTTAGACCCGCAAAAAAAAAGACAGCAGAAAAGAGAGCAACATTTGTGGTTTCGTGATGAAAAGCGTTTGAAGTGCATAAAGAAAAATAAGATTTCAAAGATTTACACGCACTGCAAATTATTTTGTTTTCAATGTCTTTATTTTTGAGCCTTAAGAAGACGTTTTTTGCAATCTTTTATTTTTTAATTACAAAATAATTAGTTTTGCTTTCAAGCACAGTATTTTTGATTGAATAAAAAAGACACAAAAGAAACTCCATAGGATCTCTACTGGAAACCGTATTTCACACTCACTTTTAAGGCCAGGACACCACAGGATCTTGCTGACATCTGTGTGTCCTCCTCGAAACATTGCAGCCTCTGTTCCTCAGGAATGCTCTAAAGCAGGGTTCCTCAATTAGTTTTCACCAAGAGCCAAATTCTGCCAACTATGCAAAGCCAAGGGCTACCGACCACAATGTTATGACTACAATGTTTACTCTGCTATTATTATTATTATTATTATTGTTGTTGTTGTTGTTGTTGTTGTTGTTTTTATGCACAATATAAATACTCAGTAGTCTGTTTTATTCAAACAATTATGAACATTTTGTGTTCAGATACTAAAGAACTTTGCCTGTTGAGGATTATAAACAAATGAACAAACAAACAAAGCATCTAAACAAGCAAACAAAAAAATGGATCTTCATGTCTGCCTCCAAGTCAACTGTTCTTGCTCACTTCCAGACTGGATCTCTTCTCTTCACTTTCCCTAATTGCAGATTCAATTATTAGACTTATCAGAATAATAATTATTATTATTCTTTTCACTTAGATTTTATCAAAGTGTAACAACGTTAATTGACGTACTCACCATTCAATGAGAGAAGTGACAGCGACTGGCTGAAGCAATACCTCGGAAGTTGGGGCTATATTCTGTTGTAGCAATCCTGAGACACTGATCAAGATGCACACTGGACAGTCTGTTTCTATCCTGGATCTTGATGATGTTCATTATAGAAAACGATGACTCACAGATGTAAGTGGAAGGGAACATCGAAAGTAGGAACATTGGAACGGTTCTGCTGTTCTTGAATTTAGCTTGAGAGACCATTTTTGTCCAAAAGTCGCTCACACTAGCCTCCTTGTGTTGCTCTCTGAGCAAATAAGACTTTGACATTTCCAAAATCTCCAGCTGCAAAGATGCTTCATCTAAGGTTGAAACCAGGCGTTTGGCCTCAGCAGTCCATTGCCCATCTGCTGGGACTGAAAACGGCTGTCTTAAGAAGAAAAGGAGTTCACTTGACAGGTTAAAGCTCTCAAATCTCTCCTCGAAATTCTTTGCCAGTCTGGTGACGAAGTCGCGCATTAGCAGGTCCTCTCGCATCTGGTGTTTCTCGCAATGCTGTTGCAAATGCAGAAAGTGTAGCTTTCTCCCTTGAAGATCACGTTCAAAAAGTGTCAGCTTTAAACGAAAAGCTTCAATGGCTTCGTACATGTCTGCAATAGTGTGGTTCTTGCCTTGCAATTGCAAATTAAGCTGATTTAGGTGAGACGTGATATCGCACAAAAAACGCACGTATGCCATCTCTGTGCTGTCGTTCAAAAACCTCAGAAATTTTTCTGCCTTTTGGCTTTGAAGGCTGCTTAAAAACGAATAAAGTTAATTTTGAAGTTCACACACTCTCTCCAGCACTCGGCCCTTGCTCAGCCATCGGATATCATTGTGCAGCAAAAGATCGTGTTGTTCTGCTGACATTTCCTCCAGCAAGGCTCGGACAAGGCGATGTTGCAGACCAGAACTCGCGTGAATAAAGTTTACCAGCCTCATCACAGTATCCATTGTCTCTTTCATTTTTCCAGACAGTTTGGCGCACAATACCGATTTATGAATTATGCAGTGAAATGCTATGAGTGCTGGGTTAACAGCAGCAAGCCTGCTAATCAAGCCTCAGTGATGTCCAACCATTGACGGAGCCCCATCAACTGACACAACTTTGCTTAATTCCAATCAATTCTTTTAAAAGAACTGCATCAGTTCATTAAAGATGATTTCTCCCATTGCGTGCCCCTGTATTGGCAACGAACAAAGCAGCTCTTCATGGAAAACCTTCCCATCAAAAAATCTGACGAACACTGACGACTGTTCAGTGTCGGTTTGGTCGAGTCTATTGCAAGTGACATGCCTTCAGCTTTCTTTATGTCGGATAAAAGATTGGACAGACACTCACCCGCCAATGTCTCTACTCTTCTTGTTGCCGTGCAATCGGATAATGGCACCTTCTGTAATAGCTCCAGGACCATTTTCTTTATTTTGTCATTGTGATTTAAAACTTCCTCCACCATGTCAATTGCACAGTTTTTAATTAATTCGGCATCTGTAAACGGCTTTTTGGCCTTTGCCAGGTTCCAAGCCACACGTAAGGATGCTGCGGAGGCATTCTCCTGTATGGATGTGGTTTTGTGAATAACAGCAACTGATTGCTTGTAAGCTGCCACCAATTGTGTTACCTTCTGTTTGCGGCTGTTGTTAAAATTGCTGTGCAAAGCATTGAAATGGCATTTCATGTTATCAGCCTTACAGACTGCCACAGTCTGCGTGCATAACAAACACGTTGGCTTTGCGTTGTGGTGGTCAGGCAAAATAAAACAAAATTGTTCAGTCCATTCGGATTTGAATCGCCTATTTTCTGTGTCAACCTTTCTTTTCTTCACACTCGCCATGTTTTCGCTGTCAGACTAAGCTGTCAATGATGCTGCGTTTGAATTTTCGCACCAGTGACGTGCTTACGCTGACGTTACCTTGACAGCACTATTTGAAATTGGCGCGGGCCAAATATTTTTCTCTTGCGGGCCGGATTTGGCCCGCAGGCCGCCTATTGAGGAACCCTGCTCTAAAGTAAGTAAATAGCATGTGTGAAATCTGTTTAATATCACCTTTTAACAACTCAGAAGACACAAGCACAACTACATTTAAAGTCAATTTGACCTTGACTCCAGGCACTTCTTAACCTTTCCATCTGTTTCCTCTAATGGATCCAAGAGAAGGGTTCTCTTCTCATGTGGGTACTGTCAGCAGATAGACACAGGACACAGAGGTTTATTGAGAAGCTGCAGAGGGGAATGAGATGAGCTGAAGGTCCAGGTAAGCAGGCGGGGAATAGGAATGCCAATAGGGGCTTATTTGAGTATGAATGTCCTTTTCCTTATTCCAGGGGATCCGGAGAGAACAGCGGAGCATGGAGACGGTGGAGAACTGGAGCAGTGGAGAACAGGGAGAGGAACACAGGAGCAACTGGTAAGTAGACAAACAGGTAAGTGTGTCAGGTAAGTCAACATAGAAAGTTTGAGACCAGACAGTGAGTGAACGGGAGGAGTGCAGGGATATAGTGTTGTTGATGAGTGTTGACAGGTGGCGGGGATTAGAAATCAGGGGATTGGGATCTGGTGAGTGTCGTAAGTGGAGACTGCGGTGACTCTCTGACAGGTACATAACCTTTCATTATTTATATTGAAAGACAACAAACATTACTCTGGGTTTGGACCAAATTCCAAGCTCCCCTCGGACAGCAGGCCAAATACACAGAATCTTTATTTATTACATGTAATGGGTTTGGTCCCCCTCGCCAAAGGTTGGGCAATATGGCAAAAATATCATATCACAATTTTTATCACGATTCTTTGTCATGTTGGTTTTTCTATTTTGCAAGTTGTCTGAGCATTACAGCCAAACTAATTTCCCTGTTATAAAGACAAAGCCTTTCAAGGTAACAAAATATAAAAAAGAATAGTGGATATTTAGGCCAAAGTGGGTGAAGATAAAAATCTTTTTCATTATTTTATCTTTATCATTATCTTATCTTTGTTATTAAAAAAAATAAGAACAAAGATACACATTACAAATACACATAATATACAAATAAAATAAACAATGTTTTATTTTCAGGTACAATAGGTGTATTTAGCAGGAGCATTCAAGAAATTGAATGAACAAATATAAAAATAAAACTATATATATATATTGATTCCTATTAAAGCAACTGTATTAAAGTTTTTCAGTCAGTAGTGGTAGTGATTTTTCTTTGTGTTTTGGTGTTTTATTAACATTAAAGGAATAATTCACCCAAAAATAAAAATAGTGTTATATTTATACCATCATTTACTCACTCAAAAGTTGTTTTAAACCTGAATTAGTTTCCTCCTTCTGGACTAGACAAATGATGCCCCTGGTTGATCAATCGCTCCTGACTTTAATGAAGCTTAGACTAAATTGCGGACACGTAGACCTTGCAACAAGGTTTAATTGTAGCACAGCCACAGTAACCAACATCTTCATCACCATCATTAGTGCCCTGTATGATGTTCTGTATGTCGGTTTGCTTGAGAACAACATCCAAGAATCAAACATCGCTGCCAGACTGCTTCCGGCCCTTTCCTAACTGTAGAATCGTGTTGCCGTCTCTAACACTGAAAGGCTTGATATGCAGTGTCATATGTACAGCCGGTACAAAGGACGGACCACACTTGAGGCTTTAAACGGTGTTGCGCCGAATGGTGTTATCACCTTTGTCAGTGACCTGTACGGTGGGAGGGCCTCAGACAAGGCAATAACAGCTGACTGTGGACTTCTCCAACATTTACAACCAGGGTTATCACAGACAAGGGCTTGACAATTCGGGACATTTTGCCAGAAGGAGTTTCCCTGAACATCCCATCTTTCCTTGTGAATGGACATTTTACACAGGAGGAAGTGAACCACAACAGACTGATCTCAAGAGCTAGGATACACGTGGAGCGTTCAATTCAGCGACTGAAAGTGTTTCGCATTTTGGACCACATTCCATTCCAGTTCAAACTAAATATCAACAAGATACTTAAAGTGTGTGTATGTATGTCTTACAAATTTACAAACACCAATTCTCCGTGAAATTAAATGAGTTAACTGTGTTGTACATACATCAATTTCTGCATATTTGCTTGCAGAAATCTGATTGAATTTGATTGATTGTCTGTATATGTGTATATAATTACTGTATATATTGTTTTATTTTTGTTACCATATTCCAATATACATTTAATTATCTGTTTAAAATAAGTAGCATACAAACTTGTATAATAAAGAAATTACCTTGATTGTGTGAAATGCCAAATTTTCATTTATTATAACCCAGCTTATTCAAAGGACATCAGTACAGCTCATTAGATTTTTATTTGACAAAATGTTTTGATTTTATTAATCAGTGAACCATTACAAACTAAAATATAAATATTCAAGGTAAACTTTTAAGTTGTAGCTTCAACAGAGAAAATTAACACTGACTATATCAACAGTACATGCATATCAACAGACAATATTTTGAATTTTGACAGTTTTACAGTTCTTACAACTGTGAGAGAATGTGTGGAAGGAAACATTCTCTATAAAATGTTTCCATAGTGTCAATTTTAACAGACCATGCAGGGTCTTTGAGCACTGGCAGAATTACAAGATCAAGAGGAGTCCACACAAGCAGCTGACAGCTGTTCGCTCCGGTCAGGTGTAGGTTTCCCTGGATCTGATGCCAGTAGTTGTGAGTTTCTTTTAATGTCAGGGAACCAAGCACTTCATTGGTCTCTGCTGCCTGCAGGATAGTTTGGTTTCTGGCTGACCATGGACACTTGACTTCAATCACGCAGTCTCCAAACACCATCACATCTGGAGATCCACCAGCAGGCCATTGCTAGATAGGAACAGACCCTGTCCTGTATAACAGCACCAGTGCGCTCAGTATATTGATGCTTTGCTCTTGATTCATGGAGGATTCCCCAATCACATGCCTTGGGGGGAGGGGACAAATACCACTTAGTCTTAATAAGTGTATTCTTAGACACAGATGACTTCGTTTTAAATATTCACTTATTAACGACAGCTTACTTTAGATCCTTCTTTCAGGTTGTACTGGCCAAGCAGGGTTTTGAATAAGGAAGGCGGGTAAGACTTCCGCTTGATTGCTGCCAAGACCAAACCAAAGTTACTCGCTGTGATCCTTTTCTTGCGATATGCAAAACCTGTTATAAAGAAACCAACCATGAGAGAGTACTCTAGGGTAGACAGTTATTAGCGTTTCATGTAAAAACAACCTGACATTCTGCAATGCCTTTTCTAAATTTTCCTCATTTGTAACTAAGTCGTTTGGATAAAAGCAACTGCTAAATGACTAAATGTAATGTAGTGTAATTGTAAATTCTGAGCAAATTTACAGCTTTTAGCAGATGCTTTTATCCATATCGGCTTACAATAAGTACATTGTTGTAAGCAACTAACATTCTCTTAGAGTATTGACCACAGCATGTCATCAAGGACAAGTTATGCTTGTGTTGTCTGTTTGCATGTGTTTAATTCTCAGTGTGTTGGGCTCTCAGAACCACCAGAGTTTTGTTTTTATTATTAATAAGCTTTCTTACCATAACACATTCTTAGTCTGGCCAACTGTTGCGTCCTCAATCTGCTGCTTCTCCTGATCATTGACAGCAAGTATAAAGCCTTGTCCTCAGCTCGGACAAAACCTGGGCTGGTCACCAGCCCATCAAATGTCTTTATTGGGAAATTCTAGATTTAAAGTTAGTTAAAGATTTAAAGTCAGTGAGATGTCCACATACTGAGCCACAGTGTATACAAAATACATTTTAAATGAAAGCAATGGGTTACATACACGTGTGTAGTTTAGCAAATTTTTCATGAGCCTAAACTATGTAAAGTTTTTAACTACATATTACACAGTTTTAAACCCCTGGTTTAAATTTTGAGAAATTATGAAACATATGACATTGTAGAAAATAATGAAGTGCTGGATGACAATACCCTAGCTGAATTGTCATTGATTTAATGTAGTGTAATTGTGATGTTTCTACTAACATTAAGGGCACATGAAAGTACAATAGACAAAAATCTTACCTGAGATGTTTCTGGACTCAAAATCCATCCCATCCCAGTAAAACAGCCAAGTTGCAACAAGGACGCCTGTACCATTCTTTGTCCTCCTGGGTGACATGTCTTTTGATGCCAGCTGAAATAATGGTATAAAAATGAGTAATAGTATTTAAGATCGTTACACATGATGGTAATATCTTCATTTAACAGCCTTTTATTATGATCATTCATTTATAGAACACACTCTAAGATTAATATATATATATATATATATATATATATATATATATATATATATATATATATATATATATATATATAAAATAGAGGTGTACAGTACACCTCAGCCTCACTGTCTTGCAACTATATTTCAGTATGGTGATAGAGCTCACGATAATGATTTTTCAAATGCACTACAACACACCGTGACTGTATATTAGAAGAATTTCATAAATACGATTAATCTTATTAGCAATAGCTTTAAACCACATTACGTCCTTAAGAAATTAATAACAAAATCATTCAAACCATGCAACATCAACAAACTTCTTACTAACCTCGTGTTGTGGATGGTGTCATCTCAGACACTCTCTTGGCTGTACATATGGGTCATTCTACAGAAACGTCCACATTTGGTATGGCAAGATGTCAAAAATGTATTTTTTTTTAACATTTAAACTTAGACCACATTATTAGATTAGCTTTTGACTTTATGAATACATATAAATGACAGCTTAATTGTTTTAATTTTTAATTTTTTTTTTTTTTTTTAGCTTTTTTGTGTAATTCTTTCAAGAACACGTACTATTTTTTGTCACTGGTGTTGCCTTCTTTAGCAATATTAAAAGTTTTTATGAAATATTATTTCTCGTTTTTTTTAGCACGTAGTCAGAGTTACAGAAAAATAGTGAAAATGCAAGAAATAAGTAGATTGCGTTTTATTTATTTAATGTGACAGAAAAAAAAAAACAGTACAGTAACACAGCACAGTACCACCAGTGACAATGAATCACCAGTGACATACATAAGACCTGATATACTGATCTTCACTTGTGTTATCCATAAGGAAGGTGACACCAGTGACAAACATAAGACCTGATATACTGATGTTATCCATAAGGAAGGTAACACCAGTGCCAGTAACACTAGTGACATAAATAAGACCTGATATACTGATGTTATCCATAAGGAAGGTAACAGTAACACCAGTGACATACATAAGACCTGATATACTCATTTTATCCATAAGGAAGGTGACACCAGTGACAGTAACACCAGTGACATACATAAGACCTGATATACTCATGTTATCCATAAGGAAGGTAACACCAGTGACATACATAAGACCTGATATACTGATCTTCACTGTTGTTATCCATAAGGAAGGTAACACCAGTGACAGTAACACCAGTGACATACACAAGACCTGATATACTGATCTTCACTGTTGTTATCCATAAGGAAGGTAACACCAGTGACAGTAACACCAGTGACATACATAAGACCTGATATACTGATCTTCACTGGTGTTATCCATAAGGAAGGTAACACCAGTGACAGTAACACCAGTGACATACTCAAGACCTTACATACTGATTTTCACTGTGGTTATCCATAAGGAAGGTAACACCAGTGACATACATAAGACCTGATATACTGATGTTATCCATAAGGAAGGTAACACCAGTGACATACATAAAACCTGATATACTGATCTTCACCGATGTTATCCATAAGGAAGGTAACACCAGTGACATACACAAGACCCTATATACTGATCTTCACTGGTGTTATCCATAAGGAAGGTAACACCAGTGACATACACAAGACCCTATATACTGATCTTCACTGGTGTTATCCATAAGGAAGGTAACACCAGTGACAAACATAAGAACTGATATACTGATGTTCACTGGTGTTATCCATGAGGAAGGTGACAGCAGTGACAGTAACACCAATGACATACATAAGACCTGATATACTGATCTTCACTGGTGTTATCCATAAGGAAGGTAACACCAGTGACATACATAAGACCTGATATACTGATGTTATCCATAAGGAAGGTGACACCAGTGACAGTAACACCAGTGACATACATAAGACCTGATATACTGATGTTATCCATAAGGAAGGTAACACCAGTGACAAACATAAGACCTGATATACTGATCTTCACTGGTGTTATCCATGAGGAAGGTGACACCAGTGACAGTAACACCAGTGAGATACATAAGACCTGATATACTGATCTTTACTGGTGTTAGCCATAAGGAAGTGTAGAAATTGTAAATATAAATATATAAGGGAAACAAGTCAATTTAGCTCAAAGGAAATCATTTATGATTTTATAGGGAATTTGAACAGAATCACTGTTTCACGGCTGATCACTGAGTCGGCAGTGATTCACTGAACGAGCCGTATAACATCAACTCTGCACTGGATATTAAAATCCAAAATATAGTGAAAACACTATTAATAAGCACAGTAACAAGATCGGCAGATTAAGACATTAACTTGTAAGCACAAAACACAAGATACTTCTCTTTTCAATATAAATAAGACTTTATTTATATAAACCTAAGACATGTAAACTAATCTAATCTAACACATGAACACACACATTCACATGTTGCAGAAAGAGAGGAAAGGATGAGTTTAGAGAATGAAAATGTGAAATCCCAAGTTTACAGCAATATGTGCAATTGCCTATAGACCTGAACCATCAATCACTGACCCTCGCATTGAGTTTCTCAATGAGGCTAAAATTTATATTAAACTGCACCGACTCAGCAAAAGTCTGGAGGTTGTACTTGCTTGTGTTGCCTTAAGGGATTCCCTTGTGTCCTTGTCCTCTTTGGAGAAAGGGGTTTCCCGAGGTTGCTGATTGGCTGAGTTCAGTGGTCTTTCGTAGTAAAGTCTTGGGCGTTGGCTCTTGATGCGGAGTTGGTCTGGTTGAAGTTCGAGGCGGGTGCAGTCGAAGCTGGACTTTGCGGCAAACTTAACTTAACAAAACTCTCACGGAAAGACAAGAAATTAAAAGTAAAAGAATAAAAGAATGTAACGAGACTAGGTGGTTTTTCTTCTCATTGTGGTAGCAGCTGGCATGTAGGCCAGAGCACGCTCAAACAGCAGTGTCAAAACGCGGTGGCAAAAGAGAAGAAGCAAGAGAGGAACCAAGAGAGCTAAGAGAAGAGGTGTCCTAAGTATTTAAACTTGGCTTCTAGACCATCCTATCTGGACGTCTTGACCAATTAGAAAGGATCTTGGCTCGTGGTGTTGTATGTTTCTCCTCCCCATTCATAAATCTAACATGTTATCTTATCAGTCATATGGTCCAAATGTTCCCGCTCTTACAGAGTACAATTTTGGACATGATTTCTCTAACAAGACTGTGGTACATTTGACAAAGAATTGATTGGAAGAAACATTTAAAGCTTGATTTTTCAAACTCATACATACCAAACATGAATTTTAACTCTCAAAACTATTCCCTAGTTATTAAAAGACATACATCATATGTGATTAAAACATGATGGTTAATCGTGTGGGTTACATACATGATATGGGGTTATGCATAAACATAAGTCCTTTTAAGTCCCTTTAAGATGATTTTGGTGCACCTATATGTGAAAAGGCAGTTTCTGTACCGTTCTGTGAACATAAGGACATGTTCTGTGGAGACTAGAGAGGTTAAAAGGTCTCTTAAGGAATTTCAGTCTCCTTCTTTGTCTTCTATGTGGAGAGCTGGGTTGACCCACCCAATGAAGTCTCTAGCTCGTGATTTCAATCACAGATTTACAAGTAACGGCCATCTCTTTGATCATCAGTTCTGATTACTTGCCCCAAATTTGAACGTCTCCTTCCTGAATTGGAATTATCAATAAATGCTCTTTTGTTTGAATGTAGCAAGCTGTTCTGTGAAGGAGGCTTGTTGGTTTGCTTTCTTCAGAGGGCTGGAGCTAGGAATCTGATTCATGACGAACATCCTGTTGCAGCCTTGGGATCCTCTCTGGAATTTCAGCTCCTCATGTTTCAATGTTCGGATCGAATCTTAACTTTGTCTGACTCGTTCTGATCCTACAAAAGGTAACACCAGTGCCATACATAAGACCTGATATACTGATCTTCACTGGTGTTATCCATGAGGAAGGTGACACCAGTGACAGTAACACCAGTGAGATACATAAGACCTGATATACTGATCTTTACTGCTGTTATCCATAAGGAAGGTAACACCAGTGACGTACATAACACCTGATATACTGATGTTATCCATAAGGAAGGTAACACCAGTGACATACATAAGACCTGATATACTGATGTTATCCATAAGGAAGGTAACACCAGTGACAAACATAAGACCTGATATACTGATCTTCACTGGTGTTATCCATAAGGAAGGTAACACCAGTGACAAACATAAGACCTGATATACTGATCTTCACTGGTGTTATCCATGAGGAAGGTGACACCAGTGACAGTAACACCAGTGAGATACATAAGACCTGATATACTGATCTTTACTGGTGTTAGCCATAAGGAAGGTAACACCACTGACATACATAAGACCTGATATACTGATGTTATCCATAAGGAAGGTGAAAGTAACACCAGTGACATACATAAGACCTGATATACTGATCTTCACTGGTGTTATCCATAAGGAAGGTAAAACCAGTTACGTACATAACACCTGATATACTGATGTTATCCATAAGGAAGGTAACACCAGTGACAAACATAAGACCTGATATACTGATCTTAACTGGTGTTATCCATAAGGAAGGTAACACCAGTAACATACATAAGACCTGATATACTGATGTTATCCATAAGGAAGGTAACACCAGTGACAAACATAAGACCTGATATACTGGTCTTATCCATAAGGAAGGTGACACCAGTGACAGTCACACCAGTGACATACATAAGACCTGATATACTGATGTTATCCATAAGGAAGGTAACACCAGTGACAAACATAATACCTGATATACTGATCTTCACTGGTGTTATCCATGAGGAAGGTGACACAAGTGACAGTAACACCAGTGAGATACATAAGACCTGATATACTGATCTTCACTGGTGTTATCCATAAGGAAGGTAACACCAGTGACATACATAAGACCTGATATACTGATGTTATCCATAAGGAAGGTGACAGTAACACCAGTGACATACATAAGACCTGATATACTGATCTTCACTGGTGTTATCCATAAGGAAGGTAACACCAGTTAAATAAATAAGACCTGATATACTGATCTTCACTGTTGTTATCCATAAGGAAGGTAACACCAGTGCCAGTAACACTAGTGACATAAATAAGACATGATATACTGATGTTATCCATAAGGAAGGTAACAGTAACACCAGTGACATAAATAAGATCTGATATACTGATGTTATCCATAAGGAAGGTAACAGTAACACGAGTGACATACATAAGACCTGATATACTCATTTTATCCATAAGGAAGGTGACACCAGTGACAGTAACACAATTGACATACAGAAGACCTGATATACTCATGTTGTCCATAAGGAAGGTAACACCATTGACAGTAACACCAGTGACATACATAAGACCTGATATACTGACCTTCACTGTTGTTATCCATAAGGAAGGTAACACCAGTGACAGTAACACCAGTTACATACACAAGACCTGATATACTGATCTTCACTGTTGTTATCCATAAGGAAGGTAACACCAGTGACAGTAACACCAGTGTTACACATGAGACCTGATATACTGATCTTCACTGGTGTTAGCCATAAGGAAGGTAACACCAGGGACATACATAAGACCTTATATACTGATGTTATCCATAAGGAAGGAGACACCAGTGACAGTAACACCAGTGACATACATAAGACCTGATATACTGGTGTTATCCATAAGGAAGGTAACACCAGGGACATACATAAGACCTTATATACTGATGTTATCCATAAGGAAGGAGACACCAGTGACAGTAACACCAGTGACATACATAAGACCTGATATACTGATGTTATCCATAAGGAAGATGACAGTAACACCACTGACATTCATAAGACCTGATATACTGATCTTCACTGGTGTTATCCATAAGGAAGGTAACACCAGTGACAAACATAAGACCTGATATACTGATCTTCACTGGTGTTATCCATGAGGAAGGTGACACCAGTGACAGTAACACCAATGACATACATAAGACCTGATATACTGATCTTCACTGGTATTATCCTTAAGGAAGGTGACAGTAACACGAGTGACATACATAAGACCTGATATACTGATCGTCACTGGTGTTAGCCATAAGGAAGGTAACACCAGTGACATACATAAGACCTGATATACTGATGTTATCCATAAGGAAGGTGACACCAGTGACAGTAACACCAGTGACATACATAAGACCTGATATACTGACCTTCACTGTTGTTATCCATAAGGAAGGTAACACCAGTGACAGTAACACCAGTTACATACATAAGATCCGATATACTGATCTTCACTGCTGTTATCCATAAGGAAGGTAAAGCCAGTGACATACATAAGACCTGATATACTGATCTTCACTGGTGTTATCCATAAGGAAGGTAACACCAGTGACAAACATAAGTCCTGATATACTGATCTTCACTGGCGTTATGCATAAGGAAGGTAACACCAGTGACATACATAAGACCTGATATACTGATGTTATCCATAAGGAAGGTGACACCAGTGACAAACATAATACCTGATATACTGATCTTCACTGGTGTTATCCATGAGGAAGGTGACACAAGTGACAGTAACACCAGTGAGATACATAAGACCTGATATACTGATCTTCACTGGTGTTATCCATAAGGAAGGTAACACCAGTGACATACATAAGACCTGATATACTGATGTTATCCATAAGGAAGGTGACAGTAACACCAGTGACATACATAAGACCTGATATACTGATCTTCACTGGTGTTATCCATAAGGAAGGTAACACCAGTTAAATAAATAAGACCTGATATACTGATCTTCACTGTTGTTATCCATAAGGAAGGTAACACCAGTGCCAGTAACACTAGTGACATAAATAAGACATGATATACTGATGTTATCCATAAGGAAGGTAACAGGAACACCAGTGACATAAATAAGATCTGATATACTGATGTTATCCATAAGGAAGGTAACAGTAACACCAGTGACATACATAAGACCTGATATACTCATTTTATCCATAAGGAAGGTGACACCAGTGACAGTAACACAATTGACATACAGAAGACCTGATATACTCATGTTATCCATAAGGAAGGTAACACCATTGACAGTAACACCAGTGACATACATAAGACCTGATATACTGACCTTCACTGTTGTTATCCATAAGGAAGGTAACACCAGTGACAGTAACACCAGTTACATACACAAGACCTGATATACTGATCTTCACTGTTGTTATCCATAAGGAAGGTAACACCAGTGACAGTAACACCAGTGTTACACATGAGACCTGATATACTGATCTTCACTGGTGTTAGCCATAAGGAAGGTAACACCAGGGACATACATAAGACCTTATATACTGATGTTATCCATAAGGAAGGAGACACCAGTGACAGTAACACCAGTGACATACATAAGACCTGATATACTGGTGTTATCCATAAGGAAGGTAACACCAGGGACATACATAAGACCTTATATACTGATGTTATCCATAAGGAAGGAGACACCAGTGACAGTAACACCAGTGACATACATAAGACCTGATATACTGATGTTATCCATAAGGAAGATGACAGTAACACCACTGATATTCATAAGACCTGATATACTGATCTTCACTGGTGTTATCCATAAGGAAGGTAACACCAGTGACAAACATAAGACCTGATATACTGATCTTCACTGGTGTTATCCATGAGGAAGGTGACACCAGTGACAGTAACACCAATGACATACATAAGACCTGATATACTGATCTTGACTGGTATTATCCTTAAGGAAGGTGACAGTAACACGAGTGACATACATAAGACCTGATATACTGATCGTCACTGGTGTTAGCCATAAGGAAGGTAACACCAGTGACATACATAAGACCTGATATACTGATGTTATCCATAAGGAAGGTGACACCAGTGACAGTAACACCAGTGACATACATAAGACCTGATATACTGACCTTCACTGTTGTTATCCATAAGGAAGGTAACACCAGTGACAGTAACACCAGTTACATACATAAGATCCGATATACTGATCTTCACTGCTGTTATCCATAAGGAAGGTAAAGCCAGTGACATACATAAGACCTGATATACTGATCTTCACTGGTGTTATCCATAAGGAAGGTAACACCAGTGACAAACATAAGTCCTGATATACTGATCTTCACTGGCGTTATGCATAAGGAAGGTAACACCAGTGACATACATAAGACCTGATATACTGATGTTATCCATAAGGAAGGTAACACCAGTGACAAACATAAGACCTGATATACTGATCTTCACTGGTGTTATCCATAAGGAAGGTAACACCAGTGACATACATAAGACCTGATATACTGATGTTATCCATAAGGAAGGTAACACCAGTGACAAACATAAGACCTGATATATTGATCTTCACTGGTGTTATCCATGAGGAAGGTGACACCAGTGACAGTAACACCAGTGACATACATAAGACCTGATATACTGATCTTCACTGGTGTTATCCATAAGGAAGGTAACACCAGTGAAATAAATAAGACCTGATATACTGATCTTCACTGTTGTTATCCATAAGGAAGGTAACACCAGTGCCAGTAACACTAGTGACATAAATAAGACCTGATATACTGATGTTATCCATAAGGAAGGTAACAGTAACACCAGTGACATAAATAAGACCTGATATACTGATGTTATCCATAAGGAAGGTAACAGTAACACCAGTGACATACATAAGACCTGATATACTCATTTTATCCATAAGGAAGGTGACACCAGTGACAGTAACACCAGTTACATACACAAGACCTGATATACTGATCTTCACTGTTGTTATCCATAAGGAAGGTAACACCAGTGACAGTAACACCAGTTACATACATAAGATCCGATATACTGATCTTCACTGCTGTTATCCATAAGGAAGGTAAAGCTAGTGACATACATAAGACCTGATATACTGATCTTCACTGGTGTTATCCATAAGGAAGGTAACACCAGTGACAAACATAAGTCCTGATATACTGATCTTCACTGGCGTTATGCATAAGGAAGGTAACACCAGTGACATACATAAGACCTGATATACTGATGTTATCCATAAGGAAGGTAACACCAGTGACAAACATAAGACCTGATATACTGATCTTCACTGGTGTTATCCATAAGGAAGGTAACACCAGTGACATACATAAGACCTGATATACTGATGTTATCCATAAGGAAGGTAACACCAGTGACAAACATAAGACCTGATATATTGATCTTCACTGGTGTTATCCATGAGGAAGGTGACACCAGTGACAGTAACACCAGTGACATACATAAGACCTGATATACTGATCTTCACTGGTGTTATCCATAAGGAAGGTAACACCAGTGAAATAAATAAGACCTGATATACTGATCTTCACTGTTGTTATCCATAAGGAAGGTAACACCAGTGCCAGTAACACTAGTGACATAAATAAGACCTGATATACTGATGTTATCCATAAGGAAGGTAACAGTAACACCAGTGACATAAATAAGACCTGATATACTGATGTTATCCATAAGGAAGGTAACAGTAACACCAGTGACATACATAAGACCTGATATACTCATTTTATCCATAAGGAAGGTGACACCAGTGACAGTAACACCAGTTACATACACAAGACCTGATATACTGATCTTCACTGTTGTTATCCATAAGGAAGGTAACACCAGTGACAGTAACACCAGTGTTACACATGAGACCTGATATACTGATCTTCACTGGTGTTAGCCATAAGGAAGGTAACACCAGGGACATACATAAGACCTTATATACTGATGTTATCCATAAGGAAGGAGACACCAGTGACAGTAACACCAGTGACATACATAAGACCTGATATACTGGTGTTATCCATAAGGAAGGTGACACCAGTAACATACATAAGACCTGATATACTGATGTTATCCATAAGGAAGATGACAGTAACACCACTGACATTCATAAGACCTGATATACTGATCTTCACTGGTGTTATCCATAAGGAAGGTAACACCAGTGACAAACATAAGACCTGATATACTGTTGTTATCCATAAGGAAGGTAACACCAGTGACAGTAACACCAGTTACATACATAAGATCCGATATACTGATCTTCACTGCTGTTATCCATAAGGAAGGTAACACCAGTGACAAACATAAGTCCTGATATACTGATCTTCACTGGCGTTATGCATAAGGAAGGTAACACCAGTGACATACATAAGACCTGATATACTGATGTTATCCATAAGGAAGGTAACATCAGTGACAAACATAAGACCTGATATACTGATCTTCACTGGTGTTATCCATAAGGAAGGTAACACCAGTGACATACATAAGACCTGATATACTGATGTTATCCATAAGGAAGGTAACACCAGTGACAAACATAAGACCGGATATACTGATGTTATCCATAAGGAAGGTAACACCAGTGACAAACATAAGACCTGATATATTGATCTTCACTGGTGTTATCCATAAGGAAGATAACACCAGTGACAGTAACACCAGTAACATACATAAGACCTGATATACTGATTTTATCAATAAGGAAGGTAACACCAGTGACAGTAACACCAGTTACATACACAAGACCTGATATACTGATCTTCACTGTTGTTATCCATAAGGAAGGTAACACCAGTGACAAACATAAGACCTGATATACTGATCTTCACTGGTGTTATCCATAAGGAAGGTAACACCAGTGACATACATAAGACCTGATATACTGATGTTATCCATAAGGAAGGTAACACCAGTGACAAACATAAGACCGGATATACTGATGTTATCCATGAGGAAGGTAACACCAGTGACAAACATAAGACCTGATATACTGATCTTCACTGGTGTTATCCATAAGGAAGGTAACACCAGTGACAAACATAAGACCTGATATACTGATCTTCACTGGTGTTATCCATGAGGAAGGTGACACCAGTGACAGTAACACCAGTGAGATACATAAGACCTGATATACTGATCTTTACTGGTGTTAGCCATAAGGAAGGTAACACCACTGACATACATAAGACCTGATATACTGATGTTATCCATAAGGAAGGTGAAAGTAACACCAGTGACATACATAAGACCTGATATACTGATCTTCACTGGTGTTATCCATAAGGAAGGTAAAACCAGTTACGTACATAACACCTGATATACTGATGTTATCCATAAGGAAGGTAACACCAGTGACAAACATAAGACCTGATATACTGATCTTAACTGGTGTTATCCATAAGGAAGGTAACACCAGTAACATACATAAGACCTGATATACTGATGTTATCCATAAGGAAGGTAACACCAGTGACAAACATAAGACCTGATATACTGGTGTTATCCATAAGGAAGGTAACACCAGTGACATACATAAGACCTGATATACTGATGTTATCCATAAGGAAGGTGACACCAGTGACAGTCACACCAGTGACATACATAAGACCTGATATACTGATGTTATCCATAAGGAAGGTAACACCAGTGACAAACATAATACCTGATATACTGATCTTCACTGGTGTTATCCATGAGGAAGGTGACACAAGTGACAGTAACACCAGTGAGATACATAAGACCTGATATACTGATCTTCACTGGTGTTATCCATAAGGAAGGTAACACCAGTGACATACATAAGACCTGATATACTGATGTTATCCATAAGGAAGGTGACAGTAACACCAGTGACATACATAAGACCTGATATACTGATCTTCACTGGTGTTATCCATAAGGAAGGTAACACCAGTGAAATAAATAAGACCTGATATACTGATCTTCACTGTTGTTATCCATAAGGAAGGTAACACCAGTGCCAGTAACACTAGTGACATAAATAAGACATGATATACTGATGTTATCCATAAGGAAGGTAACAGTAACACCAGTGACATAAATAAGATCTGATATACTGATGTTATCCATAAGGAAGGTAACAGTAACACCAGTGACATACATAAGACCTGATATACTCATTTTATCCATAAGGAAGGTGACACCAGTGACAGTAACACAATTGACATACAGAAGACCTGATATACTCATGTTATCCATAAGGAAGGTAACACCATTGACAGTAACACCAGTGACATACATAAGACCTGATATACTGACCTTCACTGTTGTTATCCATAAGGAAGGTAACACCAGTGACAGTAACACCAGTTACATACACAAGACCTGATATACTGATCTTCACTGTTGTTATCCATAAGGAAGGTAACACCAGTGACAGTAACACCAGTGTTACACATGAGACCTGATATACTGATCTTCACTGGTGTTAGCCATAAGGAAGGTAACACCAGGGACATACATAAGACCTTATATACTGATGTTATCCATAAGGAAGGAGACACCAGTGACAGTAACACCAGTGACATACATAAGACCTGATATACTGGTGTTATCCATAAGGAAGGTAACACCAGGGACATACATAAGACCTTATATACTGATGTTATCCATAAGGAAGGAGACACCAGTGACAGTAACACCAGTGACATACATAAGACCTGATATACTGATGTTATCCATAAGGAAGATGACAGTAACACCACTGACATTCATAAGACCTGATATACTGATCTTCACTGGTGTTATCCATAAGGAAGGTAACACCAGTGACAAACATAAGACCTGATATACTGATCTTCACTGGTGTTATCCATGAGGAAGGTGACACCAGTGACAGTAACACCAATGACATACATAAGACCTGATATACTGATCTTCACTGGTATTATCCGTAAGGAAGGTGACAGTAACACGAGTGACATACATAAGACCTGATATACTGATCGTCACTGGTGTTAGCCATAAGGAAGGTAACACCAGTGACATACATAAGACCTGATATACTGATGTTATCCATAAGGAAGGTGACACCAGTGACAGTAACACCAGTGACATACATAAGACCTGATATACTGACCTTCACTGTTGTTATCCATAAGGAAGGTAACACCAGTGACAGTAACACCAGTTACATACATAAGATCCGATATACTGATCTTCACTGCTGTTATCCATAAGGAAGGTAAAGCCAGTGACATACATAAGACCTGATATACTGATCTTCACTGGTGTTATCCATAAGGAAGGTAACACCAGTGACAAACATAAGTCCTGATATACTGATGTTATCCATAAGGAAGGTAACACCAGTGACAAACATAAGACCTGATATACTGATCTTCACTGGTGTTATCCATAAGGAAGGTAACACCAGTGACATACATAAGACCTGATATACTGATGTTATCCATAAGGAAGGTAACACCAGTGACAAACATAAGACCGGATATACTGATGTTATCCATAAGGAAGGTAACACCAGTGACAAACATAAGACCTGATATATTGATCTTCACTGGTGTTATCCATGAGGAAGGTGACACCAGTGACAGTAACACCAGTGACATACATAAGACCTGATATACTGATCTTCACTGGTGTTATCCATAAGGAAGGTAACACCAGTGAAATAAATAAGACCTGATATACTGATCTTCACTGTTGTTATCCATAAGGAAGGTAACACCAGTGCCAGTAACACTAGTGACATAAATAAGACCTGATATACTGATGTTATCCATAAGGAAGGTAACAGTAACACCAGTGACATAAATAAGACCTGATATGATATACTCATTTTATCCATAAGGAAGGTGACACCAGTGACAGTAACACAAGTGACATACAGAAGACCTGATATACTCATGTTATCCATAAGGAAGGTAACACCATTGACAGTAACACCAGTGACATACATAAGACCTGATATACTGACCTTCACTGTTGTTATCCATAAGGAAGGTAACACCAGTGACAGTAACACCAGTTACATACACAAGACCTGATATACTGATCTTCACTGTTGTTATCCATAAGGAAGGTAACACCAGTGACAGTAACACCAGTGTTACACATGAGACCTGATATACTGATCTTCACTGGTGTTAGCCATAAGGAAGGTAACACCAGGGACATACATAAGACCTTATATACTGATGTTATCCATAAGGAAGGAGACACCAGTGACAGTAACACCAGTGACATACATAAGACCTGATATACTGGTGTTATCCATAAGGAAGGTGACACCAGTAACATACATAAGACCTGATATACTGATGTTATCCATAAGGAAGATGACAGTAACACCACTGACATTCATAAGACCTGATATACTGATCTTCACTGGTGTTATCCATAAGGAAGGTAACACCAGTGACAAACATAAGACCTGATATACTGTTGTTATCCATAAGGAAGGTAACACCAGTGACAGTAACACCAGTTACATACATAAGATCCGATATACTGATCTTCACTGCTGTTATCCATAAGGAAGGTAAAGCCAGTGACATACATAAGACCTGATATACTGATCTTCACTGGTGTTATCCATAAGGAAGGTAACACCAGTGACAAACATAAGTCCTGATATACTGATCTTCACTGGCGTTATGCATAAGGAAGGTAACACCAGTGACATACATAAGACCTGATATACTGATGTTATCCATAAGGAAGGTAACATCAGTGACAAACATAAGACCTGATATACTGATCTTCACTGGTGTTATCCATAAGGAAGGTAACACCAGTGACATACATAAGACCTGATATACTGATGTTATCCATAAGGAAGGTAACACCAGTGACAAACATAAGACCGGATATACTGATGTTATCCATAAGGAAGGTAACACCAGTGACAAACATAAGACCTGATATATTGATCTTCACTGGTGTTATCCATAAGGAAGATAACACCAGTGACAGTAACACCAGTAACATACATAAGACCTGATATACTGATTTTATCAATAAGGAAGGTAACACCAGTGACAGTAACACCAGTTACATACACAAGACCTGATATACTGATCTTCACTGTTGTTATCCATAAGGAAGGTAACACCAGTGACAAACATAAGACCTGATATACTGATCTTCACTGGTGTTATCCATAAGGAAGGTAACACCAGTGACATACATAAGACCTGATATACTGATGTTATCCATAAGGAAGGTAACACCAGTGACAAACATAAGACCGGATATACTGATGTTATCCATAAGGAAGGTAACACCAGTGACAAACATAAGACCTGATATACTGATCTTCACTGGTGTTATCCATAAGGAAGGTAACACCAGTGACAAACATAAGACCTGATATACTGATCTTCACTGGTGTTATCCATGAGGAAGGTGACACCAGTGACAGTAACACCAGTGAGATACATAAGACCTGATATACTGATCTTTACTGGTGTTAGCCATAAGGAAGGTAACACCACTGACATACATAAGACCTGATATACTGATGTTATCCATAAGGAAGGTGAAAGTAACACCAGTGACATACATAAGACCTGATATACTGATCTTCACTGGTGTTATCCATAAGGAAGGTAAAACCAGTTACGTACATAACACCTGATATACTGATGTTATCCATAAGGAAGGTAACACCAGTGACAAACATAAGACCTGATATACTGATCTTAACTGGTGTTATCCATAAGGGAAGGTAACACCAGTAACATACATAAGACCTGATATACTGATGTTATCCATAAGGAAGGTAACACCAGTGACAAACATAAGACCTGATATACTGGTGTTATCCATAAGGAAGGTAACACCAGTGACATACATAAGACCTGATATACTGATGTTATCCATAAGGAAGGTGACACCAGTGACAGTCACACCAGTGACATACATAAGACCTGATATACTGATGTTATCCATAAGGAAGGTAACACCAGTGACAAACATAATACCTGATATACTGATCTTCACTGGTGTTATCCATGAGGAAGGTGACACAAGTGACAGTAACACCAGTGAGATACATAAGACCTGATATACTGATCTTCACTGGTGTTATCCATAAGGAAGGTAACACCAGTGACATACATAAGACCTGATATACTGATGTTATCCATAAGGAAGGTGACAGTAACACCAGTGACATACATAAGACCTGATATACTGATCTTCACTGGTGTTATCCATAAGGAAGGTAACACCAGTGAAATAAATAAGACCTGATATACTGATCTTCACTGTTGTTATCCATAAGGAAGGTAACACCAGTGCCAGTAACACTAGTGACATAAATAAGACATGATATACTGATGTTATCCATAAGGAAGGTAACAGTAACACCAGTGACATAAATAAGATCTGATATACTGATGTTATCCATAAGGAAGGTAACAGTAACACCAGTGACATACATAAGACCTGATATACTCATTTTATCCATAAGGAAGGTGACACCAGTGACAGTAACACAATTGACATACAGAAGACCTGATATACTCATGTTATCCATAAGGAAGGTAAAACCATTGACAGTAACACCAGTGACATACATAAGACCTGATATACTGACCTTCACTGTTGTTATCCATAAGGAAGGTAACACCAGTGACAGTAACACCATTTACATACACAAGACCTGATATACTGATCTTCACTGTTGTTATCCATAAGGAAGGTAACACCAGTGACAGTAACACCAGTGTTACACATGAGACCTGATATACTGATCTTCACTGGTGTTAGCCATAAGGAAGGTAACACCAGGGACATACATAAGACCTTATATACTGATGTTATCCATAAGGAAGGAGACACCAGTGACAGTAACACCAGTGACATACATAAGACCTGATATACTGGTGTTATCCATAAGGAAGGTAACACCAGGGACATACATAAGACCTTATATACTGATGTTATCCATAAGGAAGGAGACACCAGTGACAGTAACACCAGTGACATACATAAGACCTGATATACTGATGTTATCCATAAGGAAGATGACAGTAACACCACTGACATTCATAAGACCTGATATACTGATCTTCACTGGTGTTATCCATAAGGAAGGTAACACCAGTGACAAACATAAGACCTGATATACTGATCTTCACTGGTGTTATCCATGAGGAAGGTGACACCAGTGACAGTAACACCAATGACATACATAAGACCTGATATACTGATCTTCACTGGTATTATCCTTAAGGAAGGTGACAGTAACACGAGTGACATACATAAGACCTGATATACTGATCGTCACTGGTGTTAGCCATAAGGAAGGTAACACCAGTGACATACATAAGACCTGATATACTGATGTTATCCATAAGGAAGGTGACACCAGTGACAGTAACACCAGTGACATACATAAGACCTGATATACTGACCTTCACTGTTGTTATCCATAAGGAAGGTAACACCAGTGACAGTAACACCAGTTACATACATAAGATCCGATATACTGATCTTCACTGCTGTTATCCATAAGGAAGGTAAAGCCAGTGACATACATAAGACCTGATATACTGATCTTCACTGGTGTTATCCATAAGGAAGGTAACACCAGTGACAAACATAAGTCCTGATATACTGATCTTCACTGGCGTTATGCATAAGGAAGGTAACACCAGTGACATACATAAGAGCTGATATACTGATGTTATCCATAAGGAAGGTAACACCAGTGACAAACATAAGACCGGATATACTGATGTTATCCATAAGGAAGGTAACACCAGTGACAGTAACACCAGTGACATACATAAGACCTGATATACTGATGTTATCCATAAGGAAGGTAACACCAGTGACATACATAAGACCTGATATACTGATGTTATCCATAAGGAAGGTAACACCAGTGACAAACATAAGACCTGATATACTGATCTTCACTGGTGTTATCCATAAGGAAGGTAACACCAGTGACATACATAAGAGCTGATATACTGATGTTATCCATAAGGAAGGTAACAACAGTGACAAACATAAGACCGGATATACTGATGTTATCCAAAAGGAAGGTAACACCAGTGACAAACATAAGACCTGATATATTGATCTTCACTGGTGTTATCCATGAGGAAGGTGACACCAGTGACAGTAACACCAGTGACATACATAAGACCTGATATACTGATCTTCACTGGTGTTATCCATAAGGAAGGTAACACCAGTGAAATAAATAAGACCTGATATACTGATCTTCACTGTTGTTATCCATAAGGAAGGTAACACCAGTGCCAGTAACACTAGTGACATAAATAAGACCTGATATACTGATGTTATCCATAAGGAAGGTAACAGTAACACCAGTGACATAAATAAGACCTGATATACTGATGTTATCCATAAGGAAGGTAACAGTAACACCAGTGACATACATAAGACCTGATATACTCATTTTATCCATAAGGAAGGTGACACCAGTGACAGTAACACAAGTGACATACAGAAGACCTGATATACTCATGTTATCCATAAGGAAGGTAACACCATTGACAGTAACACCAGTGACATACATAAGACCTGATATACTGACCTTCACTGTTGTTATCCATAAGGAAGGTAACACCAGTGACAGTAACACCAGTTACATACACAAGACCTGATATACTGATCTTCACTGTTGTTATCCATAAGGAAGGTAACACCAGTGACAGTAACACCAGTGTTACACATGAGACCTGATATACTGATCTTCACTGGTGTTAGCCATAAGGAAGGTAACACCAGGGACATACATAAGACCTTATATACTGATGTTATCCATAAGGAAGGAGACACCAGTGACAGTAACACCAGTGACATACATAAGACCTGATATACTGGTGTTATCCATAAGGAAGGTGACACCAGTGACATACATAAGACCTGATATACTGATGTTATCCATAAGGAAGATGACAGTAACACCACTGACATTCATAAGACCTGATATACTGATCTTCACTGGTGTTATCCATAAGGACGGTAACACCAGTGACAAACATAAGACCTGATATACTGTTGTTATCCATAAGGAAGGTAACACCAGTGACAGTAACACCAGTTACATACATAAGATCCGATATACTGATCTTCACTGCTGTTATCCATAAGGAAGGTAAAGCCAGTGACATACATAAGACCTGATATACTGATGTTATCCATAAGGAAGGTAACATCAGTGACAAACATAAGACCTGATATACTGATCTTCACTGCTGTTATCCATAAGGAAGGTAACACCAGTGACATACATAAGACCTGATATACTGATGTTATCCATAAGGAAGGTAACACCAGTGACAAACATAAGACCGGATATACTGATGTTATCCATAAGGAAGGTAACACCAGTGACAAACATAAGACCTGATATATTGATCTTCACTGGTGTTATCCATAAGGAAGATAACACCAGTGACAGTAACACCAGTAACATACATAAGACCTGATATACTGATTTTATCAATAAGGAAGGTAACACCAGTGACAGTAACAACAGTTACATACACAAGACCTGATATACTGATCTTCACTGTTGTTATCCATAAGGAAGGTAACACCAGTGACAAACATAAGACCTGATATACTGATCTTCACTGGTGTTATCCATAAGGAAGGTAACACCAGTGACATACATAAGACCTGATATACTGATGTTATCCATAAGGAAGGTAACACCAGTGACAAACATAAGACCGGATATACTGATGTTATCCATAAGGAAGGTAACACCAGTGACAAACATAAGACCGGATATACTGATGTTATCCATAAGGAAGGTAACACCAGTGACAAACATAAGACCTGATATATTGATCTTCACTGGTGTTATCCATGAGGAAGGTGACACCAGTGACAGTAACACCAGTGACATACATAAGACCTGATATACTGATCTTCACTGGTGTTATCCATAAGGAAGGTAACACCAGTGAAATAAATAAGACCTGATATACTGATCTTCACTGTTGTTATCCATAAGGAAGGTAACACCAGAGCCAGTAACACTAGTGACATAAATAAGACCTGATATACTGATGTTATCCATAAGGAATGTAACAGTAACACCAGTGACATAAATAAGACCTGATATACTGATGTTATCCATAAGGAAGGTAACAGTAACACCAGTGACATACATAAGACCTGATATACTCATTTTATCCATAAGGAAGGTGACACCAGTGACAGTAACACAAGTGACATACAGAAGACCTGATATACTCATGTTATCCATAAGGAAGGTAACACCATTGACAGTAACACCAGTGACATACATAAGACCTGATATACTGACCTTCACTGTTGTTATCCATAAGGAAGGTAACACCAGTGACAGTAACACCAGTTACATACACAAGACCTGATATACTGATCTTCACTGTTGTTATCCATAAGGAAGGTAACACCAGTGACAGTAACACCAGTGTTACACATGAGACCTGATATACTGATCTTCACTGGTGTTAGCCATAAGGAAGGTAACACCAGGGACATACATAAGACCTTATATACTGATGTTATCCATAAGGAAGGAGACACCAGTGACAGTAACACCAGTGACATACATAAGACCTGATATACTGGTGTTATCCATAAGGAAGGTGACACCAGTGACATACATAAGACCTGATATACTGATGTTATCCATAAGGAAGATGACAGTAACACCACTGACATTCATAAGACCTGATATACTGATCTTCACTGGTGTTATCCATAAGGAAGGTAACACCAGTGACAAACATAAGACCTGATATACTGTTGTTATCCATAAGGAAGGTAACACCAGTGACAGTAACACCAGTTACATACATAAGATCCGATATACTGATCTTCACTGCTGATCTTCACTGCTGTTATCCATAAGGAAGGTAAAGCCAGTGACATACATAAGACCTGATATACTGATCTTCACTGGTGTTATCCATAAGGAAGGTAACACCAGTGACAAACATAAGTCCTGGTATACTGATCTTCACTGGCGTTATGCATAAGGAAGGTAACACCAGTGACATACATAAGACCTGATATACTGATGTTATCCATAAGGAAGGTAACATCAGTGACAAACATAAGACCTGATATACTGATCTTCACTGGTGTTATCCATAAGGAAGGTAACACCAGTGACATACATAAGACCTGATATACTGATGTTATCCATAAGGAAGGTAACACCAGTGACAAACATAAGACCGGATATACTGATGTTATCCATAAGGAAGGTAACACCAGTGACAAACATAAGACCTGATATATTGATCTTCACTGGTGTTATCCATAAGGAAGATAACACCAGTGACAGTAACACCAGTAACATACATAAGACCTGATATACTGATTTTATCAATAAGGAAGGTAACACCAGTGACAGTAACACCAGTTACATACACAAGACCTGATATACTGATCTTCACTGTTGTTATCCATAAGGAAGGTAACACCAGTGACAGTAACACCAGTGTTACACATGAGACCTGATATACTGATCTTCACTGGTGTTAGCCATAAGGAAGGTGACAGTAACACGAGTGACATACATAAGACCTTATATACTGATGTTATCCATAAGGAAGGAGACACCAGTGACAGTAACACCAGTGACATACATAAGACCTGATATACTGGTGTTATCCATAAGGATGGTAACACCAGGGACATACATAAGACCTTATATACTGATGTTATCCATAAGGAAGGAGACACCAGTGACAGTAACACCAGTGACATACATAAGCCCTGATATACTGATGTTATCCATAAGGAAGATGACAGTAACACCACTGACATTCATAAGACCTGATATACTGATCTTCACTGGTGTTATCCATAAGGAAGGTAACACCAGTGACAAACATAAGACCTGATATACTGATCTTCACTGGTGTTATCCATGAGGAAGGTGACACCAGTGACAGTAACACCACTGACATACATAAGACCTGATATACTGATCTTCACTGGTATTATCCTTAAGGAAGGTGACAGTAACACGAGTGACATACATAAGACCTGATATACTGATCGTCACTGGTGTTAGCCATAAGGAAGGTAACACCAGTGACATACATAAGACCTGATATACTGATGTTATCCATAAGGAAGGTGACACCAGTGACAGTAACACCAGTGACATACATGAGACCTGATATACTGACCTTCACTGTTGTTATCCATAAGGAAGGTAACACCAGTGACAGTAACACCAGTTACATACACAAGACCTGATATACTGATCTTCACTGTTGTTATCCATAAGGAAGGTAACACCAGTGACAGTAACACCAGTGTTACACATGAGACCTGATATACTGATCTTCACTGGTGTTAGCCATAAGGAAGGTAACACCAGGGACATACATAAGACCTTATATACTGATGTTATCCATAAGGAAGGAGACACCAGTGACAGTAACACCAGTGACATACATAAGACCTGATATACTGGTGTTATCCATAAGGAAGGTGACACCAGTGACATACATAAGACCTGATATACTGATGTTATCCATAAGGAAGATGACAGTAACACCACTGACATTCATAAGACCTGATATACTGATCTTCACTGGTGTTATCCATAAGGAAGGTAACACCAATGACAAACATAAGACCTGATATACTGATGTTATCCATAAGGAAGGTGACACCAGTGACAGTAACACCAGTGACATACATAAGACCTGATATACTGACCTTCACTGTTGTTATCCATAAGGAAGGTAACACCAGTGACAGTAACACCAGTTACATACATAAGATCCGATATACTGATCTTCACTGCTGTTATCCATAAGGAAGGTAAAGCCAGTGACATACATAAGACCTGATATACTGATCTTCACTGGTGTTATCCATAAGGAAGGTAACACCAGTGACAAACATAAGTCCTGATATACTGATCTTCACTGGCGTTATGCATAAGGAAGGTAACACCAGTGACATACATAAGACCTGATATACTGATGTTATCCATAAGGAAGGTAACATCAGTGACAAACATAAGACCTGATATACTGATCTTCACTGGTGTTATCCATAAGGAAGGTAACACCAGTGACATACATAAGACCTGACATACTGATGTTATCCATAAGGAAGGTAACACCAGTGACAAACATAAGACCGGATATACTGATGTTATCCATAAGGAAGGTAACACCAGTGACAAACATAAGACCTGATAAATTGATCTTCACTGGTGTTATCCATAAGGAAGATAACACCAGTGACAGTAACACCAGTAACATACATAAGACCTGATATACTGATTTTATCAATAAGGAAGGTAACACCAGTGACAGTAACACCAGTTACATACACAAGACCTGATATACTGATCTTCACTGTTGTTATCCATAAGGAAGGTAACACCAGTGACAGTAACACCAGTGTTACACATGAGACCTGATATACTGATCTTCACTGGTGTTAGCCATAAGGAAGGTAACACCAGGGACATACATAAGACCTTATATACTGATGTTATCCATAAGGAAGGAGACACCAGTGACAGTAACACCAGTGACATACATAAGACCTGATATACTGGTGTTATCCATAAGGAAGGTAACACCAGGGACATACTTAAGACCTTATATACTGATGTTATCCATAAGGAAGGAGACACCAGTGACAGTAACACCAGTGACATACATAAGCCCTGATATACTGATGTTATCCATAAGGAAGATGACAGTAACACCACTGACATTCATAAGACCTGATATACTGATCTTCACTGGTGTTATCCATAAGGAAGGTAACACCAGTGACAAACATAAGACCTGATATACTGATCTTCACTGGTGTTATCCATGAGGAAGGTGACACCAGTGACAGTAACACCAATGACATACATAAGACCTGATATACTGATCTTCACTGGTATTATCCTTAAGGAAGGTGACAGTAACACGAGTGACATACATAAGACCTGATATACTGATCGTCACTGGTGTTAGCCATAAGGAAGGTAACACCAGTGACATACATAAGACCTGATATACTGATGTTATCCATAAGGAAGGTGACACCAGTGACAGTAACACCAGTGACATACATAAGACCTGATATACTGACCTTCACTGTTGTTATCCATAAGGAAGGTAACACCAGTGACAGTAACACCAGTTACATACATAAGATCCGATATACTGATCTTCACTGCTGTTATCCATAAGGAAGGTAAAGCCAGTGACATACATAAGACCTGATATACTGATCTTCACTGGTGTTATCCATAAGGAAGGTAACACCAGTGACAAACATAAGTCCTGATATACTGATCTTCACTGGCGTTATGCATAAGGAAGGTAACACCAGTGACATACATAAGACCTGATATACTGATGTTATCCATAAGGAAGGTAACACCAGTGACAAACATAAGACCTGATATACTGATCTTCACTGGTGTTATCCATAAGGAAGGTAACACCAGTGACATACATAAGACCTGATATACTGATGTTATCCATAAGGAAGGTAACACCAGTGACAAACATAAGACCTGATATACTGATGTTATCCATAAGGAAGGTAACACCAGTGACAAACATAAGACCTGATATATTGATCTTCACTGGTGTTATCCATGAGGAAGGTGACACCAGTGACAGTAACACCAGTGACATACATAAGACCTGATATACTGATCTTCACTGGTGTTATCCATAAGGAAGGTAACACCAGTGAAATAAATAAGACCTGATATACTGATCTTCACTGTTGTTATCCATAAGGAAGGTAACACCAGTGCCAGTAACACTAGTGACATAAATAAGACCTGATATACTGATGTTATCCATAAGGAAGGTAACAGTAACACCAGTGACATAAATAAGACCTGATATACTGATGTTATCCATAAGGAAGGTAACAGTAACACCAGTGACATACATAAGACCTGATATACTCATTTTATCCATAAGGAAGGTGACACCAGTGACAGTAACACAAGTGACATACAGAAGACCTGATATACTCATGTTATCCATAAGGAAGGTAACACCATTGACAGTAACACCAGTGACATACATAAGACCTGATATACTGACCTTCACTGCTGTTATCCATAAGGAAGGTAACACCAGTGACAGTAACACCAGTTACATACACAAGACCTGATATACTGATCTTCACTGTTGTTATCCATAAGGAAGGTAACACCAGTGACAGTAACACCAGTGTTACACATGAGACCTGATATACTGATCTTCACTGGTGTTAGCCATAAGGAAGGTAACACCAGGGACATACATAAGACCTTATATACTGATGTTATCCATAAGGAAGGAGACACCAGTGACAGTAACACCAGTGACATACATAAGACCTGATATACTGGTGTTATCCATAAGGAAGGTGACACCAGTGACATACATAAGACCTGATATACTGATGTTATCCATAAGGAAGATGACAGTAACACCACTGACATTCATAAGACCTGATATACTGATCTTCACTGGTGTTATCCATAAGGAAGGTAACACCAGTGACAAACATAAGACCTGATATACTGATCTTCACTGGTGTTATCCATGAGGAAGGTGACACCAGTGACAGTAACACCAATGACATACATAAGACCTGATATACTGATCTTCACTGGTATTATCCTTAAGGAAGGTGACAGTAACACGAGTGACATACATAAGACCTGATATACTGATCGTCACTGGTGTTAGCCATAAGGAAGGTAACACCAGTGACATACATAAGACCTGATATACTGATGTTATCCATAAGGAAGGTGACACCAGTGACAGTAACACCAGTGACATACATAAGACCTGATATACTGACCTTCACTGTTGTTATCCATAAGGAAGGTAACACCAGTGACAGTAACACCAGTTACATACATAAGATCCGATATACTGATCTTCACTGCTGTTATCCATAAGGAAGGTAAAGCCAGTGACATACATAAGACCTGATATACTGATCTTCACTGGTGTTATCCATAAGGAAGGTAACACCAGTGACAGTAACACCAGTTACATACACAAGACCTGATATACTGATCTTCACTGTTGTTATCCATAAGGAAGGTAACACCAGTGACAGTAACACCAGTGTTACACATGAGACCTGATATACTGATCTTCACTGGTGTTAGCCATAAGGAAGGTAACACCAAGGACATACATAAGACCTTATATACTGATGTTATCCATAAGGAAGGAGACACCAGTGACAGTAACACCAGTGACATACATAAGACCTGATATACTGGTGTTATCCATAAGGAAGGTGACACCAGTGACATACATAAGACCTGATATACTGATATTATCCATAAGGAAGATGACAGTAACACCACTGACATTCATATGACCTGATATACTGATCTTCACTAGTGTTATCCATAAGGAAGGTAACACCAGTGACAAACATAAGACCTGATATACTGATCTTCACTGGTGTTATCCATGAGGAAGGTGACACCAGTGACAGTAACACCAATGACATACATAAGACCTGATATACTGATCTTCACTGGTATTATCCTTAAGGAAGGTGACAGTAACACGAGTGACATACATAAGACCTGATATACTGATCGTCACTGGTGTTAGCCATAAGGAAGGTAACACCAGTGACATACATAAGACCTGATATACTGATGTTATCCATAAGGAAGGTGACACCAGTGACAGTAACACCAGTGACATACATAAGACCTGATATACTGACCTTCACTGTTGTTATCCATAAGGAAGGTAACACCAGTGACAGTAACACCAGTTACATACATAAGATCCGATATACTGATCTCCACTGCTGTTATCCATAAGGAAGGTAAAGCCAGTGACATACATAAGACCTGATATACTGATCTTCACTGGTGTTATCCATAAGGAAGGTAACACCAGTGACAAACATAAGTCCTGATATACTGATCTTCACTGGCGTTATGCATAAGGAAGGTAACACCAGTGACATACATAAGACCTGATATACTGATGTTATCCATAAGGAAGGTAACACCAGTGACAAACATAAGACCTGATATACTGATCTTCACTGGTGTTATCCATAAGGAAGGTAAAACCAGTGACATACATAAGACCTGATATACTGATGTTATCCATAAGGAAGGTAACACCAGTGACAAACATAAGACCTGATATATTGATCTTCACTGGTGTTATCCATAAGGAAGATAACACCAGTGACAGTAACACCAGTAACATACATAAGACCTGATATACTGATGTTATCAATAAGGAAGGTAACACCAGTAACAGTAACACCAGTGACATACATGAGACCTGATATACTGATGTTATCCATAAGGAAAGTAACACCAGTGACAAACATAATACCTGATATACTGATCTTCACTGGTGTTATCCATGAGGAAGGTGACACCAGTGACAGTAACACCAATGACATACATAAGACCTGATATACTGATCTTCACTGGTGTTATCCATAAGGAAGGTAACACCCGTGACAAACATAAGACCTGATATACTGATCTTCACTGGTGTTATCCATAGGGCAGGTAACACCAGTAACATACATAAGACCTGACATACTGATCTTCACTGGTGTTCTCCATAAGGAAGGTAACACCCGTGACAAACATAAGACCTGATATACTGATCTTCACTGGTGTTATCCATAAGGAAGGTAAAACCAGTGACAAACATAAGACCTGATATACTGATCTTCACTGGTGTTATCCATAAGGAAGGTAACACCAGTGACATACATAAGACCTGATAAACTGATCTTCACTGGTGTTATCCATAAGGAAGGTAACACCAGTGACATACATAAGACCTTATATACTGATGTTATCCATAAGGAAGGTGACAACCAGTGACAGTAACACCAGTGACATACATAAGACCTGATATACTGATATTCACTGGTGTTATCCATAAGGAAGGTAACACCAGTGACATACATAAGACCTGATATACTGATGTTGCCATAAGGAAGGTGACACCAGTGACAGTAACGCCAGTGACATACATACGACCTGATATACTGATCTTCACTGGTGTTATCCATAAGGAAGGTAACACCAGTGACAGTAACACCAGTGTTACACAGGAGACCTGATATACTGATCTTCACTGGTGTTAGCCATAAGGAAGGTAAAACCAGTGACATACATAAGACCTGATATACTGATCTTCACTGGCGTTATCCCTAAGGACGGTAACACCAGTGACAGTAACACCAGTGACATATATAAGACCTGATATACTGATCTTCACTGGTGTTATCCATAAGGAAGGTAACACCAGTGAAATACATAAGACCTGATATACTGATGTTATCCATAAGGAAGGTAACACCAGTGACAGTAACACCAGTGACATACATAAGATCCGATATACTGATCTTCACTGGTGTTATCCATAAGGAAGGTAAAGCCAGTGACATACATAAGACCTGATATACTGATCTTCACTGGTGTTATCCATAAGGAAGGTGACACCAGTGACAAACATAAGACCTGGTATACTGATCTTCACTGTTGTAATTCATAAGGAAGGTAACACCCGTGACAAACATAAGACCTGATATACTGATCTTCACTGGTGTTATCCATAAGGAAGTTAACAGCAGTGACATACAGAAGACCTGATATACTGATGTTATCCATAAGGAAGGTGACAGTAACACCAGTGACATACATTAGACCTGATATACTGATCTTCACTAGTGTTATCCATAAGGAAGGTAACACCAGTGACAAACATAAGACCTGATATACTGATCTTCACTGGTGTTATCCATGAGGAAGGTGACACCAGTGACAGTAACACCAATGACATACATAAGACCTGATATACTGATCTTCACTGGTATTATCCTTAAGGAAGGTGACAGTAACACGAGTGACATACATAAGACCTGATATACTGATCGTCACTGGTGTTAGCCATAAGGAAGGTAACACCAGTGACATACATAAGACCTGATATACTGATGTTATCCATAAGGAAGGTGACACCAGTGACAGTAACACCAGTGACATACATAAGACCTGATATACTGACCTTCACTGTTGTTATCCATAAGGAAGGTAACACCAGTGACAGTAACACCAGTTACATACATAAGATCCGATATACTGATCTCCACTGCTGTTATCCATAAGGAAGGTAACACCAGTGACAAACATAAGTCCTGATATACTGATCTTCACTGGCGTTATGCATAAGGAAGGTAACACCAGTGACATACATAAGACCTGATATACTGATGTTATCCATAAGGAAGGTAACACCAGTGACAAACATAAGACCTGATATACTGATCTTCACTGGTGTTATCCATAAGGAAGGTAAAACCAGTGACATACATAAGACCTGATATACTGATGTTATCCATAAGGAAGGTAACACCAGTGACAAACATAAGACCTGATATATTGATCTTCACTGGTGTTATCCATAAGGAAGATAACACCAGTGACAGTAACACCAGTAACATACATAAGACCTGATATACTGATGTTATCAATAAGGAAGGTAACACCAGTGACAGTAACACCAGTGACATACATGAGACCTGATATACTGATGTTATCCATAAGGAAAGTAACACCAGTGACAAACATAATACCTGATATACTGATCTTCACTGGTGTTATCCATGAGGAAGGTGACACCAGTGACAGTAACACCAATGACATACATAAGACCTGATATACTGATCTTCACTGGTGTTATCCATAAGGAAGGTAACACCCGTGACAAACATAAGACCTGATATACTGATCTTCACTGGTGTTATCCATAGGGCAGGTAACACCAGTAACATACATAAGACCTGACATACTGATCTTCACTGGTGTTCTCCATAAGGAAGGTAACACCCGTGACAAACATAAGACCTGATATACTGATCTTCACTGGTGTTATCCATAAGGAAGGTAAAACCAGTGACAACCATAAGACCTGATATACTGATCTTCACTGGTGTTATCCATAAGGAAGGTAACACCAGTGACATACATAAGACCTGATAAACTGATCTTCACTGGTGTTATCCATAAGGAAGGTAACACCAGTGACATACATAAGACCTTATATACTGATGTTATCCATAAGGAAGGTGACAACCAGTGACAGTAACACCAGTGACATACATAAGACCTGATATACTGATCTTCACTGGTGTTATCCATAAGGAAGGTAACACCAGTGACATACATAAGACCTGAAATACTGATGTTGCCATAAGGAAGGTGACACCAGTGACAGTAACGCCAGTGACATACATACGACCTGATATACTGATCTTCACTGGTGTTATCCATAAGGAAGGTAACACCAGTGACAGTAACACCAGTGTTACACAGGAGACCTGATATACTGATCTTCACTGGTGTTAGCCATAAGGAAGGTAAAACCAGTGACATACATAAGACCTGATATACTGATCTTCACTGGCGTTATCCCTAAGGACGGTAACACCAGTGACAGTAACACCAGTGACATATATAAGACCTGATATACTGATCTTCACTGGTGTTATCCATAAGGAAGGTAACACCAGTGAAATACATAAGACCTGATATACTGATGTTATCCATAAGGAAGGTAACACCAGTGACAGTAACACCAGTGACATACATAAGATCCGATATACTGATCTTCACTGGTGTTATCCATAAGGAAGGTAAAGCCAGTGACATACATAAGACCTGATATACTGATCTTCACTGGTGTTATCCATAAGGAAGGTGACACCAGTGACAAACATAAGACCTGGTATACTGATCTTCACTGTTGTAATTCATAAGGAAGGTAACACCCGTGACAAACATAAGACCTGATATACTGATCTTCACTGGTGTTATCCATAAGGAAGTTAACAGCAGTGACATACAGAAGACCTGATATACTGATGTTATCCATAAGGAAGGTGACAGTAACACCAGTGACATACATTAGACCTGATATACTGATCTTCACTGGTGTTATCAATAAGGAAGGTAACACCAGTGACAAAAATAAGACCTGATATACTGACCTTCACTGGTGTTATCCATGAGGAAGGTGACACCAGTGACAGTAACACCAGTGACATACATAAGACCTGATATACTGATCTTCACTTTTGTTATCCATAAGGAAGGTGACAGTAACACGAGTGACATACATAAGACCTGATATACTGATCTTCACTGGTGTTATCCATAAGGAAGGTAACACCAGTTACAGTAACACCAGTGACATACATAAGACCTGATATAGTGATCTTCATTGGTGTTATCCATAAGGAAGGTAACACCAGTGAAATACATAAGACCTGATATACTGATCTTCACTGGTTTTATCCATAAGGAAGGTAACACCAGTTACAGTAACACCAGTGACATACATAAGACCTGATATACTGATCTTCACTGGTGTTATCCATAAGGAAGGTAACACCAGTTACAGTAACACCAGTGACATACATAAGACCTGATATACTGATCTTCACTGGTGTTATCCATGAGGAAGGTGACACCAGTGACAGTAACACCAGTGACATACATAAGACCTGATATACTGATCTTCACTGGTGTTATCCATGAGGAAGGTGACACCAGTGACAGTAACACCAGTGACATACATAAGACCTGATATACTGATCTTCACTTTTGTTATCCATAAGGAAGGTGACAGTAACACGAGTGACATACATAAGACCTGATATACTGATCTTCACTGGTGTTATCCATAAGGAAGTTGACACCAGTGATATTAACACCAGTGACATACATAAGACCTGACATACTGATCTTCACTGGTGTTATCCATAAGGAAGGTGACACCAGTGACAAACATAAGACCTGGTATACTGATCTTCACTGTTGTAATTCATAAGGAAGGTAACACCCGTGACAAACATAAGACCTGATATACTGATCTTCACTGGTGTTATCCATAAGGAAGTTAACAGCAGTGACATACAGAAGACCTGATATACTGATGTTATCCATAAGGAAGGTGACAGTAACACCAGTGACATACATTAGACCTGATATACTGATCTTCACTGGTGTTATCCATAAGGAAGGTAACACCAGTGACAAAAATAAGACCTGATATACTGATCTTCACTGGTGATATCCATGAGGAAGGTGACACTAGTGACAGTAACACCAGTGACATACATAAGACCTGATATACTGATCTTCACTTTTGTTATCCATAAGGAAGGTGACAGTAACACGAGTGACATACATAAGACCTGATATACTGATCTTCACTGGTGTTAGCCATAAGGAAGGTAACACCAGTTACAGTAACACCAGTGACATACATAAGACCTGATATAGTGATCTTCATTGGTGTTATCCATAAGGAAGGTAACACCAGTGAAATACATAAGACCTGATATAATGATGTTATCCATAAGGAAGTTACACCAGTGACAGTAACACCAGTGACATACATAAGACCTGATATACTAATCTTCACTGGTGTTATCCATAAGGAAGGTAACACCAGTGACAGTAACACCAGTGACATACATAAGACCTGATATACTGATCTTCACTGGTGTTGTCCATTAGGAAGGTGACACAAGTGACAGTAATACCACTGACATACATAAGACCTGATAAACTGATCTTCACTGTTGTTATCCATAAGGAAGGTAACACCAGTGACAGTAACACCATTGACATACATAAGACCTGATATTCAGATCTTCACTGGTGTTATCCATAAGGAAAGTAACACCAGTGACAGTAACACCAGTGACATACATAAGACCTGATAAACTGATCTTCACTGGTGTTATCCATAAGGGAGGTGTCAGTAACACGAGTGACATACATAAGACCAGATATACTGATGTTATCCATAAGGAAGGTGACACCAGTGACAGTAACACCAGTGACATACATAAGACCTGATATACTGATCATCACTGGTGTTATCCATAAGGAAGGTGACATCAGTGACAAACATTAGACCTGGTATACTGATCTTCACTGTTGTAATTCATAAGGAAGGTAACACCCGTGACAAACATAAGACCTGATATACTGATGTTATCCATAAGGAAGGTGACAGTAACACCAGTGACATACATTTGACCTGATATACTGATGTTATCCATAAGGAAAGTAACACCAGTGACATACATAAGACCTGACATACTGATCTTCACTGGTGTTATCCATAAGGAAGGTAACACCACTGACATACATAAGACCTGATATACTGATGTTATCCATAAGGAAGGTGAAAGTAACACCAGTGACATATATAAGACCTGATATACTGATCTTCACTGGTGTTATCCATAAGGAAGGTAAAACCAGTTACGTACATAACACCTGATATACTGATGTTATCCATAAGGAAGGTAACACCAGTGACAAACATAAGACCTGATATACTGATCTTAACTGGTGTTATCCATAAGGAAGGTAACACCAGTAACATACATAAGACCTGATATACTGATGTTATCCATAAGGAAGGTAACACCAGTGACAAACATAAGACCTGATATACTGGTGTTATCCATAAGGAAGGTAACACCAGTGACATACATAAGACCTGATATACTGATGTTATCCATAAGGAAGGTGACACCAGTGACAGTCACACCAGTGACATACATAAGACCTGATATACTGATGTTATCCATAAGGAAGGTAACACCAGTGACAAACATAATACCTGATATACTGATCTTCACTGGTGTTATCCATGAGGAAGGTGACACAAGTGACAGTAACACCAGTGAGATACATAAGACCTGATATACTGATCTTCACTGGTGTTATCCATAAGGAAGGTAACACCAGTGACATACATAAGACCTGATATACTGATGTTATCCATAAGGAAGGTGACAGTAACACCAGTGACATACATAAGACCTGATATACTGATCTTCACTGGTGTTATCCATAAGGAAGGTAACACCAGTGAAATAAATAAGACCTGATATACTGATCTTCACTGTTGTTATCCATAAGGAAGGTAACACCAGTGCCAGTAACACTAGTGACATAAATAAGACATGATATACTGATGTTATCCATAAGGAAGGTAACAGTAACACCAGTGACATAAATAAGATCTGATATACTGATGTTATCCATAAGGAAGGTAACAGTAACACCAGTGACATACATAAGACCTGATATACTCATTTTATCCATAAGGAAGGTGACACCAGTGACAGTAACACAATTGACATACAGAAGACCTGATATACTCATGTTATCCATAAGGAAGGTAAAACCATTGACAGTAACACCAGTGACATACATAAGACCTGATATACTGACCTTCACTGTTGTTATCCATAAGGAAGGTAACACCAGTGACAGTAACACCATTTACATACACAAGACCTGATATACTGATCTTCACTGTTGTTATCCATAAGGAAGGTAACACCAGTGACAGTAACACCAGTGTTACACATGAGACCTGATATACTGATCTTCACTGGTGTTAGCCATAAGGAAGGTAACACCAGGGACATACATAAGACCTTATATACTGATGTTATCCATAAGGAAGGAGACACCAGTGACAGTAACACCAGTGACATACATAAGACCTGATATACTGGTGTTATCCATAAGGAAGGTAACACCAGGGACATACATAAGACCTTATATACTGATGTTATCCATAAGGAAGGAGACACCAGTGACAGTAACACCAGTGACATACATAAGACCTGATATACTGATGTTATCCATAAGGAAGATGACAGTAACACCACTGACATTCATAAGACCTGATATACTGATCTTCACTGGTGTTATCCATAAGGAAGGTAACACCAGTGACAAACATAAGACCTGATATACTGATCTTCACTGGTGTTATCCATGAGGAAGGTGACACCAGTGACAGTAACACCAATGACATACATAAGACCTGATATACTGATCTTCACTGGTATTATCCTTAAGGAAGGTGACAGTAACACGAGTGACATACATAAGACCTGATATACTGATCGTCACTGGTGTTAGCCATAAGGAAGGTAACACCAGTGACATACATAAGACCTGATATACTGATGTTATCCATAAGGAAGGTGACACCAGTGACAGTAACACCAGTGACATACATAAGACCTGATATACTGACCTTCACTGTTGTTATCCATAAGGAAGGTAACACCAGTGACAGTAACACCAGTTACATACATAAGATCCGATATACTGATCTTCACTGCTGTTATCCATAAGGAAGGTAAAGCCAGTGACATACATAAGACCTGATATACTGATCTTCACTGGTGTTATCCATAAGGAAGGTAACACCAGTGACAAACATAAGTCCTGATATACTGATCTTCACTGGCGTTATGCATAAGGAAGGTAACACCAGTGACATACATAAGAGCTGATATACTGATGTTATCCATAAGGAAGGTAACACCAGTGACAAACATAAGACCGGATATACTGATGTTATCCATAAGGAAGGTAACACCAGTGACAGTAACACCAGTGACATACATAAGACCTGATATACTGATGTTATCCATAAGGAAGGTAACACCAGTGACATACATAAGACCTGATATAATGATGTTATCCATAAGGAAGGTAACACCAGTGACAAACATAAGACCTGATATACTGATCTTCACTGGTGTTATCCATAAGGAAGGTAACACCAGTGACATACATAAGAGCTGATATACTGATGTTATCCATAAGGAAGGTAACAACAGTGACAAACATAAGACCGGATATACTGATGTTATCCATAAGGAAGGTAACACCAGTGACAAACATAAGACCTGATATATTGATCTTCACTGGTGTTATCCATGAGGAAGGTGACACCAGTGACAGTAACACCAGTGACATACATAAGACCTGATATACTGATCTTCACTGGTGTTATCCATAAGGAAGGTAACACCAGTGAAATAAATAAGACCTGATATACTGATCTTCACTGTTGTTATCCATAAGGAAGGTAACACCAGTGCCAGTAACACTAGTGACATAAATAAGACCTGATATACTGATGTTATCCATAAGGAAGGTAACAGTAACACCAGTGACATAAATAAGACCTGATATACTGATGTTATCCATAAGGAAGGTAACAGTAACACCAGTGACATACATAAGACCTGATATACTCATTTTATCCATAAGGAAGGTGACACCAGTGACAGTAACACAAGTGACATACAGAAGACCTGATATACTCATGTTATCCATAAGGAAGGTAACACCATTGACAGTAACACCAGTGACATACATAAGACCTGATATACTGACCTTCACTGTTGTTATCCATAAGGAAGGTAACACCAGTGACAGTAACACCAGTTACATACACAAGACCTGATATACTGATCTTCACTGTTGTTATCCATAAGGAAGGTAACACCAGTGACAGTAACACCAGTGTTACACATGAGACCTGATATACTGATCTTCACTGGTGTTAGCCATAAGGAAGGTAACACCAGGGACATACATAAGACCTTATATACTGATGTTATCCATAAGGAAGGAGACACCAGTGACAGTAACACCAGTGACATACATAAGACCTGATATACTGGTGTTATCCATAAGGAAGGTGACACCAGTGACATACATAAGACCTGATATACTGATGTTATCCATAAGGAAGATGACAGTAACACCACTGACATTCATAAGACCTGATATACTGATCTTCACTGGTGTTATCCATAAGGACGGTAACACCAGTGACAAACATAAGACCTGATATACTGTTGTTATCCATAAGGAAGGTAACACCAGTGACAGTAACACCAGTTACATACATAAGATCCGATATACTGATCTTCACTGCTGTTATCCATAAGGAAGGTAAAGCCAGTGACATACATAAGACCTGATATACTGATGTTATCCATAAGGAAGGTAACATCAGTGACAAACATAAGACCTGATATACTGATCTTCACTGCTGTTATCCATAAGGAAGGTAACACCAGTGACATACATAAGACCTGATATACTGATGTTATCCATAAGGAAGGTAACACCAGTGACAAACATAAGACCGGATATACTGATGTTATCCATAAGGAAGGTAACACCAGTGACAAACATAAGACCTGATATATTGATCTTCACTGGTGTTATCCATAAGGAAGATAACACCAGTGACAGTAACACCAGTAACATACATAAGACCTGATATACTGATTTTATCAATAAGGAAGGTAACACCAGTGACAGTAACAACAGTTACATACACAAGACCTGATATACTGATCTTCACTGTTGTTATCCATAAGGAAGGTAACACCAGTGACAAACATAAGACCTGATATACTGATCTTCACTGGTGTTATCCATAAGGAAGGTAACACCAGTGACATACATAAGACCTGATATACTGATGTTATCCATAAGGAAGGTAACACCAGTGACAAACATAAGACCGGATATACTGATGTTATCCATAAGGAAGGTAACACCAGTGACAAACATAAGACCTGATATATTGATCTTCACTGGTGTTATCCATGAGGAAGGTGACACCAGTGACAGTAACACCAGTGACATACATAAGACCTGATATACTGATCTTCACTGGTGTTATCCATAAGGAAGGTAACACCAGTGAAATAAATAAGACCTGATATACTGATCTTCACTGTTGTTATCCATAAGGAAGGTAACACCAGAGCCAGTAACACTAGTGACATAAATAAGACCTGATATACTGATGTTATCCATAAGGAATGTAACAGTAACACCAGTGACATAAATAAGACCTGATATACTGATGTTATCCATAAGGAAGGTAACAGTAACACCAGTGACATACATAAGACCTGATATACTCATTTTATCCATAAGGAAGGTGACACCAGTGACAGTAACACAAGTGACATACAGAAGACCTGATATACTCATGTTATCCATAAGGAAGGTAACACCATTGACAGTAACACCAGTGACATACATAAGACCTGATATACTGACCTTCACTGTTGTTATCCATAAGGAAGGTAACACCAGTGACAGTAACACCAGTTACATACACAAGACCTGATATACTGATCTTCACTGTTGTTATCCATAAGGAAGGTAACACCAGTGACAGTAACACCAGTGTTACACATGAGACCTGATATACTGATCTTCACTGGTGTTAGCCATAAGGAAGGTAACACCAGGGACATACATAAGACCTTATATACTGATGTTATCCATAAGGAAGGAGACACCAGTGACAGTAACACCAGTGACATACATAAGACCTGATATACTGGTGTTATCCATAAGGAAGGTGACACCAGTGACATACATAAGACCTGATATACTGATGTTATCCATAAGGAAGATGACAGTAACACCACTGACATTCATAAGACCTGATATACTGATCTTCACTGGTGTTATCCATAAGGAAGGTAACACCAGTGACAAACATAAGACCTGATATACTGTTGTTATCCATAAGGAAGGTAACACCAGTGACAGTAACACCAGTTACATACATAAGATCCGATATACTGATCTTCACTGCTGATCTTCACTGCTGTTATCCATAAGGAAGGTAAAGCCAGTGACATACATAAGACCTGATATACTGATCTTCACTGGTGTTATCCATAAGGAAGGTAACACCAGTGACAAACATAAGTCCTGGTATACTGATCTTCACTGGCGTTATGCATAAGGAAGGTAACACCAGTGACATACATAAGACCTGATATACTGATGTTATCCATAAGGAAGGTAACATCAGTGACAAACATAAGACCTGATATACTGATCTTCACTGGTGTTATCCATAAGGAAGGTAACACCAGTGACATACATAAGACCTGATATACTGATGTTATCCATAAGGAAGGTAACACCAGTGACAAACATAAGACCGGATATACTGATGTTATCCATAAGGAAGGTAACACCAGTGACAAACATAAGACCTGATATATTGATCTTCACTGGTGTTATCCATAAGGAAGATAACACCAGTGACAGTAACACCAGTAACATACATAAGACCTGATATACTGATTTTATCAATAAGGAAGGTAACACCAGTGACAGTAACACCAGTTACATACACAAGACCTGATATACTGATCTTCACTGTTGTTATCCATAAGGAAGGTAACACCAGTGACAGTAACACCAGTGTTACACATGAGACCTGATATACTGATCTTCACTGGTGTTAGCCATAAGGAAGGTGACAGTAACACGAGTGACATACATAAGACCTTATATACTGATGTTATCCATAAGGAAGGAGACACCAGTGACAGTAACACCAGTGACATACATAAGACCTGATATACTGGTGTTATCCATAAGGATGGTAACACCAGGGACATACATAAGACCTTATATACTGATGTTATCCATAAGGAAGGAGACACCAGTGACAGTAACACCAGTGACATACATAAGCCCTGATATACTGATGTTATCCATAAGGAAGATGACAGTAACACCACTGACATTCATAAGACCTGATATACTGATCTTCACTGGTGTTATCCATAAGGAAGGTAACACCAGTGACAAACATAAGACCTGATATACTGATCTTCACTGGTGTTATCCATGAGGAAGGTGACACCAGTGACAGTAACACCACTGACATACATAAGACCTGATATACTGATCTTCACTGGTATTATCCTTAAGGAAGGTGACAGTAACACGAGTGACATACATAAGACCTGATATACTGATCGTCACTGGTGTTAGCCATAAGGAAGGTAACACCAGTGACATACATAAGACCTGATATACTGATGTTATCCATAAGGAAGGTGACACCAGTGACAGTAACACCAGTGACATACATGAGACCTGATATACTGACCTTCACTGTTGTTATCCATAAGGAAGGTAACACCAGTGACAGTAACACCAGTTACATACACAAGACCTGATATACTGATCTTCACTGTTGTTATCCATAAGGAAGGTAACACCAGTGACAGTAACACCAGTGTTACACATGAGACCTGATATACTGATCTTCACTGGTGTTAGCCATAAGGAAGGTAACACCAGGGACATACATAAGACCTTATATACTGATGTTATCCATAAGGAAGGAGACACCAGTGACAGTAACACCAGTGACATACATAAGACCTGATATACTGGTGTTATCCATAAGGAAGGTGACACCAGTGACATACATAAGACCTGATATACTGATGTTATCCATAAGGAAGATGACAGTAACACCACTGACATTCATAAGACCTGATATACTGATCTTCACTGGTGTTATCCATAAGGAAGGTAACACCAATGACAAACATAAGACCTGATATACTGATGTTATCCATAAGGAAGGTGACACCAGTGACAGTAACACCAGTGACATACATAAGACCTGATATACTGACCTTCACTGTTGTTATCCATAAGGAAGGTAACACCAGTGACAGTAACACCAGTTACATACATAAGATCCGATATACTGATCTTCACTGCTGTTATCCATAAGGAAGGTAAAGCCAGTGACATACATAAGACCTGATATACTGATCTTCACTGGTGTTATCCATAAGGAAGGTAACACCAGTGACAAACATAAGTCCTGATATACTGATCTTCACTGGCGTTATGCATAAGGAAGGTAACACCAGTGACATACATAAGACCTGATATACTGATGTTATCCATAAGGAAGGTAACATCAGTGACAAACATAAGACCTGATATACTGATCTTCACTGGTGTTATCCATAAGGAAGGTAACACCAGTGACATACATAAGACCTGATATACTGATGTTATCCATAAGGAAGGTAACACCAGTGACAAACATAAGACCGGATATACTGATGTTATCCATAAGGAAGGTAACACCAGTGACAAACATAAGACCTGATAAATTAATCTTCACTGGTGTTATCCATAAGGAAGATAACACCAGTGACAGTAACACCAGTAACATACATAAGACCTGATATACTGATTTTATCAATAAGGAAGGTAACACCAGTGACAGTAACACCAGTTACATACACAAGACCTGATATACTGATCTTCACTGTTGTTATCCATAAGGAAGGTAACACCAGTGACAGTAACACCAGTGTTACACATGAGACCTGATATACTGATCTTCACTGGTGTTAGCCATAAGGAAGGTAACACCAGGGACATACATAAGACCTTATATACTGATGTTATCCATAAGGAAGGAGACACCAGTGACAGTAACACCAGTGACATACATAAGACCTGATATACTGGTGTTATCCATAAGGAAGGTAACACCAGGGACATACTTAAGACCTTATATACTGATGTTATCCATAAGGAAGGAGACACCAGTGACAGTAACACCAGTGACATACATAAGCCCTGATATACTGATGTTATCCATAAGGAAGATGACAGTAACACCACTGACATTCATAAGACCTGATATACTGATCTTCACTGGTGTTATCCATAAGGAAGGTAACACCAGTGACAAACATAAGACCTGATATACTGATCTTCACTGGTGTTATCCATGAGGAAGGTGACACCAGTGACAGTAACACCAATGACATACATAAGACCTGATATACTGATCTTCACTGGTATTATCCTTAAGGAAGGTGACAGTAACACGAGTGACATACATAAGACCTGATATACTGATCGTCACTGGTGTTAGCCATAAGGAAGGTAACACCAGTGACATACATAAGACCTGATATACTGATGTTATCCATAAGGAAGGTGACACCAGTGACAGTAACACCAGTGACATACATAAGACCTGATATACTGACCTTCACTGTTGTTATCCATAAGGAAGGTAACACCAGTGACAGTAACACCAGTTACATACATAAGATCCGATATACTGATCTTCACTGCTGTTATCCATAAGGAAGGTAAAGCCAGTGACATACATAAGACCTGATATACTGATCTTCACTGGTGTTATCCATAAGGAAGGTAACACCAGTGACAAACATAAGTCCTGATATACTGATCTTCACTGGCGTTATGCATAAGGAAGGTAACACCAGTGACATACATAAGACCTGATATACTGATGTTATCCATAAGGAAGGTAACACCAGTGACAAACATAAGACCTGATATACTGATCTTCACTGGTGTTATCCATAAGGAAGGTAACACCAGTGACATACATAAGACCTGATATACTGATGTTATCCATAAGGAAGGTAACACCAGTGACAAACATAAGACCTGATATACTGATGTTATCCATAAGGAAGGTAACACCAGTGACAAACATAAGACCTGATATATTGATCTTCACTGGTGTTATCCATGAGGAAGGTGACACCAGTGACAGTAACACCAGTGACATACATAAGACCTGATATACTGATCTTCACTGGTGTTATCCATAAGGAAGGTAACACCAGTGAAATAAATAAGACCTGATATACTGATCTTCACTGTTGTTATCCATAAGGAAGGTAACACCAGTGCCAGTAACACTAGTGACATAAATAAGACCTGATATACTGATGTTATCCATAAGGAAGGTAACAGTAACACCAGTGACATAAATAAGACCTGATATACTGATGTTATCCATAAGGAAGGTAACAGTAACACCAGTGACATACATAAGACCTGATATACTCATTTTATCCATAAGGAAGGTGACACCAGTGACAGTAACACAAGTGACATACAGAAGACCTGATATACTCATGTTATCCATAAGGAAGGTAACACCATTGACAGTAACACCAGTGACATACATAAGACCTGATATACTGACCTTCACTGCTGTTATCCATAAGGAAGGTAACACCAGTGACAGTAACACCAGTTACATACACAAGACCTGATATACTGATCTTCACTGTTGTTATCCATAAGGAAGGTAACACCAGTGACAGTAACACCAGTGTTACACATGAGACCTGATATACTGATCTTCACTGGTGTTAGCCATAAGGAAGGTAACACCAGGGACATACATAAGACCTTATATACTGATGTTATCCATAAGGAAGGAGACACCAGTGACAGTAACACCAGTGACATACATAAGACCTGATATACTGGTGTTATCCATAAGGAAGGTGACACCAGTGACATACATAAGACCTGATATACTGATGTTATCCATAAGGAAGATGACAGTAACACCACTGACATTCATAAGACCTGATATACTGATCTTCACTGGTGTTATCCATAAGGAAGGTAACACCAGTGACAAACATAAGACCTGATATACTGATCTTCACTGGTGTTATCCATGAGGAAGGTGACACCAGTGACAGTAACACCAATGACATACATAAGACCTGATATACTGATCTTCACTGGTATTATCCTTAAGGAAGGTGACAGTAACACGAGTGACATACATAAGACCTGATATACTGATCGTCACTGGTGTTAGCCATAAGGAAGGTAACACCAGTGACATACATAAGACCTGATATACTGATGTTATCCATAAGGAAGGTGACACCAGTGACAGTAACACCAGTGACATACATAAGACCTGATATACTGACCTTCACTGTTGTTATCCATAAGGAAGGTAACACCAGTGACAGTAACACCAGTTACATACATAAGATCCGATATACTGATCTTCACTGCTGTTATCCATAAGGAAGGTAAAGCCAGTGACATACATAAGACCTGATATACTGATCTTCACTGGTGTTATCCATAAGGAAGGTAACACCAGTGACAGTAACACCAGTTACATACACAAGACCTGATATACTGATCTTCACTGTTGTTATCCATAAGGAAGGTAACACCAGTGACAGTAACACCAGTGTTACACATGAGACCTGATATACTGATCTTCACTGGTGTTAGCCATAAGGAAGGTAACACCAAGGACATACATAAGACCTTATATACTGATGTTATCCATAAGGAAGGAGACACCAGTGACAGTAACACCAGTGACATACATAAGACCTGATATACTGGTGTTATCCATAAGGAAGGTGACACCAGTGACATACATAAGACCTGATATACTGATATTATCCATAAGGAAGATGACAGTAACACCACTGACATTCATATGACCTGATATACTGATCTTCACTAGTGTTATCCATAAGGAAGGTAACACCAGTGACAAACATAAGACCTGATATACTGATCTTCACTGGTGTTATCCATGAGGAAGGTGACACCAGTGACAGTAACACCAATGACATACATAAGACCTGATATACTGATCTTCACTGGTATTATCCTTAAGGAAGGTGACAGTAACACGAGTGACATACATAAGACCTGATATACTGATCGTCACTGGTGTTAGCCATAAGGAAGGTAACACCAGTGACATACATAAGACCTGATATACTGATGTTATCCATAAGGAAGGTGACACCAGTGACAGTAACACCAGTGACATACATAAGACCTGATATACTGACCTTCACTGTTGTTATCCATAAGGAAGGTAACACCAGTGACAGTAACACCAGTTACATACATAAGATCCGATATACTGATCTCCACTGCTGTTATCCATAAGGAAGGTAAAGCCAGTGACATACATAAGACCTGATATACTGATCTTCACTGGTGTTATCCATAAGGAAGGTAACACCAGTGACAAACATAAGTCCTGATATACTGATCTTCACTGGCGTTATGCATAAGGAAGGTAACACCAGTGACATACATAAGACCTGATATACTGATGTTATCCATAAGGAAGGTAACACCAGTGACAAACATAAGACCTGATATACTGATCTTCACTGGTGTTATCCATAAGGAAGGTAAAACCAGTGACATACATAAGACCTGATATACTGATGTTATCCATAAGGAAGGTAACACCAGTGACAAACATAAGACCTGATATATTGATCTTCACTGGTGTTATCCATAAGGAAGATAACACCAGTGACAGTAACACCAGTAACATACATAAGACCTGATATACTGATGTTATCAATAAGGAAGGTAACACCAGTAACAGTAACACCAGTGACATACATGAGACCTGATATACTGATGTTATCCATAAGGAAAGTAACACCAGTGACAAACATAATACCTGATATACTGATCTTCACTGGTGTTATCCATGAGGAAGGTGACACCAGTGACAGTAACACCAATGACATACATAAGACCTGATATACTGATCTTCACTGGTGTTATCCATAGGGCAGGTAACACCAGTAACATACATAAGACCTGACATACTGATCTTCACTGGTGTTCTCCATAAGGAAGGTAACACCCGTGACAAACATAAGACCTGATATACTGATCTTCACTGGTGTTATCCATAAGGAAGGTAAAACCAGTGACAAACATAAGACCTGATATACTGATCTTCACTGGTGTTATCCATAAGGAAGGTAACACCAGTGACATACATAAGACCTGATAAACTGATCTTCACTGGTGTTATCCATAAGGAAGGTAACACCAGTGACATACATAAGACCTTATATACTGATGTTATCCATAAGGAAGGTGACACCAGTGACAGTAACGCCAGTGACATACATACGACCTGATATACTGATCTTCACTGGTGTTATCCATAAGGAAGGTAACACCAGTGACAGTAACACCAGTGTTACACAGGAGACCTGATATACTGATCTTCACTGGTGTTAGCCATAAGGAAGGTAAAACCAGTGACATACATAAGACCTGATATACTGATCTTCACTGGCGTTATCCCTAAGGACGGTAACACCAGTGACAGTAACACCAGTGACATATATAAGACCTGATATACTGATCTTCACTGGTGTTATCCATAAGGAAGGTAACACCAGTGAAATACATAAGACCTGATATACTGATGTTATCCATAAGGAAGGTAACACCAGTGACAGTAACACCAGTGACATACATAAGATCCGATATACTGATCTTCACTGGTGTTATCCATAAGGAAGGTAAAGCCAGTGACATACATAAGACCTGATATACTGATCTTCACTGGTGTTATCCATAAGGAAGGTGACACCAGTGACAAACATAAGACCTGGTATACTGATCTTCACTGTTGTAATTCATAAGGAAGGTAACACCCGTGACAAACATAAGACCTGATATACTGATCTTCACTGGTGTTATCCATAAGGAAGTTAACAGCAGTGACATACAGAAGACCTGATATACTGATGTTATCCATAAGGAAGGTGACAGTAACACCAGTGACATACATTAGACCTGATATACTGATCTTCACTAGTGTTATCCATAAGGAAGGTAACACCAGTGACAAACATAAGACCTGATATACTGATCTTCACTGGTGTTATCCATGAGGAAGGTGACACCAGTGACAGTAACACCAATGACATACATAAGACCTGATATACTGATCTTCACTGGTATTATCCTTAAGGAAGGTGACAGTAACACGAGTGACATACATAAGACCTGATATACTGATCGTCACTGGTGTTAGCCATAAGGAAGGTAACACCAGTGACATACATAAGACCTGATATACTGATGTTATCCATAAGGAAGGTGACACCAGTGACAGTAACACCAGTGACATACATAAGACCTGATATACTGACCTTCACTGTTGTTATCCATAAGGAAGGTAACACCAGTGACAGTAACACCAGTTACATACATAAGATCCGATATACTGATCTCCACTGCTGTTATCCATAAGGAAGGTAACACCAGTGACAAACATAAGTCCTGATATACTGATCTTCACTGGCGTTATGCATAAGGAAGGTAACACCAGTGACATACATAAGACCTGATATACTGATGTTATCCATAAGGAAGGTAACACCAGTGACAAACATAAGACCTGATATACTGATCTTCACTGGTGTTATCCATAAGGAAGGTAAAACCAGTGACATACATAAGACCTGATATACTGATGTTATCCATAAGGAAGGTAACACCAGTGACAAACATAAGACCTGATATATTGATCTTCACTGGTGTTATCCATAAGGAAGATAACACCAGTGACAGTAACACCAGTAACATACATAAGACCTGATATACTGATGATATCAATAAGGAAGGTAACACCAGTGACAGTAACACCAGTGACATACATGAGACCTGATATACTGATGTTATCCATAAGGAAAGTAACACCAGTGACAAACATAATACCTGATATACTGATCTTCACTGGTGTTATCCATGAGGAAGGTGACACCAGTGACAGTAACACCAATGACATACATAAGACCTGATATACTGATCTTCACTGGTGTTATCCATAAGGAAGGTAACACCCGTGACAAACATAAGACCTGATATACTGATCTTCACTGGTGTTATCCATAGGGCAGGTAACACCAGTAACATACATAAGACCTGACATACTGATCTTCACTGGTGTTCTCCATAAGGAAGGTAACACCCGTGACAAACATAAGACCTGATATACTGATCTTCACTGGTGTTATCCATAAGGAAGGTAAAACCAGTGACAACCATAAGACCTGATATACTGATCTTCACTGGTGTTATCCATAAGGAAGGTAACACCAGTGACATACATAAGACCTGATAAACTGATCTTCACTGGTGTTATCCATAAGGAAGGTAACACCAGTGACATACATAAGACCTTATATACTGATGTTATCCATAAGGAAGGTGACAACCAGTGACAGTAACACCAGTGACATACATAAGACCTGATATACTGATCTTCACTGGTGTTATCCATAAGGAAGGTAACACCAGTGACATACATAAGACCTGATATACTGATGTTGCCATAAGGAAGGTGACACCAGTGACAGTAACGCCAGTGACATACATACGACCTGATATACTGATCTTCACTGGTGTTATCCATAAGGAAGGTAACACCAGTGACAGTAACACCAGTGTTACACAGGAGACCTGATATACTGATCTTCACTGGTGTTAGCCATAAGGAAGGTAAAACCAGTGACATACATAAGACCTGATATACTGATCTTCACTGGCGTTATCCCTAAGGACGGTAACACCAGTGACAGTAACACCAGTGACATATATAAGACCTGATATACTGATCTTCACTGGTGTTATCCATAAGGAAGGTAACACCAGTGAAATACATAAGACCTGATATACTGATGTTATCCATAAGGAAGGTAACACCAGTGACAGTAACACCAGTGACATACATAAGATCCGATATACTGATCTTCACTGGTGTTATCCATAAGGAAGGTAAAGCCAGTGACATACATAAGACCTGATATACTGATCTTCACTGGTGTTATCCATAAGGAAGGTGACACCAGTGACAAACATAAGACCTGGTATACTGATCTTCACTGTTGTAATTCATAAGGAAGGTAACACCCGTGACAAACATAAGACCTGATATACTGATCTTCACTGGTGTTATCCATAAGGAAGTTAACAGCAGTGACATACAGAAGACCTGATATACTGATGTTATCCATAAGGAAGGTGACAGTAACACCAGTGACATACATTAGACCTGATATACTGATCTTCACTGGTGTTATCAATAAGGAAGGTAACACCAGTGACAAAAATAAGACCTGATATACTGACCTTCACTGGTGTTATCCATGAGGAAGGTGACACCAGTGACAGTAACACCAGTGACATACATAAGACCTGATATACTGATCTTCACTTTTGTTATCCATAAGGAAGGTGACAGTAACACGAGTGACATACATAAGACCTGATATACTGATCTTCACTGGTGTTATCCATAAGGAAGGTAACACCAGTTACAGTAACACCAGTGACATACATAAGACCTGATATAGTGATCTTCATTGGTGTTATCCATAAGGAAGGTAACACCAGTGAAATACATAAGACCTGATATACTGATCTTCACTGGTTTTATCCATAAGGAAGGTAACACCAGTTACAGTAACACCAGTGACATACATAAGACCTGATATACTGATCTTCACTGGTGTTATCCATAAGGAAGGTAACACCAGTTACAGTAACACCAGTGACATACATAAGACCTGATATACTGATCTTCACTGGTGTTATCCATGAGGAAGGTGACACCAGTGACAGTAACACCAGTGACATACATAAGACCTGATATACTGATCTTCACTGGTGTTATCCATGAGGAAGGTGACACCAGTGACAGTAACACCAGTGACATACATAAGACCTGATATACTGATCTTCACTTTTGTTATCCATAAGGAAGGTGACAGTAACACGAGTGACATACATAAGACCTGATATACTGATCTTCACTGGTGTTATCCATAAGGAAGTTGACACCAGTGATATTAACACCAGTGACATACATAAGACCTGACATACTGATCTTCACTGGTGTTATCCATAAGGAAGGTGACACCAGTGACAAACATAAGACCTGGTATACTGATCTTCACTGTTGTAATTCATAAGGAAGGTAACACCCGTGACAAACATAAGACCTGATATACTGATCTTCACTGGTGTTATCCATAAGGAAGTTAACAGCAGTGACATACAGAAGACCTGATATACTGATGTTATCCATAAGGAAGGTGACAGTAACACCAGTGACATACATTAGACCTGATATACTGATCTTCACTGGTGTTATCCATAAGGAAGGTAACACCAGTGACAAAAATAAGACCTGATATACTGATCTTCACTGGTGATATCCATGAGGAAGGTGACACCAGTGACAGTAACACCAGTGACATACATAAGACCTGATATACTGATCTTCACTTTTGTTATCCATAAGGAAGGTGACAGTAACACGAGTGACATACATAAGACCTGATATACTGATCTTCACTGGTGTTAGCCATAAGGAAGGTAACACCAGTTACAGTAACACCAGTGACATACATAAGACCTGATATAGTGATCTTCATTGGTGTTATCCATAAGGAAGGTAACACCAGTGAAATACATAAGACCTGATATAATGATGTTATCCATAAGGAAGTTACACCAGTGACAGTAACACCAGTGACATACATAAGACCTGATATACTAATCTTCACTGGTGTTATCCATAAGGAAGGTAACACCAGTGACAGTAACACCAGTGACATACATAAGACCTGATATACTGATCTTCACTGGTGTTGTCCATTAGGAAGGTGACACAAGTGACAGTAATACCACTGACATACATAAGACCTGATAAACTGATCTTCACTGTTGTTATCCATAAGGAAGGTAACACCAGTGACAGTAACACCATTGACATACATAAGACCTGATATTCAGATCTTCACTGGTGTTATCCATAAGGAAAGTAACACCAGTGACAGTAACACCAGTGACATACATAAGACCTGATAAACTGATCTTCACTGGTGTTATCCATAAGGGAGGTGTCAGTAACACGAGTGACATACATAAGACCAGATATACTGATGTTATCCATAAGGAAGGTGACACCAGTGACAGTAACACCAGTGACATACATAAGACCTGATATACTGATCTTCACTGGTGTTATCCATAAGGAAGGTGTCAGTAAGACGAGTGACATACATAAGACCAGATATACTGATCTTCACTGGTGTTATCCATAAGGAAGGTAACACCCGTGACAAACATAAGACCTGATTTACTGATCTTCACTGGTGTTATCCATAAGGAAGGTAACACTACTGACATACATAAGACCTGATATACTGACGTTATCCATAAGGAAGGTGACAGTAACACCAGTGACATACATTAGACCTGATATACTGATTTTCAGTGGTGTTATCCATAAGGAAGTTGACACCAGTGATATTAACACCAGTGACATACATAAGACCTGACATACTGATCATCACTGGTGTTATCCATAAGGAAGGTGACATCAGTGACAAACATTAGACCTGGTATACTGATCTTCACTGTTGTAATTCATAAGGAAGGTAACACCCGTGACAAACATAAGACCTGATATACTGATGTTATCCATAAGGAAGGTGACAGTAACACCAGTGACATACATTTGACCTGATATACTGATGTTATCCATAAGGAAAGTAACACCAGTGACATACATAAGACCTGACATACTGATCTTCACTGGTGTTATCCATAAGGAAGGTAACACCCGTGACAAACATAAGACCTGATATACTGATCTTCACTGGTGTTATCCATAAGGAAGGTAACAGCAGTGACATACAGAAGACCTGATATAATGATGTTATCCATAAGGAAGGTGACAGTAACACCAGTGACATACATTACACCTGATATACTGATCTTCACTGGTGTTATCCATAAGGAAGGTAACACCAGTGACAAAAATAAGACCTGATATACTGATCTTCACTGGTGTTATCCATAAGGAAGGTGACACCAGTGACAGTAACACCAGTGACATACATAAGACCTGACATGCTGATCTTCACTGGTGTTATCCATGAGGAAGGTAACACTAGTGACAGTAACACCAATGACATACATAAGACCTGATATACTGATGTTATCCATAAGGAAGGTAACACCAGTGACAAACATAAGACCTGATATACTGATGTTATCCATAAGGAAGGTGACAGTAACACCAGTGACATACATTAGACCTGATATACTGATCTTCACTGGTGTTATCCATAAGGAAGGTGACACCAGTGACATTAACACCAGTGACATACATAAGACCTGATATACTGATCTTTACTGGTGTTATCCATAAGGAAGGTAACACCAGTGACAGTAACACCAGTGACATACATAAGACCTGATATACTGATGTTATCCATAAGGAAGGTAACACCAGTGACATACATAAGACCTGATATACTGATGTTATCCATAAGGAAGGTGACACCAGTGACAGTAACACCAGTGACATACATAAGACTTGATATACTGATCTTCACTGGTGTGATCCATAATGAAGGTAACACCAGTGACAGTAACAACAGTGACATACATAAGACCTGATATACTGATCTTCACTGGTGTTATCCATAAAGAAGGTAACACCAGTGAAATACATAAGACCTGATATACTGACGTTATCCATAATGAAGGTAACACCGGTGACAGTAACACCAGTGACATACATAAGACCTGATATACTGATCTTCACTGGTGTAATCCATAAGGAATGTAAAACCAGTGACATACATAAGCCCTGATATACTGATCTTCACTGGTGTTATCCATAAGGAACTTAACACCAGTGACAAACATAAGATCTGATATACCGATCTTCACTGGTGTAATCCATAAGGAAGGTAAAACCAGTGACATACATAAGACCTGATATACTGATCTTCACTGGTGTTATCCATGAGGAAGGTGACACCAGTGACAGTAACACGAGTGACATACATAAGACCTGATATAGTGATCTTCATTGGTGTTATCCATAAGGAAGGTAACACCAGTGAAATACATAAGACATGATATAATGATGTTATCCATAAGGAAGTTACACCAGTGACAGTAACACCAGTGACATACATAAGACCTGATATACTGATCTTCACTGGTGTTATCCATAAGGAAGGTAACAGCAGTGACATACATAAGACCTGATATACTGATCTTCACTGGTGTTATCCATAAGGAAGGTAACACCAGTAACAGTAACACCAGTGACATACATGAGACCTGATATTCTGATCTTCACTGGTGTTATCCATAAGGAAAGTAACACCAGTGACAGTAACACCAGTGACATACATAAGACCTGATATACTGATGTTATCCATAAGGAAGGTAACACCAGTGACAGTAACACCAGTGACATACATAAGACCTGATATACTAATCTTCACTGGTGTTATCCATAAGGAAGGTAACACCAGTGACAGTAACACCAGTGACATACATAAGACCTGATATACTGATCTTCACTGGTGTTATCCATTAGGAAGGTGACACAAGTGACAGTAATACCACTGACATACATAAGACCTGATAAACTGATCTTCACTGGTGTTATCCATAAGGAAGGTAACACCAGTGACAGTAACACCATTGACATACATAAGACCTGATATTCTGATCTTCACTGGTGTTATCCATAAGGAAAGTAACACCAGTGACAGTAACACCAGTGACATACATAAGACCTGATATACTGATATTCACTTGTGTTATCCATAAGGAAGGTAACACCAGTGACATACATAAGACTTGATAAACTGATCTTCACTGGTGTTATCCATAAGGGAGGTAACACCAGTGACATACATAAGACCTGATATACTGATGCTATCCATAAGGAAGGTGACACCAGTGACAGTAACACCAGTGACATACATAAGACCTGATATACTGATCTTCACTGGTGTTATCCATAAGGAAGGTGTCAGTAACACGTGTGACATACATAAGACCTGATATACTGATCTTCACTGGTGTTATCCATAAAGAAGGTAACACCAGTGATATACATAAGACCTGATATACTGACGTTATCCATAAGGAAGGTGGCAGTAACACCAGTGACATACATTAGACCTGATATACTGATTTTCAGTGGTGTTATCCATAAGGAAGTTGACACCAGTGATATTAACACCAGTGACATACATAAGACCTGACATACTGATCTTCACTGGTGTTATCCATAAGGAAGGTGACACCAGTGACAAACATTAGACCTGGTATACTGATCTTCACTGTTGTAATTCATAAGGAAGGTAACACCCGTGACAAACATAAGACCTGATATACTGATCTTCACTGGTGTTATCCATAAGGAAGGTAACAGCAGTGACATACAGAAGACCTGATATACTGATGTTATCCATAAGGAAGGTGACAGTAACACCAGTGACATACATTAGACCTGATATACTGATGTTATCCATAAGGAAAGTAACACCAGTGACAGTAACACCAGTGACATACATAAGACCTGACATACTGATCTTCACTGGCGTTATCCATAAGGAAGGTAACACCCGTGACAAACATAAGACATGATATACTGATCTTCACTGGTGTTATCCATAAGGAAGGTAACACCAGTGACAAAAATAAGACCTGATATACTGATCTTCACTGGTGTTATCCATAAGGAAGGTGACACCAGTGACAGTAACACCAGTGACATACATAAGACCTGACATGCTGATCTTCACTGGTGTTATCCATGAGGAAGGTAACACTAGTGACAGTAACACCAATGACATACATAAGACCTGATATACTGATCTTCACTGGTGTTATCCATAAGGAAGATGACACCAGTCACATTAACACCAGTGACATACATAAGACCTGATATACTGATCTTTACTGGTGTTATCCATAAGGAAGGTAACACCAGTGACAGTAACACCAGTGACATACATAAGACCTGATATACTGATGTTATCCATAAGGAAGGTGACAGTAACACCAGTGACATACATTAGACCTGATATACTGATCTTCACTGGTGTTATCCATAAGGAAGGTAACACCAGTGACAAAAATAAGACCTGATATACTGATCTTCACTGGTGTTATCCATGAGGAAGGTGACACCAGTGACAGTAACACCAGTGACATACATAAGACCTGATATACTGATCTTCACTTTTGTTATCCATAAGGAAGGTGACAGTAACACGAGTGACATACATAAGACCTGATATACTGATCTTCACTGGTGTTATCCATAAGGAAGGTAACACCAGTTACAGAAACACCAGTGACATACATAAGACCTGATATAGTGATCTTCATTGGTGTTATCCATAAGGAAGGTAACACCAGTGAAATACATAAGAACTGATATAATGATGTTATCCATAAGGAAGTTACACCAGTGACAGTAACACCAGTGACATACATAAGACCTGATATACTGATCTTCACTGGTGTTATCCATAAGGAAGGTAACAGCAGTGACATACATAAGACCTGATATACTGATCTTCACTGGTGTTATCCATAAGGAAGGTAACACCAGTAACAGTAACACCAGTGACATACATAAGACCTGATATACTGATGTTATCCATAAGGAAGGTAACACCAGTGACAGTAACACCAGTGACATACATAAGACCTGATATACTAATCTTCACTGGTGTTATCCATAAGGAAGGTAACACCAGTGACAGTAACACCAGTGACATACATAAGACCTGATATACTGATCTTCACTGGTGTTATCCATTAGGAAGGTGACACAAGTGACAGTAATACCACTGACGTACATAAGACCTGATAAACTGATCTTCACTGGTGTTATCCATAAGGAAGGTAACACCAGTGACAGTAACACCATTGACATACATAAGACCTGATATTCTGATCTTCACTGGTGTTATCCATAAGGAAAGTAACACCAGTGACAGTAACACCAGTGACATACATAAGACCTGATATACTGATATTCACTTGTGTTATCCATAAGGAAGGTAACACCAGTGACATACATAAGACTTGATAAACTGATCTTCACTGGTGTTATCCATAAGGGAGGTAACACCAGTGACATACATAAGACCTGATATACTGATGTTATCCATAAGGAAGGTGACACCAGTGACAGTAACACCAGTGACATACATAAGACCAGATATACTGATCTTCACTGGTGTTATCCATAAGGAAGGTGTCAGTAACACGAGTGACATACATAAGACCAGATATACTGATCTTCACTGGTGTTATCCATAAAGAAGGTAACACCAGTGATATACATAAGTCCTGATATACTGACGTTATCCATAAGGAAGGTGACAGTAACACCAGTGACATACATTAGACCTGATATACTGATTTTCAATGGTGTTATCCATAAGGAAGTTGACACCAGTGATATTAACACCAGTGACATACATAAGACCTGACATACTGATCTTCACTGTTGTAATTCATAAGGAAGGTAACACCCGTGACAAACATAAGACCTGATATACTGATCTTCACTGGTGTTATCCATAAGGAAGGTAACAGCAGTGACATACAGAAGACCTGATATACTGATGTTATCCATAAGGAAGGTGACAGTAACACCAGTGACATACATTAGACCTGATATACTGATGTTATCCATAAGGAAAGTAACACCAGTGACAGTAACACCAGTGACATACATAAGACCTGACATACTGATCTTCACTGGTGTTATCCATAAGGAAGGTAACACCCGTGACAAACATAAGACCTGATATACTGATCTTCACTGGTGTTATCCATAAGGAAGGTAACAGCAGTGACATACAGAAGACCTGATATACTGATGTTATCCATAAGGAAGGTGACAGTAACACCAGTGACATACATTAGACCTGATATACTGATCTTCACTGGTGTTATCCATAAGGAAGGTAACACCAGTGACAAAAATAAGACCTGATATACTGATCTTCACTGGTGTTATCCATAAGGAAGGTGACACCAGTGACATTAACACCAGTGACATACATAAGACCTGATATACTGATCTTTACTGGTGTTATCCATAAGGAAGGTAACACCAGTGACAGTAACACCAGTGACATACATAAGACCTGATATACTGATGTTATCCATAAGGAAGGTGACACCAGTGACAGTAACACCAGTGACATACATAAGACCTGATATACTGATCTTCACTGGTGTGATCCATAATGAAGGTAACACCAGTGACAGTAACAACAGTGACATACATAAGACCTGATATACTGATCTTCACTGGTGTTATCCATAAAGAAGGTAACACCAGTGAAATACATAAGACCTGATATACTGACGTTATCCATAATGAAGGTAACACCAGTGACAGTAACACCAGTGACATACATAAGACCTTATATACTGATCTTCACTGGTGTAATCCATAAGGAATGTAAAACCAGTGACATACATAAGACCTGATATACTGATCTTCACTGGTGTTATCCATAAGGAACTTAACACCAGTGACAAACATAAGACCTGATACACCGATCTTCACTGGTGTTATCCATAAGGAAGGTCACACCAGTGACATACATAAGACCTGACATACTGATGTTATCCATAAGAAAAGTAACACCAGTGACAGTAACACCAGTGACATACATAAGACCTGATATACTGATGTTATCCATAAGGAAGGTAACACCAGTGACATACATAAGACCTGGTATGCTGATCTTCACTGTTGTTATCCATAAGGAAGGTAACACCAGTGACATACATAAGACCCTATATACTGATCTTCACTGGTGTTATCCATAAGGAACGTAACACCAGTGACATATATAAGACCTGATATACTGATGTTATCCATAAGGAAGGTAACACCAGTGACAAAGATAAGACCTGATATACTGATGTTCACTGGTGTTATCCATGAGGAAGGTGACACTAGTGACAGTAACTCCAGTAACATACATAAGACCTGATATACTGATCTTCACTGGTGTTATCCATAAGGAAGGTTACACCAGTGACAAACATAAGATTTGATATACTGATCTTCACTGGTGTTATCCATAAGGAAGGTAACACTCGTGACAAACATAAGACCTGATATACTGATCTTCACTGATGTTATCCATAAGGAAGGTAACACCAGTGACAAACATAAGACCTGATATACTGATGTTATCCATAAGGAAGGTGACAGTAACACCAGTGACATACATTAGACCTGATATACTGATCTTCACTGGTGTTATCCATAAGGAAGGTGACACCAGTGACATTAACACCAGTGACATACATAAGACCTGATATACTGATCTTTACTGGTGTTATCCATAAGGAAGGTAACACCAGTGACAGTAACACCAGTGACATAAATAAGACCTGATATACTGATGTTATCCATAAGGAAGGTAACACCAGTGACATACATAAGAACTGATATACTGATGTTCACTTGTGTTATCCATAAGGAAGGTAACACCAGTGACATACATAAGACCCTATATACTGATCTTCACTGGTGTTATCCATAAGGAACGTAACACCAGTGACATACATAAGCCCTGATATACTGATGTTATCCATAAGGAAGGTAACACCAGTGACAAACATAAGACCTGATATACTGATCTTCACTGGTGTTATCCATGAGGAAGGTGACACCAGTGACAGTAATACCAGTGACATACATAAGACCTGATATACTGATCTTCACTGGTGTTATCCATAAGGAAGGTAACATCAGTGACATACATAAGACCTGATATACTGATGTTATCCATAAGGAAGGTAACACCAGTGACAAAGATAAGACCTCATATACTGATGTTCACTGGTGTTATCCATGAGGAAGGTGACACTAGTGACAGTAACTCCAGTGACATACATAAGACCTGATATACTGATCTTCACTGGTGTTATCCATAAGGAAGGTAACACCAGTGACAAACATAAGACCTGATATACTGATGTTATCCATAAGGAAGGTGACAGTAACACCAGTGACATACATTAGACCTGATATACTGATCTTTACTGGTGTTATCCATAAGGAAGGTAACACCAGTGACAGTAACACCAGTGACATACATAAGACCTGATATACTGATGTTATCCATAAGGAAGGTAACACCAGTGACAAATATAAGATTTGATATACTGATCTTCACTTGTGTTATCCATGAGGAAGTTGACACCAGTGACAGTAACTCCAGTGACATACATAAGACCTGATATACTGATCTTCACTGATGTTATCCATAAGGAAGGTAACACCAGTGACAAACATAAGACCTGATATACTGATGTTATCCATAAGGAAGGTGACAGTAACACCAGTGACATACATTAGACCTGATATACTGATCTTTACTGGTGTTATCCATAAAGAAGGTAACACCAGTGACAGTAACACCAGTGACATACATAAGACCTGATATACTGATGTTATCCATAAGGAAGGTAACACCAGTGACATATATAAGAACTGATATACTGATCTTCACTTGTGTTATCCATAAGGAAGGTAACACCTGTGACATACATAAGACTTAATAAACTGATCTTCACTGGTGTTATCCATAAGGAAGGTAACACCAGTGACATACATAAGACCTGATATACTGATGTTATCCATAAGGAAGCTGACACCAGTGACAGTAACACCAGTGACATACATAAGACCTGATATACTGATCTTCACTGGTGTTATCCATAAGGAAGGTGTCAGTAACACGAGTGACATACATAAGACCTGATATACTGATCTTCACTGGTGTGATCCATAAGGAAGGTAACACCACTGACAGTAACAACAGTGACATACATAAGACCTGATATACTGATATTCACTTGTGTTATCCATAAGGAAGGTAACACCAGTGACATACATAAGACTTGATATACTGATGTTATCCATAAGGAAGGTGGACACCAGTGACAGTAACACCCAGTGACATACATAAGACCTGATATACTGATCTTCACTGGTGTTATCCATAAGGAAGGTGTCAGTAACACGAGTGACATACATAAGACCTGATATACTGATCTTCACTGGTGTTATCCATAAAGAAGGTAACACCAGTGATATACATAAGACCTGATATACTGACGTTATCCATAAGGAAGGTGACAGTAACACCAGTGACATACATTAGACCTGATATACTGATTTTCAGTGGTGTTATCCATAAGGAAGTTGACACCAGTGATATTAACACCAGTGACATACATAAGACCTGACATACTGATCTTCACTGGTGTTATCCATAAGGAAGGTGACACCAGTGACAAACATTAGACCTGGTATACTGATCTTCACTGTTGTAATTCATAAGGAAGGTAACAGCAGTGACATACAGAAGACCTGATATACTGATGTTATCCATAAGGAAGGTGACAGTAACACCAGTGACATACATTAGACCTGATATACTGATGTTATCCATAAGGAAAGTAACACCAGTGACAGTAACACCAGTGACATACATAAGACCTGACATACTGATCTTCACTGGTGTTATCCATAAGGAAGGTAACACCCGTGACAAACATAAGACCTGATATACTGATCTTCACTGGTGTTATCCATAAGGAAGTAACAGCAGTGACATACAGAAGACCTGATATACTGATGTTATCCATAAGGAAGGTGACAGTAACACCAGTGACATACATTAGACCTGATATACTGATCTTCACTGGTGTTATCCATAAGGAAGGTAACACCAGTGACAAAAATAAGACCTGATATACTGATCTTCACTGGTGTTATCCATAAGGAAGGTGGACACCAGTGACAGTAACACCAGTAACATACATAAGACCTGATATACTGATGTTATCCATAAGGAGGTAACACCAGTAACAAACATAAGACCTGATATACTGATGTTATCCATAAGGAAGGTGACAGTAACACCAGTGACATACATTAGTCCTGATATACTGATCTTCACTGGTGTTATCCATAAGGAAGGTGACACCAGTGACATCAACACCAGTGACATACATAAGACCTGATATACTGATCTTTACTGGTGTTGTCCATAAGGAAGGTAACACCAGTGACAGTAACACCAGTGACATACATAAGACCTGATATAGTGATGTTATCCATAAGGAAGGTAACACCAGTGACATACATAAGACCTGATATACTGATGTTATCCATAAGGAAGGTGACACCAGTGACAGTAACACCAGTGACATACATAAGACCTGATATACTGATCTTCACTGGTGTGATCCATAAGGAAGGTAACACCAGTGACAATAACAACAGTGACATACATAAGACCTGATATACTGATCTTCACTGGTGTTATCCATAAAGAAGGTAACACCAGTGAAATACATAAGACCTGATATACTGACGTTATCCATAATGAAGGTAACACCAGTGACAGTAACACCAGTGACATACATAAGACCTGATATACTGATCTTCACTGGTGTAATCCATAAGGAATGTAAAACCAGTGACATACATAAGACCTGATATACTGATCTTCACTGGTGTTATCCATAAGGAACTTAACACCAGTGACAAACATAAGACGTGATATACTCATCTTCACTGGTGTTATCCATAAGGAAGGTAACAGCAGTGACATACAGAAGACCTGATATACTGATGTTATCCATAAGGAAGGTGACAGTAACACCAGTGACATACATTAGACCTGATATACTGATGTTATCCATAAGGAAAGTAACACCAGTGAAAGTAACACCAGTGACATACATAAGACCTGACATACTGATCTTCACTGGTGTTATCCATAAGGAAGGTAACACCCGTGAAAAACATAAGACTTGATATACTGATCTTCACTGGTGTTATCCATAAGGAAGGTAACAGCAGTGACATACAGAAGACCTGATATACTGATGTTATCCATAAGGAAGGTGACAGTAACACCAGTGACATACATTAGACCTGATATACTGATCTTCACTGGTGTTATCCATAAGGAAGGTAACACCAGTGACAAAAATAAGACCTGATACACTGATCTTCACTGGTGTTATCCATAAGGAAGGTGACACCAGTGACAGTAACACCAGTGACATACATAAGACCTGATATACTGATCTTCACTGGTGTGATCCATAAGGAAGGTAACACCAGTGACAGTAACAACAGTGACATACATAAGACCTGATATACTGATCTTCACTGGTGTTATCCATAAAGAAGGTAACACCAGTGAAATACATAAGACCTGATATACTGACGTTATCCATAATGAAGATAACACCAGTGACAGTAACACCAGTGACATACATAAGACCTGATATACTGATCTTCACTGGTGTAATCCATAAGGAAGGTAAAAGCAGTGACATACACAAGACCTGATATACTGATCTTCACTGGTGTTATCCATAAGGAACTTAACACCAGTGACAAACATAAGACCTGATATACTGATCTTCACTGGTGTAATCCATAAGGAAGGTAAAACCAGTGACATACATAAGACCTGATATACTGATGTTATCCATAAGGAAGGTAACACCAGTGACAAACATAAGACCTGATATACTGATCTTCACTGGTGTTATCCATAAGGAAGGTAAAACCAGTGACATACATAAGACCTGATATACTGATGTTATCCATAAGGAAGGTAACACCAGTGACAAACATAAGACCTGATATATTGATCTTCACTGGTGTTATCCATAAGGAAGATAACACCAGTGACAGTAACACCAGTAACATACATAAGACCTGATATACTGATGTTATCAATAAGGAAGGTAACACCAGTGACAGTAACACCAGTGACATACATGAGACCTGATATACTGATGTTATCCATAAGGAAAGTAACACCAGTGACAAACATAATACCTGATATACTGATCTTCACTGGTGTTATCCATGAGGAAGGTGACACCAGTGACAGTAACACCAATGACATACATAAGACCTGATATACTGATCTTCACTGGTGTTATCCATAAGGAAGGTAACACCCGTGACAAACATAAGACCTGATATACTGATCTTCACTGGTGTTATCCATAGGGCAGGTAACACCAGTAACATACATAAGGACCTGACATACTGATCTTCACTGGTGTTCTCCATAAGGAAGGTAACACCCGTGACAAACATAAGACCTGATATACTGATCTTCACTGGTGTTATCCATAAGGAAGGTAAAACCAGTGACAACCATAAGACCTGATATACTGATCTTCACTGGTGTTATCCATAAGGAAGGTAACACCAGTGACATACATAAGACCTGATAAACTGATCTTCACTGGTGTTATCCATAAGGAAGGTAACACCAGTGACATACATAAGACCTTATATACTGATGTTATCCATAAGGAAGGTGACAACCAGTGACAGTAACACCAGTGACATACATAAGACCTGATATACTGATCTTCACTGGTGTTATCCATAAGGAAGGTAACACCAGTGACATACATAAGACCTGATATACTGATGTTGGCCATAAGGAAGGTGACACCAGTGACAGTAACGCCAGTGACATACATACGACCTGATATACTGATCTTCACTGGTGTTATCCATAAGGAAGGTAACACCAGTGACAGTAACACCAGTGTTACACAGGAGACCTGATATACTGATCTTCACTGGTGTTAGCCATAAGGAAGGTAAAACCAGTGACATACATAAGACCTGATATACTGATCTTCACTGGCGTTATCCCTAAGGACGGTAACACCAGTGACAGTAACACCAGTGACATATATAAGACCTGATATACTGATCTTCACTGGTGTTATCCATAAGGAAGGTAACACCAGTGAAATACATAAGACCTGATATACTGATGTTATCCATAAGGAAGGTAACACCAGTGACAGTAACACCAGTGACATACATAAGATCCGATATACTGATCTTCACTGGTGTTATCCATAAGGAAGGTAAAGCCAGTGACATACATAAGACCTGATATACTGATCTTCACTGGTGTTATCCATAAGGAAGGTGACACCAGTGACAAACATAAGACCTGGTATACTGATCTTCACTGTTGTAATTCATAAGGAAGGTAACACCCGTGACAAACATAAGACCTGATATAACTGATCTTCACTGGTGTTATCCATAAGGAAGTTAACAGCAGTGACATACAGAAGACCTGATATACTGATGTTATCCATAAGGAAGGTGACAGTAACACCAGTGACATACATTAGACCTGATATACTGATCTTCACTGGTGTTATCAATAAGGAAGGTAACACCAGTGACAAAAATAAGACCTGATATACTGACCTTCACTGGTGTTATCCATGAGGAAGGTGACACCAGTGACAGTAACACCAGTGACATACATAAGACCTGATATACTGATCTTCACTTTTGTTATCCATAAGGAAGGTGACAGTAACACGAGTGACATACATAAGACCTGATATACTGATCTTCACTGGTGTTATCCATAAGGAAGGTAACACCAGTTACAGTAACACCAGTGACATACATAAGACCTGATATAGTGATCTTCATTGGTGTTATCCATAAGGAAGGTAACACCAGTGAAATACATAAGACCTGATATACTGATCTTCACTGGTTTTATCCATAAGGAAGGTAACACCAGTTACAGTAACACCAGTGACATACATAAGACCTGATATACTGATCTTCACTGGTGTTATCCATAAGGAAGGTAACACCAGTTACAGTAACACCAGTGACATACATAAGACCTGATATACTGATCTTCACTGGTGTTATCCATGAGGAAGGTGACACCAGTGACAGTAACACCAGTGACATACATAAGACCTGATATACTGATCTTCACTGGTGTTATCCATGAGGAAGGTGACACCAGTGACAGTAACACCAGTGACATACATAAGACCTGATATACTGATCTTCACTTTTGTTATCCATAAGGAAGGTGACAGTAACACGAGTGACATACATAAGACCTGATATACTGATCTTCACTGGTGTTATCCATAAGGAAGTTGACACCAGTGATATTAACACCAGTGACATACATAAGACCTGACATACTGATCTTCACTGGTGTTATCCATAAGGAAGGTGACACAGTGACAAACATAAGACCTGTATACTGATCTTCACTGTTGTAATTCATAAGGAAGGTAACACCCGTGACAAACATAAGACCTGATATACTGATCTTCACTGGTGTTATCCATAAGGAAGTTAACAGCAGTGACATACAGAAGACCTGATATACTGATGTTATCCATAAGGAAGGTGACAGTAACACCAGTGACATACATTAGACCTGATATACTGATCTTCACTGGTGTTATCCATAAGGAAGGTAACACCAGTGACAAAAATAAGACCTGATATACTGATCTTCACTGGTGATATCCATGAGGAAGGTGACACCAGTGACAGTAACACCAGTGACATACATAAGACCTGATATACTGATCTTCACTTTTGTTATCCATAAGGAAGGTGACAGTAACACGAGTGACATACATAAGACCTGATATACTGATCTTCACTGGTGTTAGCCATAAGGAAGGTAACACCAGTTACAGTAACACCAGTGACATACATAAGACCTGATATAGTGATCTTCATTGGTGTTATCCATAAGGAAGGTAACACCAGTGAAATACATAAGACCTGATATAATGATGTTATCCATAAGGAAGTTACACCAGTGACAGTAACACCAGTGACATACATAAGACCTGATATACTAATCTTCACTGGTGTTATCCATAAGGAAGGTAACACCAGTGACAGTAACACCAGTGACATACATAAGACCTGATATACTGATCTTCACTGGTGTTGTCCATTAGGAAGGTGACACAAGTGACAGTAATACCACTGACATACATAAGACCTGATAAACTGATCTTCACTGTTGTTATCCATAAGGAAGGTAACACCAGTGACAGTAACACCATTGACATACATAAGACCTGATATTCAGATCTTCACTGGTGTTATCCATAAGGAAAGTAACACCAGTGACAGTAACACCAGTGACATACATAAGACCTGATAAACTGATCTTCACTGGTGTTATCCATAAGGGAGGTGTCAGTAACACGAGTGACATACATAAGACCAGATATACTGATGTTATCCATAAGGAAGGTGACACCAGTGACAGTAACACCAGTGACATACATAAGACCTGATATACTGATCTTCACTGGTGTTATCCATAAGGAAGGTGTCAGTAAGACGAGTGACATACATAAGACCAGATATACTGATCTTCACTGGTGTTATCCATAAGGAAGGTAACACCCGTGACAAACATAAGACCTGATTTACTGATCTTCACTGGTGTTATCCATAAGGAAGGTAACACTAGTGACATACATAAGACCTGATATACTGACGTTATCCATAAGGAAGGTGACAGTAACACCAGTGACATACATTAGACCTGATATACTGATTTTCAGTGGTGTTATCCATAAGGAAGTTGACACCAGTGATATTAACACCAGTGACATACATAAGACCTGACATACTGATCATCACTGGTGTTATCCATAAGGAAGGTGACATCAGTGACAAACATTAGACCTGGTATACTGATCTTCACTGTTGTAATTCATAAGGAAGGTAACACCCGTGACAAACATAAGACCTGATATACTGATGTTATCCATAAGGAAGGTGACAGTAACACCAGTGACATACATTTGACCTGATATACTGATGTTATCCATAAGGAAAGTAACACCAGTGACATACATAAGACCTGACATACTGATCTTCACTGGTGTTATCCATAAGGAAGGTAACACCCGTGACAAACATAAGACCTGATATACTGATCTTCACTGGTGTTATCCATAAGGAAGGTAACAGCAGTGACATACAGAAGACCTGATATAATGATGTTATCCATAAGGAAGGTGACAGTAACACCAGTGACATACATTACACCTGATATACTGATCTTCACTGGTGTTATCCATAAGGAAGGTAACACCAGTGACAAAAATAAGACCTGATATACTGATCTTCACTGGTGTTATCCATAAGGAAGGTGACACCAGTGACAGTAACACCAGTGACATACATAAGACCTGACATGCTGATCTTCACTGGTGTTATCCATGAGGAAGGTAACACTAGTGACAGTAACACCAATGACATACATAAGACCTGATATACTGATGTTATCCATAAGGAAGGTAACACCAGTGACAAACATAAGACCTGATATACTGATGTTATCCATAAGGAAGGTGACAGTAACACCAGTGACATACATTAGACCTGATATACTGATCTTCACTGGTGTTATCCATAAGGAAGGTGACACCAGTGACATTAACACCAGTGACATACATAAGACCTGATATACTGATCTTTACTGGTGTTATCCATAAGGAAGGTAACACCAGTGACAGTAACACCAGTGACATACATAAGACCTGATATACTGATGTTATCCATAAGGAAGGTAACACCAGTGACATACATAAGACCTGATATACTGATGTTATCCATAAGGAAGGTGACACCAGTGACAGTAACACCAGTGACATACATAAGACTTGATATACTGATCTTCACTGGTGTGATCCATAATGAAGGTAACACCAGTGACAGTAACACCAGTGACATACATAAGACCTGATATACTGATCTTCACTGGTGTTATCCATTAGGAAGGTGACACAAGTGACAGTAATACCACTGACGTACATAAGACCTGATAAACTGATCTTCACTGGTGTTATCCATAAGGAAGGTAACACCAGTGACAGTAACACCATTGACATACATAAGACCTGATATTCTGATCTTCACTGGTGTTATCCATAAGGAAAGTAACACCAGTGACAGTAACACCAGTGACATACATAAGACCTGATATACTGATATTCACTTGTGTTATCCATAAGGAAGGTAACACCAGTGACATACATAAGACTTGATAAACTGATCTTCACTGGTGTTATCCATAAGGGAGGTAACACCAGTGACATACATAAGACCTGATATACTGATGTTATCCATAAGGAAGGTGACACCAGTGACAGTAACACCAGTGACATACATAAGACCAGATATACTGATCTTCACTGGTGTTATCCATAAGGAAGGTGTCAGTAACACGAGTGACATACATAAGACCAGATATACTGATCTTCACTGGTGTTATCCATAAAGAAGGTAACACCAGTGATATACATAAGTCCTGATATACTGACGTTATCCATAAGGAAGGTGACAGTAACACCAGTGACATACATTAGACCTGATATACTGATTTTCAATGGTGTTATCCATAAGGAAGTTGACACCAGTGATATTAACACCAGTGACATACATAAGACCTGACATACTGATCTTCACTGTTGTAATTCATAAGGAAGGTAACACCCGTGACAAACATAAGACCTGATATACTGATCTTCACTGGTGTTATCCATAAGGAAGGTAACAGCAGTGACATACAGAAGACCTGATATACTGATGTTATCCATAAGGAAGGTGACAGTAACACCAGTGACATACATTAGACCTGATATACTGATGTTATCCATAAGGAAAGTAACACCAGTGACAGTAACACCAGTGACATACATAAGACCTGACATACTGATCTTCACTGGTGTTATCCATAAGGAAGGTAACACCCGTGACAAACATAAGACCTGATATACTGATCTTCACTGGTGTTATCCATAAGGAAGGTAACAGCAGTGACATACAGAAGACCTGATATACTGATGTTATCCATAAGGAAGGTGACAGTAACACCAGTGACATACATTAGACCTGATATACTGATCTTCACTGGTGTTATCCATAAGGAAGGTAACACCAGTGACAAAAATAAGACCTGATATACTGATCTTCACTGGTGTTATCCATAAGGAAGGTGACACCAGTGACATTAACACCAGTGACATACATAAGACCTGATATACTGATCTTTACTGGTGTTATCCATAAGGAAGGTAACACCAGTGACAGTAACACCAGTGACATACATAAGACCTGATATACTGATGTTATCCATAAGGAAGGTGACACCAGTGACAGTAACACCAGTGACATACATAAGACCTGATATACTGATCTTCACTGGTGTGATCCATAATGAAGGTAACACCAGTGACAGTAACAACAGTGACATACATAAGACCTGATATACTGATCTTCACTGGTGTTATCCATAAAGAAGGTAACACCAGTGAAATACATAAGACCTGATATACTGACGTTATCCATAATGAAGGTAACACCAGTGACAGTAACACCAGTGACATACATAAGACCTTATATACTGATCTTCACTGGTGTAATCCATAAGGAATGTAAAACCAGTGACATACATAAGACCTGATATACTGATCTTCACTGGTGTTATCCATAAGGAAGGTCACACCAGTGACATACATAAGACCTGACATACTGATGTTATCCATAAGAAAAGTAACACCAGTGACAGTAACACCAGTGACATACATAAGACCTGATATACTGATGTTATCCATAAGGAAGGTAACACCAGTGACATACATAAGACCTGGTATGCTGATCTTCACTGTTGTTATCCATAAGGAAGGTAACACCAGTGACATACATAAGACCCTATATACTGATCTTCACTGGTGTTATCCATAAGGAACGTAACACCAGTGACATATATAAGACCTGATATACTGATGTTATCCATAAGGAAGGTAACACCAGTGACAAAGATAAGACCTGATATACTGATGTTCACTGGTGTTATCCATGAGGAAGGTGACACTAGTGACAGTAACTCCAGTAACATACATAAGACCTGATATACTGATCTTCACTGGTGTTATCCATAAGGAAGGTTACACCAGTGACAAACATAAGATTTGATATACTGATCTTCACTGGTGTTATCCATAAGGAAGGTAACACTCGTGACAAACATAAGACCTGATATACTGATCTTCACTGATGTTATCCATAAGGAAGGTAACACCAGTGACAAACATAAGACCTGATATACTGATGTTATCCATAAGGAAGGTGACAGTAACACCAGTGACATACATTAGACCTGATATACTGATCTTCACTGGTGTTATCCATAAGGAAGGTGACACCAGTGACATTAACACCAGTGACATACATAAGACCTGATATACTGATCTTTACTGGTGTTATCCATAAGGAAGGTAACACCAGTGACAGTAACACCAGTGACATAAATAAGACCTGATATACTGATGTTATCCATAAGGAAGGTAACACCAGTGACATACATAAGAACTGATATACTGATGTTCACTTGTGTTATCCATAAGGAAGGTAACACCAGTGACATACATAAGACCCTATATACTGATCTTCACTGGTGTTATCCATAAGGAACGTAACACCAGTGACATACATAAGCCCTGATATACTGATGTTATCCATAAGGAAGGTAACACCAGTGACAAACATAAGACCTGATATACTGATCTTCACTGGTGTTATCCATGAGGAAGGTGACACCAGTGACAGTAATACCAGTGACATACATAAGACCTGATATACTGATCTTCACTGGTGTTATCCATAAGGAAGGTAACACCAGTGACATACATAAGACCTGATATACTGATGTTATCCATAAGGAAGGTAACACCAGTGACAAAGATAAGACCTCATATACTGATGTTCACTGGTGTTATCCATGAGGAAGGTGACACTAGTGACAGTAACTCCAGTGACATACATAAGACCTGATATACTGATCTTCACTGGTGTTATCCATAAGGAAGGTAACACCAGTGACAAACATAAGACCTGATATACTGATGTTATCCATAAGGAAGGTGACAGTAACACCAGTGACATACATTAGACCTGATATACTGATCTTTACTGGTGTTATCCATAAGGAAGGTAACACCAGTGACAGTAACACCAGTGACATACATAAGACCTGATATACTGATGTTATCCATAAGGAAGGTAACACCAGTGACAAATATAAGATTTGATATACTGATCTTCACTTGTGTTATCCATGAGGAAGTTGACACCAGTGACAGTAACTCCAGTGACATACATAAGACCTGATATACTGATCTTCACTGATGTTATCCATAAGGAAGGTAACACCAGTGACAAACATAAGACCTGATATACTGATGTTATCCATAAGGAAGGTGACAGTAACACCAGTGACATACATTAGACCTGATATACTGATCTTTACTGGTGTTATCCATAAGGAAGGTAACACCAGTGACAGTAACACCAGTGACATACATAAGACCTGATATACTGATGTTATCCATAAGGAAGGTAACACCAGTGACATATATAAGAACTGATATACTGATCTTCACTTGTGTTATCCATAAGGAAGGTAACACCTGTGACATACATAAGACTTAATAAACTGATCTTCACTGGTGTTATCCATAAGGAAGGTAACACCAGTGACATACATAAGACCTGATATACTGATGTTATCCATAAGGAAGCTGACACCAGTGACAGTAACACCAGTGACATACATAAGACCTGATATACTGATCTTCACTGGTGTTATCCATAAGGAAGGTGTCAGTAACACGAGTGACATACATAAGACCTGATATACTGATCTTCACTGGTGTGATCCATAAGGAAGGTAACACCACTGACAGTAACAACAGTGACATACATAAGACCTGATATACTGATATTCACTTGTGTTATCCATAAGGAAGGTAACACCAGTGACATACATAAGACTTGATATACTGATGTTATCCATAAGGAAGGTGACACCAGTGACAGTAACACCAGTGACATACATAAGACCTGATATACTGATCTTCACTGGTGTTATCCATAAGGAAGGTGTCAGTAACAGGAGTGACATACATAAGACCTGATATACTGATCTTCACTGGTGTTATCCATAAAGAAGGTAACACCAGTGATATACATAAGACCTGATATACTGACGTTATCCATAAGGAAGGTGACAGTAACACCAGTGACATACATTAGACCTGATATACTGATTTTCAGTGGTGTTATCCATAAGGAAGTTGACACCAGTGATATTAACACCAGTGACATACATAAGACCTGACATACTGATCTTCACTGGTGTTATCCATAAGGAAGGTGACACCAGTGACAAACATTAGACCTGGTATACTGATCTTCACTGTTGTAATTCATAAGGAAGGTAACAGCAGTGACATACAGAAGACCTGATATACTGATGTTATCCATAAGGAAGGTGACAGTAACACCAGTGACATACATTAGACCTGATATACTGATGTTATCCATAAGGAAAGTAACACCAGTGACAGTAACACCAGTGACATACATAAGACCTGACATACTGATCTTCACTGGTGTTATCCATAAGGAAGGTAACACCCGTGACAAACATAAGACCTGATATACTGATCTTCACTGGTGTTATCCATAAGGAAGGTAACAGCAGTGACATACAGAAGACCTGATATACTGATGTTATCCATAAGGAAGGTGACAGTAACACCAGTGACATACATTAGACCTGATATACTGATCTTCACTGGTGTTATCCATAAGGAAGGTAACACCAGTGACAAAAATAAGACCTGATATACTGATCTTCACTGGTGTTATCCATAAGGAAGGTGACACCAGTGACAGTAACACCAGTAACATACATAAGACCTGATATACTGATGTTATCCATAAGGAAGGTAACACCAGTAACAAACATAAGACCTGATATACTGATGTTATCCATAAGGAAGGTGACAGTAACACCAGTGACATACATTAGTCCTGATATACTGATCTTCACTGGTGTTATCCATAAGGAAGGTGACACCAGTGACATCAACACCAGTGACATACATAAGACCTGATATACTGATCTTTACTGGTGTTGTCCATAAGGAAGGTAACACCAGTGACAGTAACACCAGTGACATACATAAGACCTGATATAGTGATGTTATCCATAAGGAAGGTAACACCAGTGACATACATAAGACCTGATATACTGATGTTATCCATAAGGAAGGTGACACCAGTGACAGTAACACCAGTGACATACATAAGACCTGATATACTGATCTTCACTGGTGTGATCCATAAGGAAGGTAACACCAGTGACAATAACAACAGTGACATACATAAGACCTGATATACTGATCTTCACTGGTGTTATCCATAAAGAAGGTAACACCAGTGAAATACATAAGACCTGATATACTGACGTTATCCATAATGAAGGTAACACCAGTGACAGTAACACCAGTGACATACATAAGACCTGATATACTGATCTTCACTGGTGTAATCCATAAGGAATGTAAAACCAGTGACATACATAAGACCTGATATACTGATCTTCACTGGTGTTATCCATAAGGAACTTAACACCAGTGACAAACATAAGACGTGATATACTCATCTTCACTGGTGTTATCCATAAGGAAGGTAACAGCAGTGACATACAGAAGACCTGATATACTGATGTTATCCATAAGGAAGGTGACAGTAACACCAGTGACATACATTAGACCTGATATACTGATGTTATCCATAAGGAAAGTAACACCAGTGAAAGTAACACCAGTGACATACATAAGACCTGACATACTGATCTTCACTGGTGTTATCCATAAGGAAGGTAACACCCGTGAAAAACATAAGACTTGATATACTGATCTTCACTGGTGTTATCCATAAGGAGAAGGTAACAGCAGTGACATACAGAAGACCCTGATATACTGATGTTATCCATAAGGAAGGTGACAGTAACACCAGTGACATACATTAGACCTGATATACTGATCTTCACTGGTGTTATCCATAAGGAAGGTAACACCAGTGACAAAAATAAGACCTGATACACTGATCTTCACTGGTGTTATCCATAAGGAAGGTGACACCAGTGACAGTAACACCAGTGACATACATAAGACCTGATATACTGATCTTCACTGGTGTGATCCATAAGGAAGGTAACACCAGTGACAGTAACAACAGTGACATACATAAGACCTGATATACTGATCTTCACTGGTGTTATCCATAAAGAAGGTAACACCAGTGAAATACATAAGACCTGATATACTGACGTTATCCATAATGAAGATAACACCAGTGACAGTTACACCAGTGACATACATAAGACCTGATATACTGATCTTCACTGGTGTAATCCATAAGGAAGGTAAAAGCAGTGACATACATAAGACCTGATATACTGATCTTCACTGGTGTTATCCATAAGGAACTTAACACCAGTGACAAACATAAGACCTGATATACTGATCTTCACTGGTGTAATCCATAAGGAAGGTAAAACCAGTGACATACATAAGACCTGATATACTGATCTTCACTGGTGTATATCCATAAGGAAGGTCACACCAGTGACATAAATAAGACCTGATATACTGATGTTATCCATAAGAAAAGTAACACCAGTGACAGTAACACCAGTGACATACATAAGACCTGGTATACTGATCTTCACTGTTGTTATCCATAAGGAAGGAAACACGAGTGACATACATAAGACCCTATATACTGATCTTCACTGGTGTTATCCATAAGGAACGTAACACCAGTGACATACATAAGACCTGATATACTGATGTTATCCATAAGGAAGGTAACACCAGTGACAAACATAAGACCTGATATACTGATCTTCACTGGTGTTATCCATGAGGAAGGTGACACCAGTGACAGTAACACCAGTGACATACATAAGACCTGATATACTGATCTTCACTGGTGTTATCCATAAGGAAGGTAACACCAGTGACATACATAAGACCTGATATACTGATGTTATCCATAAGGAAGGTAACACCAGTGACAAAGATAAGACCTGATATACTGATGTTCACTGGTGTTATCCATGAGGAAGGTGACACTAGTGACAGTAACTCCAGTGACATACATAAGACCTGATATACTGATCTTCACTGGTGTTATCCATAAGGAAGGTTACACCAGTGACAAACATAAGACTTGATATACTGATCTTCACTGGTGTTATCCATGAGGAAGTTGACACCATTGACAGTAACTCCAGTGACATACATAAGACCTGATATACTGATCTTCACTGATGTTATCCATAAGGAAGGTAACACCAGTGACAAACATAAGACCTGATATACTGATGTTATCCATAAGGAAGGTGACAGTAACACCAGTCACATACATTAGACCTGATATACTGATCTTCACTGGTGTTATCCATAAGGAAGGTGACACCAGTGACATTAACACCAGTGACATACATAAGACCTGATATACTGATCTTTATTGGTGTTATCCATAAGGAAGGTAACACCAGTGACAGTAACACCAGTGACATACATAAGACCTGATATACTGATGTTATCCATAAGGAAGGTAACACTAGTGACATACATAAGAACTGATATACTGATCTTCACTTGTGTTACCCATAAGGAAGGTAACACCAGTGACATACATAAGACTTGATAAACTGATCTTCACTGGTGTTATCCATAAGGAAGGTAACACCAGTGACATACATAAGACCTGATATACTGATGTTATCCATAAGGAAGGTGACACCAGTGACATACATAAGACCTGATATACTGATCTTCACTGGTGTTATCCATAAGGAAGGTGTCAGTAACACGAGTGACATACATAAGACCTGATATACTGATCTTCACTGGTGTGATCCATAAGGAAGGTAACACCAGTGACAGTAACAACAGTGACATACATAAGACCTGATATACTGATCTTCACTGGTGTTATCCATAAGGAAGGTAACACCAGTGACAAACATAAGACCTGATATACTGGTGTTATCCATAAGGAAGGTAACACCAGTGACATACATAAGACCTGATATACTGGTGTTATCCATAAGGAAGGTAACACCAGTGACAAACATAAGACCTGATATACTGGTGTTATCCATAAGGAAGGTAACACCAGTGACATACATAAGACCTGATATACTGATGTTATCCATAAGGAAGGTGACACCAGTGAAAAACATAAGACCTGATATACTGATCTTCACTGGTGTTATCCATGAGGAAGGTGACACCAGTGACAGTAACACCAGTGACATACATAAGACCTGACATACTGACCTTCACTGGTGTTATCCATGAGGCAGGTAACACCAGTGACATACATAAGACCTGACATACTGATCTTCACTGGTGTTATCCATAAGGAAGGTAACACCAGTGACAAACATAAGACCTGATATACAGATGTTATCCATAAGGAAGCTGAGAGTAACACCAGTGACATACATGAGACCTGATATACTGATCTTCACTGGTGTTATCCATAAGGGAGGTAACACCAGTGACATACATAAGACCTGATATACTGATCTTCACTGGTGTTATCCATAAGGAAGGTGACAGTAAAACGAGTGACATACATAAGACCTGATATACTGATCTTCACTGGTGTTATCCATAAGGAAAGTAACACCAGTGACAGTAACACCAGTGACAGTAACACCAGTGACATACATAAGACCTGATATTCTGATCTTCACTGTTGTTATCCATAAGGAAAGTAACACCAGTGACAGTAACACCAGTGACATACATAAGACCTGATATACTGATCTTCACTTGTCTTATCCATAAGGAAGGTAACACCAGTGACATACATAAGACTTAATAAACTGATTTTAACTGGTGTTATGCATAAGGAAGGTAACACCAGTAACAGTAACACCAGTGACATATATAAGACCTGATGTACTGATCTTCACTGGTGTTATCCATGAGGAAGGTGACAGCAGTGACAGTAACACCAGTGACATACATAAGACCTGATATACTGATGTTATCCATAAGGAAGGTGACACCAGTGACAGTAACACCAGTGACATACATAAGACCTGATATACTGATCTTCACTGGTGTTATCCATAAGGAAGGTAACACCAGTGACAGTAACACCAGTAATATACATAAGACCTGATATGCTGATGTTATCCATAAGGAAGGTAACACCAGTGACAAACATAAGACCTGATATACTGACATTCACTGGTTTTATCCATAAGGAAGGTTACACCAGTGACAAACATAAGACCTGATATACTGATCTTCACTGGTGTTATCCATAAGGAAGGTTACACCAGTGACAAACATAAGACCTGATATACTGATCTTCACTGGTGTTATCCATGAGGAAGGTTACACCAGTGACAGTAACTCCAGTGACATACATAAGACCTGACATACTGATCTTCACTGGTGTTATCCATAAGGAAGGTGACACCAGTGACAAACATAAGACCTGGTATACTGATCTTCACTGTTGTTATTCATAAGGAAGGTAACACCCGTGACAAACATAAGACCTGATATACTGATCTTCACTGGTGTTATCCATAAGGAAGGTGTCAGTAACACGAGTGACATACAGAAGACCTGATATACTGATCTTCACTGGTGTTATCCATAAGGAAGGTAACACCAGTGACAGTAACACCAGTGACATAAATGAGACCTGATATTCTGATCTTCACTGGTGTTATCCATAAGGAAGGTAACACCAGTGACAGTAACACCAGTGACATACATAAAACCTGATATACTGATGTTATCCATAAGGAAAGTAACACCAGTGACAAACATAAGACCTGATATACTGATCTTCACTGGTGTTATCCATGAGGAAGGTGACACAAGTGACAGTAACACCAGTGACATACATAAGACCTGATATACTGATCTTCACTGGTGTTATCAAAAAGGAAGGTGACAGTAACATGAGTGACATAAATAAGACCTGATATACTGATCTTCACTGGTGTTATCCATAAGGAAGGTAACACCAGTGACAGTAACACCAGTGACATACATAAGACCTGATGTACTGATCTTCACTGGTGTTATCCATAAGTAGGCTAACACCAGTGACATACATAAGACCTGATAAACTGATCTTCACTGGTGTTATCATAAGGCAGGTAACACCAGTGACATACATAAGACCTGACATACTGATCTTCACTGGTGTTATCATAAGGCAGGTAACACCAGTGACATACATAAGACCTGATATACTGATCTTCACTGCTGTTATCCATAAGGAAGGTGTCAGTAACACGAGTGACATACATAAGACCTGATATACTGATCTTCACTGGTGTGATCCATAATGAAGGAAACACCAGTGATAGTAACACCAGTGACATACATAAGACCTGATATACTGATCTTCACTGGTGTAATCCATAAGGAAGGTAAAACCAGTGACATACATAAGACCTGATATACTGATCTTCACTGGTGTTATCCATAAGGAAGTTAACACCAGTGACAAACATAAGACCTGATATACTGATCTTCACTGGTGTAATCCATAACGAAGGTAAAACCAGTGACATACATAAGACCTGATATACTGATCTTCACTGGTGTTATCCATAAGGAAGGTCACACCAGTGACATACATAAGACTTGATATACTGATGTTATCCATAAGGAAAGTAACACCAGTGACAGTAACACCAGTGACATACATAAGACCAGATATACTGATGTTATCCATAAGGAAGTTAACACCAGTGACATACATAAGACCTGGTATACTGATCTTCACTGTTATTATCCATAAGGAAGGTAACACCAGTGACATACATAAGACCTGATATACTGATCTTCACTGGTGTTATCTATAAGGAAGGTAACACCAGTGACATACATAAGACCTGATATACTGATGTTATCCATAAGGAAGGTAACACCAGTGACAAAGATAAGACCTGATATACTGATGTTCACTGGTGTTATCCATGAGGAAGGTGACACCAGTGACAGTAACTCCAGTGACATACATAAGACCTGATATACTGATCTTCACTGGTGTTATCCCTAAGGAAGGTTACACCAGTGACAAACATAAGACCTGATATACTGATCTTCACTGGTGTTATACATGAGGAAGTTGACACCAGTGACAGTAACTCCAGTGACATACATAAGACCTGATATACTGATCTTCACTGGTGTTATCCATAAGGAAGGTTACACCAGTGACAGTAACACCAGTGACATACATAAGACCTGATATTTTAACACCAGTGAAGATCAGTATAAGGCAGGTAACACCAGTGACATACATAAGACCTGACATACTGATCTTCACTGGTGTTATTCATAAGGAAGGTGACACCAGTGACAAACATAAGACCTGGTATACTGATCTTCACTGTTGTTATTCATAAGGAAGGCAACACCCGTGACAAACATAAGACCTGATATACTGATCTTCACTGGTGTTATCCATAAGGAAGGTAACACCAGTGACATACATAAGACCTGATATACTGATGTTATCCATAAGGAAGTTGACAGTAACACCAGTGACATACATTAGACCTGATATACTGATCTTCACTGGTGTTATCCATGAGGAAGGTGACACCAGTGACAGTAACACGAGTGACATACATAAGACCTGATATACTGAACTTCACTATTGTTATCCATAAGGAAGGTGAAACCAGTGACAGTAACACCAGTGACATACATAAGACCTGACATGCTGATCTTCACTGGTGTTATCCATGAGGAAGGTAACACCAGTGAAAGTAACACCAATGACATACATAAGACGTGATATACTGATGTTATCCATAAGGAAGGTGACAGTAACACCAGTGACATACATGAGACCTGATATACTGATCTTCACTGGTGTTATCCATAAGGAAGGTAACACCAGTGACAAACATAAGACCTGATATACTGATGTTATCCATTAGGAAGGTGACAGTAACACCAGTGACATACATAAGACCTGATATACTGATCTTCACTGGTGTTATCCATAAGGAAGGTCACACCAGTGACATACATAAGACTTGATATACTGATGTTATCCATAAGGAAAGTAACACCAGTGACAGTAACACCAGTGACATACATAAGACCAGATATACTGATGTTATCCATAAGGAAGTTAACACCAGTGACATACATAAGACCTGGTATACTGATCTTCACTGTTATTATCCATAAGGAAGGTAACACCAGTGACATACATAAGACCTGATATACTGATCTTCACTGGTGTTATCTATAAGGAAGGTAACACCAGTGACATACATAAGACCTGATATACTGATGTTATCCATAAGGAAGGTAACACCAGTGACAAAGATAAGACCTGATATACTGATGTTCACTGGTGTTATCCATGAGGAAGGTGACACCAGTGACAGTAACTCCAGTGACATACATAAGACCTGATATACTGATCTTCACTGGTGTTATCCCTAAGGAAGGTTACACCAGTGACAAACATAAGACCTGATATACTGATCTTCACTGGTGTTATACATGAGGAAGTTGACACCAGTGACAGTAACTCCAGTGACATACATAAGACCTGATATACTGATCTTCACTGGTGTTATCCATAAGGAAGGTTACACCAGTGACAGTAACACCAGTGACATACATAAGACCTGATATTTTAACACCAGTGAAGATCAGTATAAGGCAGGTAACACCAGTGACATACATAAGACCTGACATACTGATCTTCACTGGTGTTATTCATAAGGAAGGTGACACCAGTGACAAACATAAGACCTGGTATACTGATCTTCACTGTTGTTATTCATAAGGAAGGCAACACCCGTGACAAACATAAGACCTGATATACTGATCTTCACTGGTGTTATCCATAAGGAAGGTAACACCAGTGACATACATAAGACCTGATATACTGATGTTATCCATAAGGAAGTTGACAGTAACACCAGTGACATACATTAGACCTGATATACTGATCTTCACTGGTGTTATCCATGAGGAAGGTGACACCAGTGACAGTAACACGAGTGACATACATAAGACCTGATATACTGAACTTCACTATTGTTATCCATAAGGAAGGTGAAACCAGTGACAGTAACACCAGTGACATACATAAGACCTGACATGCTGATCTTCACTGGTGTTATCCATGAGGAAGGTAACACCAGTGAAAGTAACACCAATGACATACATAAGACGTGATATACTGATGTTATCTATAAGGAAGGTGACAGTAACACCAGTGACATACATGAGACCTGATATACTGATCTTCACTGGTGTTATCCATAAGGAAGGTAACACCAGTGACAAACATAAGACCTGATATACTGATGTTATCCATTAGGAAGGTGACAGTAACACCAGTGACATACATGAGACCTGATATACTGATCTTCACTGGTGTTATGCATAAGTAAGGTAACACCAGTGACATACATAAGACCTGATATACTGATCTACACTGGTGTTATCCATAAGGAAGGTAACACCAGTGACAGTAACACCAGTGACATACATAAGACCTGATATTCTGATCTTCACTGGTGTTATCCATAAGGAAAGTAACACCAATGACATACATAAGACCTGATATACTGATCTTCACTGGTGTTATCCATAAGGAAGGTGAGAGTAACACCAGTGAAATACATAAGACCTGATATACTGATCTTCACTTGTGTTATCCATAAGGAAGGTAACACCAGTGACATACATAAGACTTGATAAAATGATCTTCACTGGTGTTATCCATAAGGAAGCTAACAACAGTGACATATATAAGACCTGATATACTGATCTTCACTGGTGTTATCCATAAGGAAGGTGACACCAGTGACAGTAACACGAGTGACATACATAAGACCTGAAATACTGAACTTCACTGGTGTTATCCATAAGGAAGGTAACACCAGTGACAAACATAAGACCTGATATACTGATCTTCACTGGTGTTATCCATGAGGAAGGTAACACCAGTGACAGTAACACCAGTGACATACATAAGACCTGATATACTGAACTTCACTGGTGTTATCCATAAGGAAGGTAACACCAGTGACAAACATAAGACCTGATATACTGATCTTCACTGTTGTTATCCATAAGGAAGGTGTCAGTAACACGAGTGACATACAGAAGACCTGATATACTGATCTTCACTGGTGTTATCCATAAGGAAGGTAACACCAGTGACAGTAACACCAGTGACATACATAAGACCTGATATACTGATGTTATCCATAAGGAAAGTAACACCAGTGACAAACATAAGACCTGATTTACTGATCTTCACTGGTGTTATCCATGAAGAAGGTGACACAAGTGACAGTAACACCAGTGACATACATAAGACCTGATATACTGATCTTCACTGGTGTTATCAAAAAGGAAGGTGACAGTAACATGAGTGACATAAATAAGACCTGATATACTGATCTTCACTGGTGTTATCAATAAGGAAGGTAACACCAGTGACAGTAACACCAGTGACATACATAAGACCTGATATACTGATCTTCACTGGTGTTATCCATAAGTAGGCTAACACTAGTGACATACATAAGACCTGATAAACTGATCTTCACTGGTGTTATCATAAGGCAGGTAACACCAGTGACATACATAAGACCTGACATACTGATCTTCACTGGTGTTATCATAAGGCAGGTAACACCAGTGACATACATAAGACCTGACATACTGATCTTCACTGGTGTTATCCATAAGGAAGGTGACACCAGTGACAAACATAAGACCTGGTATACTGATCTTCACTGTTGTTATTCATAAGGAAGGTAACACCCGTGACAAACATAAGACCTGATATACTGATCTTCACTGGTGTTATCCATAAGGAAGGTGTCAGTAACACGAGTGACATACATAAGACCTGATATACTGATCTTCACTGGTGTTATCCATAAGGAAGGTAACACCAGTGACAGTAACACTAGTGACATAAATAAGACCTGATATACTGATGTTATCCATAAGGAAAGTAACACCAGTGACAAACATAAGACCTGATATACTGATCTTCACTGGTGTTATCCATGAGGAAGGTGACACAAGTGACAGTAACACCAGTGACATACATAAGACCTGATATACTGATCGTCACTGGTATTATCCATAAGGAAGGTGTCAGTAACACGAGTTACATACATAAGACCTGATATACTGATCTTCACTGGTGTTATCCATAAGGAAGGTAACACCAGTGACAGTAACAACAGTGACATACATAAGACCTGATATACTGTTCTTCACTGGTGTTATCCATAAAGAAGGTAACACCAGTGATATACATAATGCTTGACATACTGATGTTATCCATAAGGAAGGTAACACCAGTGACAGTAACACCAGTGACATACATAAGACCTGATATACTGATGTTATCCATCAGGAAGGTAACACCAGTGACATACATAAGACCTGGTATACTGATCTTCACTGTTGTTATCCATAAGGAAGGTAACACCAGTGACATACATAAGACCCTATATACTGATCTTCACTGGTGTTATCCTTAAGGAACGTAACACCAGTGACATACATAAGACCTGATATACTGATGTTATCCATAAGGAAGGTGACACCAGTGACAAACATAAGACCTGATATACTGATCTTCACTGGTGTTATCCATGAGGAAGGTGACACCAGTGACAATAACACCAGTGACATACATAAGACCTGATATTCTGATCTTCACTGGTGTTATCCATAAGGAAGGTAACACCAGTAACATACATAAGACCTGATATACTGATGTTATCCATAAGGAAGGTAACACCAGTGACAAAGATAAGACCTGATATACTGATGTTCACTGGTGTTATCCGTGAGGAAGGTGACACCAGTGACAGTAACTCCAGTGACATACATAAGACCTGATATACTGATCTTCACTGGTGTTATCCATAAGGAAGGTTACACCAGTGACAAACATAAGACCTGATATACTGATCTTCACTGGTGTTATCCATGAGGAAGGTGACACCAGTGACAGTAACTCCAGTGACATACATAAGACCTGATATACTGATCTTCACTGGTGTTATCCATAAGGAAGGTTACACCAGTGACAGTAACACCAGTAACATAAATAAGACCTGATATACTGATCTTCACTGGTGTTACCATAAGGCAGGTAACACCAGTGACATTCATAAGACCTGACATACTGATCTTCACTGGTGTTATCCATAATGAAGGTGACACCAGTGACAGTAACACCAGTGACATACATAAGACCTGATATACTGATCTTCACTGGTGTTATCCATAAAGAAGGTATCAGTAACACGAGTGACATACATAGGACCTGATATACTGATCTTCACTGATGTTATCCATAAGGAAGGTAACACCAGTGACAGTAACACCAGTGACATACATAAGACCTGATATACTGATGTTATCCATAAGGAAGTTAACACCAGTTACAAACATAAGACCTGATATACTGATCTTCACTGGTTTTATCCATAAGGAAGGTAAAACCAGTCACATACATAAGACCTGATATACTGATCTTCACTGGTGTTATCCATAAGGAAGGTAACACCAGTGACATACATAAGACCTGATAAACTGATCTTCACTGGTGTTATCCATAAGGAAGGTCACACCAGTGACATACATAAGACCTGATATACTGATGTTATCCATAAGGAAAGTAACACCAGTGAGAAACATAAGACCTGATATACTGATCTTCACTGGTGTTATCCATGAGGAAGGTGAGACCAGTGACAATAACACCAGTGACATACATAAGACCTGATATACTGATCTTCACTGGTGTTATCCATAAGGAAGGTAACACCAGTAACATACATAAGACCTGATATACTGATGTTATCCATAAGGAAGGTAACACCAGTGACAGTAACACCAGTGACATACATAAGACCTGATATACTGATGTTATCCATAAGGAAGTTAACACCAGTTACAAACATAAGACCTGATATACTGATCTTCACTGGTTTTATCCATAAGGAAGGTAAAACCAGTGACATACATAAGACCTGATATACTGATCTTCACTGGTGTTATCCATAAGGAAGGTAACACCAGTGACATACATAAGACCTGATAAACTGATCTTCACTGGTGTTATCCATAAGGAAGGTCACACCAGTGACATACATAAGACCTGATATACTGATGTTATCCATAAGGAAAGTAACACCAGTGACAGTAACACCAGTGACATACATAAGACCTGATATACTGATGTTATCCATAAGGAAGGTAACACCAGTGACATACATAAGACCTGGTATACTGATCTTCACTGGTGTTATCCATAAGGAAGGTAACACCAGTGACAAACATAAGACCTGATATACTGATGTTATCCATAAGGAAGGTGACAGTAACACCAGTGACATACATGAGACCTGATATACTGATCTTCACTGGTGTTATCCATAAGGAAGGTAACACTAGTGACATACATAAGACCTGATATACTGATCTTCACTGGTGTTATCCATAAGGAAGGTGACAATAACACGAGTGACATACATAAGACCTGATATACTGATCTTCACTGGTGTTATCCATAAGGAAGGTAACACCAGTGACAGTAACACCAGTGACATACATAAGACCTGATATTCTGATCTTCACTGGTGTTATCCATAAGGAAAGTAACACCAGTGACAGTAACACCAGTGACATACATAAGACCTGATATTCTGATCTTCACTTGTGTTATCCATAAGGAAGGTAACACCAGTGACATACATAAGACCTGATATACTGATGTTATCCATAAGGAAGGTAACACCAGTGACAAACATAAGACCTGATATACTGATGTTATCCATGAGGAAGGTGACACCAGTGACATACATGAGACCTGATATACTGATGTTATCCATAAGGAACGTAACACCAGTGACAAACATAAGACCTGATATACTGATCTTCACTGGTGTTATCCATAAGGAAGGTAACACCAGTGACATACATAAGACCTGATATACTATGTTATCCATAAGGAAGGTAACACCAGTGACAAACATAAGACATGATATACTGATGTTATCCATAAGGAAAGTTACACCAGTGACAGTAACACCAGTGACATACATAAGACCTGATATACTGATGTTATCCATAAGGAAGGTAACAACAGTGACATACATAAGACCTGGTATATTGATCTTCACTGTTGTTATCCATAAGGAAGGTAACACCAGTGACATACATAAGACCCTATATACTGATCTTCACTGGTGTTATCCATAAGGAAGGTAACACCAGTGACATACATAAGACCTGATATACTGATGTTATCCATAAGGAAGGTAACACCAGTAACAAACATAAGACCTGATATACTGATTTTCACTGGTGTTATCCACGAGGAAGGTGACACCAGTGACAGTAACACCAGTGACATACATAAGACCTGATATACTGATGTTATCCATGAGGAAGGTGACACTAGTGACATACATGAGACCTGATATATTGATGTTATCCATAAGGAAGGTAACACCAGTGACAAACATAAGACCTGATATACTGATCTTCACTGGTGTTATCTATAAGGAAGGTAACACCAGTGACATACATAAGACCTGATATACTGATGTTATCCATAAGGAAGGTAACACCAGTGACAAACATAAGATCTGATATACTGATCTTCACTGGTGTTATCCATGAGGAAGGTGACACCAGTGACAGTAACACCAGTGACATACATACGACCTGATATACTGATCTTCATTGGTGTTATCCATAAGGAAGGTAACACCAGTGACATACATAAGACCTGATATACTGATGTTATCCATAAGGAAGGTAACACCAGTGACAAACATAAGACCTGATATACTGATCTTCACTGGTGTTATCCATGAGGAAGTTGACTCCAGTGACATACATAAGACCTGATATACTGATGTTATCCATAAGGAAGGTGACAGTAACACCAGTGACATACATAAGACCTGATATACTGATGTTATCCATAAGGAAGGTAACACCAGTGACAAACATAAGACCTGATATACTGATCTTCACTGGTGTTATCCATGAGGAAGTTGACACCAGTGACATACATAAGACGTGATATACTGATGTTATCCATAAGGAAGGTGACACCAGTGACAAACATAAGACCTGGTATACTGATCTTCACTGTTGTTATCCATAAGGAAGGTGACACCAGTGACAAACATAAGACCTGATATACTGATCTTCAGTGGTGTTATCCATAAGGAAGGTAACACCAGTGACATACATAAGACCTGATATACTGATGTTATCCGTAAGGAAGGTGACACCAGTGACAAACATAAGACCTGGTATACTGATCTTCACTGTTGTTATCCATAAGGAAGGTGACTCCAGTGACAAACATAAGACCTGATATACTGATCTTCACTGGTGTTATCCATAAGGAAGGTAACACCAGTGACATACATAAGACCTGATATACTGATGTTATCCATAAGGAAGGTGACACCAGTGACAAACATAAGACCTGGTATACTGATCTTCACTGTTGTTATCCATAAGGAAGGTGACACCAGTGACAAACATCAGACCTGATATACTGATCTTCACTGGTGTTATCCATAAGGAAGGTAACACCAGTGACATGATATACTGATGTTATCCATAAGGAAGGTGACAGTAACACCAGTGACATACATAAGACCTGATATATTATATTAGGTGTCTGTAACAACTGTGTACTTACATCACACATTAAGCACTTGATACAATGCACTTTCTTTGTACCTTCATGTTCTTTAATTGTACTTACCTTTAAAGTACCTGCATGTCCAATCTGTATTTATAATAGTGTACTTGTCTTGTATATGTAAGTTGTAAGTACACACCATAATTGCAATATTGTAACTTCAATTGTAACTACTCTGCAGTCTCTGTGAAATATTTTTTGAGGCAAACTTTTTTACAGTAGTAAAACATTTTTGTTCATGCCAACAGCAATGTGATTAATATACTTATTATTCAATGCATTATTATGGATGCAACAAATGATTTCAGAATCCAGCAGAATACACCAATGTAGATCCAGTCATCTCGTTCAGCACTCAGAAATTTTGATTTTATTTAGTTGTGCACCCCACGTGCTGTAAACGACAATGTGCAAATACCATCTTCTCAGCAAGAGGGCAATAAGGTTTAATTTGATACCATTGTTTAATGCATTAAGTAACAGGAACTAACAATGAATAATATATTTTATAGCATTTATTAATCTATGCTGATGTTAGTAAATAAAAAAATGTTCTTGTTCATGTTAGTTCACAGTGCATTAACTAATTAAAATTAATACATATGGTAAGGCGTAAATATATAACAGACAGGCATTTTATGATTGCTTAAGATGTAGTCATTGTATATTATGTCCTATGCTGTGTATATTTCATGAGACGAAACAATGACTGCATTAGCACCTAAGTTTGTGTTGATGACTGTTTTGTGCAACCGATGTTTTTAGACCACATGAAAGACAAAATATTCGGTCATTTGCAAAGCCACAGACTTCGCGCAGTTCATCATGAACACAAGTATAAGTTAATTTGTGGTATCCACATTAAGATCATTTAATATGATATAATAACGCGAACAGTGATGTTATGTTTACAATGTTAACATGATACATACGTCAGATAGGTTGCTTTATATGTTCATTTCACTATTTGAAATTGTGTCTGTTGTTCTGCTGTTTCATAGATTTTTTTTTTTATTGAAAATGTAACAAAATTTGAAAAATGTGACAGAAAACATGAAAGAAAATCAAAAACAAACAAACAGCGACAACAATAATAACTACAACAACAACAACAAAAAAACAAAAAAACAAAACTAAAGATAAATATATGAATACATATCGTCGCTGTTGGGCGGAAATCACCTATGTCCAAATTTTGTCAATTTCATATTTTTTCACAAATCGATGCTATTGGTCAGTCCCCACGTGGGTCTGTTATTTTTACAAATTATTAACCAATCTAAAGTGTTGAAAATAGCTTGAGAGCAAATCTCTTAACTCCTTTGGACACTTCAACTGTCTGAGAAGTCTCGTAACTCCACCTCTTCTTCACTCCGCGGGAGCCTCGAGGCATTATGTCTCCTCAAGATTGAAAGTCGCAACGAATCCTCGTCGAGCAACATGTCCTCTGAGGTAAATGAGTTTAGGAAGATGTATGTAACCACAGTCGTTAGCTTTGGTTAACTATTGAAGCCTTTTCTCTTGTCAAAAGGCTCAACGTGACCGCCGACTTTGTTTGTGTGCAGATTAATTTCTGCCTATTAGACAGCCTAGTCAGTTTATCGTTTTATTTTGTTATTGCATCACTCATAGCTCTAACGTTTAAAATAGAGTTTAGGAAGATGTATGTAACCACAATCATTAGCTTTGATTAGCTCTTAAAGCCTTGTCTCTTGTCAAAAGGCTCAACGTGACCGCAGACTTTGATGAACACTGCTGGCAGCAGCGATGTCTGTGTCCGTACCATTCTTATCAATGACAGTGTAATCTCGTATCTCCCTGCTCCCAAGTCATAAATCTCGTATCTCCGATTAAACATGATTTTGGGGAAATGTTGTGTTAATGTTGGTACACAACAGTATATGATAGCAATATAAGGTATAATACCAACTTTAACGATATAATGTTTAATAACTCTAAAAATATGCCACTTTTTTAATTTCCTGAAAAATAATGGTTTTGGAGATGCGAGGATTCCGCCCAACAGCGACGATATGTGACCTGGACCACAAAACCAGGCATAAGGGTAAATTTTTCAAAATTGAGATTTATATAACGTCTAAAAGCTGAATAAATAAGCTTTCGATTGATGTATGAGCTGACCACACAAAAGGTATCTGTGACCAGGCTGAAGGATGCATTATTAAACAAGACCTGCTGAGAACAACCATTAGGTGAAGCAATGGAAGAAAAGGTGATTGCTCCTTGAAGGTAGAAATATAAGCTATGAGGAAAGAGCAGCTTCAAACATTTCATATTTAAATGTTGATTGCTCTTTTTTCAAATAGCTCACACGTGTTAGACACAATGAAAAGTCAGAGTAAACACGTGGCACGTGTTTATTCCACCCCCCTGATGCGAGAAGATTTCCCAAGTAGTTATCGCTGCAGCCCAGAGACCTGCAAGTGGGAGGAGCCTATGCCAAGACCTGCAAGTGGGCGGAGCTTATGCCACAAGTAGGCTGGATTTCATCTTAGTTTAAAAAATGATATAAATATAATGCATAGTTTTTATAGTATTTTAAATTGAAATTTATACAGTTTTGTCATTGTGTATCCAATAGCATTCACTGTCAACATTGAAATCACATCTTTACACCTTGCCATACGTCTTGATGCTGTCATTTTAAATCCTTTAACTATAATGTAATTCAAGCATATTTCTGGATATTACATTTTACTTCTACAATTCTTCCACAGTAGACGACCAAGGAACATATTAAAGTGAGATGTAGTTGCACTCGAGAGGTAAATGTGTGATACATAAAGAAAATGTTGCTGTTACCATCCACCTGAACTGCACATTTTTTATTTTGCATATTTTTTTAAATTAAATTACAGCAAATGACAGATTAATGTTCTATAGAACGTTACACAAATACATGAATTAATTTGAAATCTCAAATAAATGATTTTATTTCTGATTAATCAATAAATGATTAAATTATTTTATTTTTGATTAATCAAATTATGTACAATCATTCATTCAGCACAATAGGCTTGCGTGCAGTGGACACTGCAAAATCCCGGATGCATTGCCTCCGAGTAAATTCCACGGAGCTCACCTCGCTTGCCCTTCACAACATAACCTGTGGATACACAAGAAGCACAATGAGCACTAGGGTTGACCCAAATTTAAAACACTCTCCCCATTTCACCCAAGATATGCATGATTTTATTTATCTTGTTGAATATGTACAAACATAATTTCTCAGCTCTGTTAGTCTATGCTATGCAAGTAAATGGTGTCCAGAACTTTTAAGCCCCAAGGGACGATATGAGGCCAAGTGAATTAGACTTTATTACTATTTTTAGACAAAGTATTCCTTTTGAAAACCACAACTAGACTAAACGTGAACTAGACTAAAAAATGATCCTAAAACACAATAATATTTCATATTTATTTTACTGATTATTATTAGTATTAAATTTTAAAAAAATGTTATTTAAACCATGTTTTAATTATGTTACATTGTGGATTAGAAGGTTTTATAAGATGTGTTCTAATACTTTTGAAAATCTACGTTATTCTTTAGAAAATTGTCCTAAACCTATTCGCAAACGTTTAAGACATTTACACTTTATAAATCAGTGCAGTCCAAAATGTTTAAAAAATTACATTGCCATGTAATTACATTACCTGCTTATGGTCTTCGGTAACCATAACCTGCAGAGCAAATTGTAGTTGTTTGTAGAAATAAATATATTGTCAGGCACATTACAGATTGTAAGCTGTGGTGGTACTAAAAAAACGATGTACAAAAGCCACCAACAAAATGCACTTTTCACAGCCTGTAATTCTTTTTACAAAACAAACAAAAACTGTGCAACACGTTTACCTTTTCCACTCATCTACCATGACGTTGAAAGTAGTCTTAATTTTTTGACGGATCGCAAAAAATGAATGGGTTTTGGGTTCAGTTTTTGGGTTCAGTTTGTTCAGTTTTTGCAAAACTGAACAAATGGCAAACATTTTTATGATGAAATTTATGTATGTTTCTGTTGTTAGGGCATCCACGTCTGGACAAATAATAGCTATGTGAATGCAAATTTGATTCCCCCACTTTGTGCAGATCCCATGCTACATATCCCTGTAAGCATTTGTACTTTGTTTTAACAGCGTAATATTTTAGCAGTAATTAGTTTGTCTTTATTTAGTTCGAGCACTGTTGTGTTATTGTCATATTAATTTGTTGCTGTAAAGAAAATGCAGTAAGCATTCTCTCAGAGCAGCCAAAAAGATTTCACAAAACGTCTCGGTTACATAACCCGGTAACATAATCGGTAACCCTCGTTCCCTGAAGGAGGGAACGGAGACGTACGTCGGACTGACCGACGAATAGGAATCTCGCTAGAGAGGCCAATCTGCTTCGAGTGTAACTAAAACGAGCCAATGCACATTGGCATGCAATCATATGCAGCAGCTGCTCACCTCGCAGCGCGGGTATATAATGAGTAGCAAGTGCGTTGTATCTTCAGGTTTTCGCTGAGGAGCCGAACAGGTAAGGCGGCAGCATCAGCGGGGTCCAGCGACTGTGGCGAAGGGACGTATGTCTCCGTTCCCTCCTTCAGGGAATGAGGGTTACCTATGTAACCAAGACGTTCCCATTCAGTCGGTCACGTTCGACGTACTGACCGACGAATAGGAATCCCTACCAAAGCGCCACAGGAGCTGCCCCCTTCCAGCGCTCTGTAGCAAGCCTCCTGTACCCCCTTGCTTAAGGACGGTGGGACCGGGCAAACACAGAGAGTGTCAATCACTGGTGTTCCCCAAAACCCATTCAGTGAGACTTTTGGATAACACTGGGAAAGCGTAACCCTTTCACTGGAAAGGAAAGCTGCGGAAGCCACATCCTTCCCCGAAGGAGTTATGTGGAGAAGTACATATGGACTAACTCCGTAGGGCTGTACTACATATGGAAGTACTGGGGTGACTCCAACCTTACGAGAGGTGGGTTCTCCCAGAGGGAAGACACGGGTTTCGTTTAGAAGCAACCCGTGGAATAACCCATATGGGATCCCTGTAGGGTCACACATATGGAACCTAGCCTAATCTGGTTCTCAAGGATACAACGGAGTAAAGGCCTGGCGCCAGACGCTCCGCCACGTCTGACTGCCGAAGGGTGATCGGAGGACTCAATAGGGTCTGCCTTGTAGGGAATCTCTGGAGCAATAAGCGTAAGTAACGCAGCAAGCCGACATTAAGCCGGGTCCTCTCTGTGCCTCTGACCTGAGGTGAGAACACGGGAGGAGACCGGCTCAACACAAAGGCTATAGAATCTAATGAATGTGTTAGGTGTCGCCCAGCCCGCAGCTCTACAAATATCTGTCAGTGAGGCGCCACGAGTCATTGCCCAGGAGGATGCCACGCCTCTCGTAGAGTGGGCATACAACCTGAGCGAGCAGGGCACGCCTTGTGCTTGGTAAGCCAAGGCAATGGCGTCCACTAGCCAGTGGGCCATCCTCTGCTTGGAGACAGCCTTTCCCTTCTGCTGGCCTCCGTAACAGACAAAGAGCTGGTCTGAGCTCCCGAGGCCTTGAGTTCTGTCTATGTACAGTCGCAAGGCGCGAACTGGACAGAGCAAAGCCAGGGCTGGGTCTGCCTCCTCCGGGGGCAATGTTTGCAGGCTCACTACCTGGTCCCTGAAGGGAGTGGTAGGAACCTTGGGCACATAGCCAGGCCGGGGTCTCAGTACCACGTGGCCGTCACCCGGCCCGAACTCTAGGCACGATACGTCGACCAAAAATGCCTGCAGGTCCCCTACCCTCTTGATGGAGGCCAATGCAACCAGCAACAAAGTCTTCATAGACAGAATCTTTAAGTCTGCTGACTGCAAAGGCACAAAGGGAGCAATCTGGAGTGCTCGAAGCACCAGAGCAAGGTCCCAAGAGGGTATGGAGGGGGGTCGAGGAGGATACAACTGTCTCGCCCCCCTAAGGAACCTGATGAGCAGGTCGTGCTTACCAACAGACTTACCATCGATGAGGTCGTGGCATGCGGAAATAGCAGCAGCATGAATTTTGAGGGTGGAGGGAGACGCTCCAACCCTTGCTGCAAGAAGGAAAGCACGACCCCGATCGAACATCTTCGGGGGTCTTCTCGGCGAGAAGTACACCACTCGACGAACAGGTTCCACTTCAAGGCGTAAGCACGTCTCGTAGATGGTGCATGTGACGAAGCGATGGTGTTAAGTACCTCAGAGGGTAATTCACCTAGAACCTCCGCGTCCCGTCCAGGGACCAGACATGGAGTTTCCAGAGGTCTGGACACGGGTGCCAAAGGGTGCCCTGTCTCTGAGAAAGAAGATCCTTCCTCAGAGGAATTCACCAGGGAGGGACTGTCGCGAGGAGCGAAAGTTCCGGCCACCAGGTCCAGTTGGGCCAATAGGGCGCAACTAGCAGGACCTGCTCCTCATCCTCCCTGACTTTGCACAAGGTCTGTGCAAGTAGGCTCACTGGGGGAAACGCATATTTGCGAAGGCCCCGGGGCCAACTGTGCGCCAGTGCATCTGTACCCAGTGTCCCCCCGGACAGGGAGTAGAACAGCTGGCAGTGAGAGGTTTCTGGTGAGGCAAACAGGTCTACCTGAGCTTCGCTGAACTCTCCCCAAATCAGCTGGACCACCTGGGGGGTGGAGTCGCCATTCTCCCGGTAGCGCAGCTCATGAGAGCTCGTCGGCCGTACGGTTGAGCACACCAGGGACATGAATGGCGCGAAGCGACCTCAGATGCTTCTGACTCCAAAGGAGGAGATGGCGGGTGAGTTGCGACATGCGACAGGAGCGCAGACCCCCTTGATGGTTGATGTACGCAACGGTCGCAGTGTTGTCTGTAAGGAACCAGCACATGCTTGCCCCGTAACAGCCCCTTCAGGCGGATCAGGGAAAGGCGTACTGCTAGCAACTCGAGGCAGTTGACATGCCAATGCAGTTGGGGGCCCGTCCACACCCCTGACACTGCATGCCCGTTGTACGTGGCACCCCAACCAGTGGCAGAGGCATCCGTAAAAGCCACAGCATGCCGGGCCACCTGCTCTAGGGGCACTCCTGCCCGAAGAAACAAGGGGTCTGACCACGGCCTGAAGGCTTGGCAGCATTCCGGAGTGATTGCCACTCGGTACGTGCCACGTTGCCATGCCCATCTCGGGACTCGGCCGTGAAGCCAGTGCTGAAGTGGTCTCATATAAAGCAAACCGAGCGGGGTTACTGCCGCTGCAGCTGCCATATGCCCCAGGAGCCTCTGAAAAAGTTTCAGTGGAACCGTTGTCCTGCCCCTGAATGTATTCAGGCAGTTCAGCACCGACTGAGCACATTCCTCTGTGAGGCATGCTGACTGTTCGACCGAATCCAACTCCATACAGAGAAAAGAGATCCTCTGCACTGGGGCGAGTTTGCTCTTTTCCCAGTTGACCTGAAGGCCCAGATGGCTGAGGTGACAGAGCACCAAATCCCTGTGTTTGCACAACTGCTCTCGAGACTGAGCAAGAATGAGCCAGTCGTCGAGATAGTTGAGGATGCGAATGCTCTGTTCTCTCATGGGAACAAGGGCTCCCTCCACGACTTTCGTGAAGACGCGGGGAGACAGGGCCAGCCCGAAGGGCAGGACCTTGTACTGATATGCTCGACCCTCGAACGCAAAGCGCAGAAGTGGCCTGTGTTGAGGAAGAATTGATACATGAAAGAACGCGTCTTTCAGGTCGATCGCTGCAAACCAATCTCGGGGAAGGATGCACTCGAAAATGTGTTTCCGAGTGAGCATTTTGAATGGTAGCTTGTGAAGGCTCCGTTTCAAAACTCGCAGGTCCAAGATCGGTCGTAACCCACCGCTTTTCTTGGGTACAATGAAGTAAGGGCTGTAAAACCCTGACCTCATATCGGCTGGAGGGACCAGCTCTATCGCGTCCTTCGCCAGTAGGACTATGATCTCCGCATGCAAGACATGGGCATCGACAGCTTTCACTGACATGAAGTGGACACCTCTGAACTTGGGGGGACGCAGGGCGAACTGAATCGCATAGCCAAGCCTGATGGTCCGAATGAGCCAGCGAGACGGACTGAGGAGATCTAACCAGGCTTGCACAGACCACACAAGCGGGACCAAGGGGACCGTAGCCGTACCCGCAATGGGACAGCGAGGTGGAACGCAGGGACGCGGCACGGGGGGGCTCTCTTTGGGAGGCGGCCCGTAGCGGGGTCTGAGTGTGGTGTGCAACACATACCTGGTTCCACGGTTGGACAGGGGGTGCAGGAGAGGCTTGGGTGACCTTCTCGAACTGCACGCTGCTGTCCGCTGGCGATAGAAGAGGTGGATGAGAGTGGAGAGGTTTTGCTCCTCCCACTACTCTCCGAGTCCTCTTCGGATCCGGAGATGATAGAAACTGCTCTTATATTGAGAATTTGGGTACCGCTGGCTGTTGGGCCAGCGGCGGAACAGAAAGAAAAGGGAACAAAGGATTTACCACCCGGCCCTCCTCCGGGGGAAGGAGCGGTGCCGTCACCATCTCCTGAAGAGCAGTCCCAACCATCTCCGGGTCGGCCGTCCTAGGGCCTCTTGCTCTTGGCTTTGCCGCCCCTCTTAGCGGGGGCTGGGCACCCCGCTTACGACTGGCTCCACGGCGCCGCTTGGGTGGAGGCTGCTGCTGCGGTGCGGGAGTGAGGGCAGCCATAGGGGGTCGCCCTTGGCGATGAGCAGGCTGAGGTGCTGCTGGCAGCGGGGTGGATGTAACAGCGGACTGCCGTGGCAGGATGTGACGGATCGTCTCAGACTGCTTCTGTACAGCTGAGAACTGCTGGGTAAAGTTCTCGACCGCGTCGCCAAAGAGGCCGGTCTGGGACATGGGGGAATTAAGGAACCTGACCTTGTCGGTATCCCTCATGTTTGCCAGACACAGCCAGAGATGGCGTTCCTGGACCACTAAAGTGGACATCGCATGACCCACTGACCACGCCGTAACCTTCATCGCCCGAAGCGCAAGGTCCGTCGTGGCACGAAGTTCCTGAAGAACTTGCGGATCATGACCACCCTCCTGCAGGCTCCTCAGTGCCTTGGCCTGATGGACCTGCAACAACGCCATAGCGTGTAAGGCGGAAGCGGCTTCCCCACAGGCCTGGTAAGCCTTGCCGGTAAGATCCGACGAGTGCTTACAGGCCCGGGAAGGGAGAGACGGCTCCCCTCGCCAGGTGGAGTTAGGGCACAGTTGCATAGCAACGGCCCACTCCACAGGGGGGATGTGCGTGTAACCCTTAGCCACACCGCCATCAAGGGTGGTGAGGGAGGAGGACCCACTGGCACGGTTTTGGGCAGTAAAAGGTGCCTTCCACGTACCAGTGAGCTCTTCATGCACCTCCGGGAAGAAAGGAACCAGGGTGGGTGGCTGAGAACCAGCTTGTGCCACCCCGAGAAACCAATCGTCCAGCCTCGAGGGCTCGGGACACGGTGGGGGATTCCACACGAGCCCGACCCTGTTGGCGGCCCGGGAAAGCATAGCCATCATTTCCGGATCCGTATCGGGCAGAGCTACCGTACCCAAAGGGGGCAACTGCACTGACACGTCATCTCCAGAAAAGTCTGACTCACCCTCCGATGCAGCTATTGACATCTGGTCATCGGGAGGAGTGCCAAAGGAAACGGATGGTGCACACCTTTGAGACGGCCCACCACGCTCCCCCGGCAGCTCTACTAGCTGCGAAGTGCAGGAGGAGTGAGGGTTCCTAGGGGGTTGGTTCCCCAAAGGAAGCGCACTCACTGTAATCCTCAGATCACCAGCGCCACCACCCGCAGCAATCCTCTGAAGAGGATTGGAACGAGGCAGCGGCACTGGGACTCTGCCCCTTTGCAAGAACTGGAGTCTCGACCGCAACTCCGAGAAGGTCATCTTCCCACAATGGGTACATGACTCATCCACAAACGCTGCCTCAGTGTGCGCTAAGCCCAGACACACGATGCAGTGCTCGTGACCATCCCTCGGTGCCAGGTAAAGACCGGATCCAGAAATACACAAGTAGAATGTCATCTTTAAAAAGACGCAAGCTCTACTTGTGTAAGCTCTTTTAGGGACTTTTGCTCTTTTTAAAATCAGTGCTGAAGCACGCAGGGGAACGGCCGCGGCAACACAAACAGGGATTGAGCAGCCTGTCGTGTGCTCTCCCTTTCGGGATGACGCTCTCACAGCTGTAAAAACAGCTTTTATGCGCTCTCAAAGCGCACCACTTACCAGCCGTGAGAACGGCTTTTGCAGCTCTTCTTTGCTCAAAAAAAAAAAAAAGGCAAAAAAAGAGAAGAAAGGAGAAAATTCGACCCCACTGCTGTGCTGTACGCCCGCACTTCCACGCAAAAGAGATTGTCCTGCAGAGACTCTTTTTAGCACTTCCAGCAGAGAACAACTGTTCGGCTTCGAAGCGAAAAGCTGAAGATGCAACGCACCTGCTGCTCATTATATACCCGCGCTGCGAAGTGAGCAGCTGCTGCATATGATTGCATGTCAATGTGCATTGGCTCGTTTTAGTTACACTCGAAGCAGATTGGCCTCTCTAGCGAGATTCCTATTCGTCGGTCAGTCCGACGTACGTCGAACGTGACTGACTGAATGGGAACAAAATATACATTGTGCACAATTTTACTTTAGTTTGTATTTTATTTTTGTGACAGGTTGATTCTTCTGCAAAAGACTGCATTCTGTTTCCATCATGGAGCAAGTCACACTGGATGTTTTGTGGAAGTCATCAAGACATTTTTTAATAGACTTAAAAGGTCTTTTACATACAAGTTCAGAAGTTCATGTTCAGAGTTAGCAGTTTGAACAGTTCTTGTTTAAATGTTCTCAACTGCTGTATGTTGGTTCTGTTCTAAACCATTCAGCATTTTACTTTTTAATTTTTCTTTTCAATGGAAAACTCATTATTCCCCCAAAACATGTACTCTAGTACTGTTACTACTGCGATTAATTTACAGTTGCTTAATGTTGCTTCCTTTTGTGTATTTGAGTACATTTAATAGAAGGGTTGCTCAGAACATTTTTCCTGGACATTGGACTGAAGTTATCCTGTAAAGTTCTTCCAGTAGGTTTTTGAATCATCACATATTATTCTGGCATATAATTCAATTATTTATTTATTTATTTATTTATTGATTGCTTCCTTGCAAAGCATTCCAATGCAGGGTTCCTCCAATAACTGTGGAGTCTTTGTGCTCATGTTGAGTTTATATGACAATTTACATTGACAATCACATCAGTAATAATAATAATAATAATAACAAAAGGTCTAAACAGTTAGTCTTTGACTTTCAGTATGCCCTGTACTTTACTCTGGGGGTAGAGTTTGACTTTTCAGAAGCGAGTCTTTAAATCCTTGCTCAATACTTTTTGCAAGCCAGTGTTACCGGCTCCAGACCTGGGAATCTGTGCCGGCACAAGCCAAATCACGCACCAAGCTGTGAGTGATGAGGAGACGGACACGTTATTGCCTTGCTCCAGTGCAGTTTTAATATGGCAAAGATAATCACGGTTGCAATGTGGACACATCATACATTGTCTAGAATCAAGCCAAAATTCTCAATAAAATAACATTCAACTGTCACTTCAAACAATGCTCATATTACTAAATTCAAGACAATGTAACTAGATTTCCCATGTGAACACAGGCATAACTGCATGAACAAAAGAACCCAAATACAGTTGAATATGCCTCTGTATAATGTAGTACTGGTAATACTTTGAGATATTGAAGTAATACTGCATTTACTCAAAGAATACATTTCTTCTCCATATGTAATACCAACTGGTATAAATGCAACAATGATACCAATCACTATGGTTGAAACAGTATCACGTTCCCATATCTTCATGGAGAAATACATATATATACACAATTAACTAAATTTCCCTTTAACTCCTTATAATCTCAAACTAAAATTATTACACTTTCTAACCATAAACCTGGCATTAATACATTAAACTATCCCCATCACGTCTTACTATTCACACTGAATATCCCATGTGACGATATTATGCCTTCACATGCATTTAATAATAGCTAGGTTGCCAGCCGTCCTGTATTACCTGGGACATCCCGTATTTTGGGCCTAATTGATTTGTCCCGTACGTGACCTCCCTTGTCCCGTTTTTTGACTGCTACGCTGATAACCACTGACTGATAAACAGCAGCACTGCTGATCGCTTGAGAATGATCACGACACCTGTCATCATCCAGTCACAGCCCCCCTCACACAGTGTACGTTAAGTAAATCAGAAATCGTGAACATAACTGTTCGAGGAAGGCTCCCGCCTCACAGCAAGCGCCGCTCGCACTAACGCCAATTCCGTCCTTGTTTTGACTTCGGTAAATCAGTTTTGTTGAATACAAACAACGTGATTATTTTTCATGAGTCCAACATCCCGACGCGCAAGAGATGTGATCAGTAAGGGAAGTCGTCTTTCACTATTGTAATGTTGTTAAATAGAGAAAAACATTTTATATTTAAGTAACTAGCATAATTCTTAACCTTGGACCTTATTCTTGAAACACAAAACGACCAATAAAAAGGTGTCAAGCACCAAAAGCAGCCCACATTAAATCTATAAGCTGTCTTTAATTGAAAGATACACACTTTCATGCATTCTATATGTGTGTGTGTGTGTGTGTGTGTGTGTGTGTGTGTACGTGCGTGCGTGCGTGCGTGTGTGTGTGTACCTGTTTTTCTATTCAGGTGGGAACTTAAACCTGAATACACACAGACTCATGGGGACTCGTGTCACGGTGGGGTCCTAAATTGAGGTCCCCACGGGTAAAGAAGCTCATAAATCACACAGAATGAAGTTTTTGAAAATCTAAAAATGCAGAAAGTCTCCTGTGAGGGCTAAGTTTAGGTGTAGGGTTGGTGTAGGGCAATAGAATATACTGTCTGTACAGTAGAAAAACCATTACACCTATGGAAGTGCCCACAAGGATAGCGAATCAAGTGTGTGTGCGTGTGCGTATACACAGTCACTCATTGCTTGAGTGCAGTTTTAATATGACCCAGAACTCAAATAGTAATAAAAAAAAAATAAGTGGTGGGGTAACCTTTTTTCTTTTCTTTTCTTTTTTTTTTTTTTTTTAACTCATACAGCAGAATTATTTCCTCTACCCGTCAGACCAGTATAAAAGCAGAAATTTTAACATTATAGTAATGGTTGCTTTTTTGAAACAGGCTAATATGCCAAGCATAAGGAGATGTGCACTCCTACTTTGAAGGCTCAGGGTAAATTTTCAGTCTTATATCAACTTAAAGAGATGATATTTGGCACTTTGTAAATCTCTCTCTTTTTAATAGTCTCCTTCAATTAGGGGAAGTTGTGGCCTAATGGTTAGAGAGTTGGACTTGTAACCAGAAGGTCGCGGGTTCAACACACAACTGCTCTCCGGGCGCTGCAGCATAAATGGCTGCCCACTGCTCTGTGTGTGTGTGTGTGTGTGTGTGTGTGTGTGTGTGTGTGTGTGTGTGTGTGTGTGTGTGTGTGTGTGTGTGTGTGTGTGTGTGTGTGTGTGTGTGTGTGTGTGTGTGTGTGTGTGTGTGTGTGTGTGTGTGTGTGTGTGTGTGTGTGTGTGTGTGTGTGTGTGTGTGTGTGTGTGTGTGTGTGCGCGCGCGTGTGTGTGTGCATGCGCACTTTGGATGGGATAAATGCAGAGCACAAATTCGGCCACGTCACATCACTTTCACTTTCAAAACGAAAAAGGCACAGAAAAGTTGAAGACTTGGCTTGATTAAAGGCTCAGTTGAAGGCAAATATAGTAGCTTAACAAAAGAATTAAATATAAAACGTATAATGTAAAAATCTATTAAAAACATTGCCAGTGGAAATTATAATGGTAATAAAAAAATAAAATTAAAAAAAAAAAACATGCATAGGGTCGTCTGCAATGACTTACCCCTTAAAAAACTGATAGTTACTTGGAAAAGAAGTAACTTGGAAAAATTGTCACTTTGTATAGATGTACAATGTTTTCACACAATATTGCAAATATGCATATTTTCACTTCTCTTTTGTATTTTAATGGAAATTTAAAAACCTTTATGTAAACGTAATTTCATAGATACAAATTAATAATTGTCATTTATAATGTTATAAAGATATACATGTACTTTTTAACATGTTTCTTTTTTTTCTTCAGCCATGGGCCCAACAGGAAGCCTTGCTGATGTATGATTGAATATTGTGAAGTATTTATATTACACTGAGCGCTAACCTATCTTTGCTGTAATTTCGTATGTAAAATAATTGTCATTTATCATTTCATGTTTTTTCTTTAATTCAGCTACCGTCAGAGCTGCTAAGACAGATTCTTCTAGATGTTGTGTATGAAGAAGCAGATAGAGCCTTTCTCTCACTGTCAGCAGTATGCAGTTAGTGTTATGACATTGTCAACCAACAGGCTTTTCGAAGAAAAGCTCACCTTGCCTGGCTGGACAGTATGTATATTTACTACTTTTGTTAAATGAACAATGTGTTTAAATATATTTAGAACAATTATTGCATTATGGAGGGTTTTTTCCCTATTTTTAGGAGGGGTTTATGTGCGCTAAATGGATGAACAGTGTGGGAATGGAATTTAAGGGGGATACTTTCAAGGTTGTAATTGGTACAAAATAACATCACTGTCTCTTGGGAAGGTACAGAGAGTCTATTGCATTGACCTTCAAGATAAGGTTGGATGCTGTTGTCGCTTGGGGTGCTAGGTGCAGAATTCTGACACCACATTGATTGCGAAACCTCAGAGATATTGTTAAATAATAACTCATCTTTTTCTGTAATTAAAACAAAGTGCATCCAATTGGGAGGGGGAGCGAGCCTTGCCAGTTTGCTTGAGTTTGCTTTCTCTCTCACTTGGAGGGTTGTTCTTAAAAGGCACCTAATTTTAAAGTATAAAAAAGGGGGTTTCTTGCAGAAACAGTGGAAGCTCAGTCGTGGGATAAGCACACGTCACCCGGCATTCTCGGACAAGTGTTGGTCTTCTACTGTGACTGAAACGGGCTCCCCAGTCTTTTGAGAGTGAAGATGATGGCACGGTTCTGAGGTTGTATATTGTTCTATTACTCGGCTTGGGGTTTAGTTTTAGTGTATGCTCGAATCTGTGTATTATTCATTCATGATTATTATCTTTTATCCATTTACTCATGATCATTCTTATATTATGCACCGGTTTATGATTATTTTTCTTTAATGTGTTTATTTTTGATTATCATTATTCTTTTACGCATTTACCTATGATCATTATCATTATTATTGATATCAGCTGTGTACCAACAATAAACAGTTGTATTGCTTGATTAGTATGGTGTACGGACCTTTTATTGGCACCTCCTCTTGCTGATTAGCACCACATTTGTCTCACATCAATTTTGAAAACAGAAACCATACTAAAACACGTAGGTATCGTTGACTGGAAGTCTGTCTGTCCTGATGTGAGGAAGAAATACAGATTGGAGTTCGAGGTCACCAGGTGTGATGGGTGTGGATGCCTCTACAAAAACACCACTAGATACTGCAGCATCGGTCAAAAAAGGGTGTTCACAGCACTCTATTCTGAGTTTGATGGCTTCTGTTCTATGGACTGCTACTACAGCATGAATGAATGAATGAATGAATGGACTGATTGATGGATGAATGGTTGAATGGATTTGGGTGGGATTATTTATTTATTTTTTGTACTTGTGAAGACAAGCCCCTGACAACTGAAACTGAATAGATGTTTTATTGGCTAAAATTGTGTCTGTTTGCTAAATTGCTTAATGCCACTTCACAGAAGGTTACTCCTTCTTCATCTTCTTATTATTATTATTATTGTGGTGAGTGCTTTATGAAACATATTTTTGTCCTTATGAGGCAAAACGTTTTTACAGCGTATTCACACCAGGAAAGTCTGATAGTTCACTTGCTTTGGTCCGGACCAAATAGAAGGTTTTTTATTATTTTTTTTTGGTGCGGTTCGCTTTCACACTGCACTTTTAGCAAGTGAACCAAAAATTGTAAACAAAACCACACGTGCGCTTAAGGTCATCCATTCATTGGTTCATCCGTTCAACCGCACCAGAGTTCGTTTGGAAGCGGACCGAGACCACCTCTTCAGCTGGGTCTCGGTACTGTTGTTTGGTCCGTACCAGAGTGCGATTGCTGTATTCACACCTGCCCAAAAGGTCCACACCAAAGGGGGAAACGAACTCTAGTGCGATTCAACCGAACTAAATGAGGCAGGTTTGAAAGCACCCTTAGTTTGCATGCACTTTTAGTAAAAGTACAGAAAAACTGTAAGTCAGTTCAAAACAGTAGAAATGACTTATTCTATCACATTTTTTGTCTTGTTTAACCAATACAATGGTAATAGAATATTTAAAAAAGAAAAAAAAATCTAATTTATGAACAGCTTGTAAAACTCTATATCCTCAAAAATAATAATTGTAATTTGTTTTTGATTATGGGTGCACTATAAGACCTAAAAAAACACGCGGCGGTGAAGACGTCAGTAACCCGCGGCCATGCAGAAGAAAATTTCCAAAGTTACATTAGTAATATTTTTAATGTTGTCGATATTTTTACAGTGAAACAATGGGATTTTGATTCATAGGATTATATTGGATTTATTACTTTAACAGATTAAAAGAACCAATAGCCTTTAAGATGACGGCCTGCCTTTGTGTGGAACAGGCAACTTTCGCAACCATTTGTAAAGACCTTTCGACACCCATTACTCCGACCTGCAGCTAACCTTGTCTCGATAGGAGCGCAATAATTCTGGGCAAATTATATATTTTGCTAAAATATTTGTTATTGGACATTAAATATGACGTAGAATGGGCCAGTTGCATATCGCCGCCATCTTGGATTTCCGGTCTAGCGAGTGTGTGCATAGATACTTCCGGTTGTGCTAAACGCCAGTGCAGAGAACCAAAGAAATCCAAATATTACCTTCTATGTTGTCACATCAGATCCCTACCTGCCTAATACGCTATTCCCTGATCGATCCTCTAACAGAAACTATACGAACCGGTCAGACAACGTAGAAATTGATTTTGGCGATTTTTTAGTTCAAGGAGTGCAACGAGACTGGAGTAAAGAGATCAAGAAACAGAAGAAGGAGGAACGTCGCAGGCATGCCCAGGAGAGAGCTGGGGGATCCAAAGATCATCTTCAAGATGAAAGCAATTCTGAAGCTGATACGGAAACAAGAAACGATGAATAAAAGGATTGCAAAGTTAATAAAAGAAGTGATGCAGTTTTGTTGATAAGGTGAACATAAGCTGAACATCTATTTTTAGTGGAAACAGCTGATATAATAAGCCTATATTTTTTGCAGTGTAAAAACAATTGTCTGACTCAGCGAATTACTGAAAGTATTTTAAAAAGGAAATGTGCAAATCTTACTATTTTCCTTTAATGGTATCCTTCACATACAGTGGTATTTTTATGTTTTGGAGATGCCTTTACACGACATCAACACGTCCGTGCAGCTGTGGTTGTACAGTAAGATATTATCATTGGTCCTATTCAAACCAGACAATGGACTGACCGTTCAACCATCGTATCCAGCTGTGTCCGCCATAATATCGAAGTAAGTGCACATCATGATCATTGTTCTCGCTAAAAAAAAATTTAAAAAAATTCCTCGTAACATGAGATCTGCAGTTTAGTTTAAAAATGAATTATTGTGCACCTAAAGCACTCCTCGCTGTCATTAAAACATAGGATGCCACATGAAAAGTGATCAAATGCATCCACTATATGTCTAAATTTAATTTTGTTTAACTTCTGCGTAATGACTTTTTGTAATTTCAGTGCTTATCTCTATTAATGAGAGTGGAATATTTATTGTAAATGCATATCGAAATGAAAACACAGTTTAAAATCGTTTACTTCATTACTTCTCACTCCAAAAGAGTTCGTACGCATGGTATAGAATGTCCGTACGGTGCATACATGTTTACGGAAAGTTTTTTTTTTTTTTTTTTTATAAAATCTGGATATGTGCGTGGAAAATTGCTTACGCATATTATATGCCCATTTTGTGCATACTCAGCTTTTTTTTAATGAGACCCCAGGTTAGTTTCTCAGCATAAGTGACTGAGCTTGATCTTTGGTAAATCTGCTTTTTGAAACCAAATCAAGTGACAATAATTCAGGCTAACTGAAATAAGCCAGGCTTATTTGATAAACTTGTTTATGGAACAGCCCCCAGGACTGGAGTTGAGAACCACTGTTCTATTGATAGTTTTCAGTCACGTGACGAGCGTGGAGACTTGGAGGACAAAATTTCACAGAACTACAGCACAGGCCTGTCAGTTTTTTATCCGTTTCAATATTTAGATCACCTCAAAATCACCTCTCAAAAACACTCTTGGGCACTTGTGATCTGGATATACAGCACTTGCTGCAGTATTTTGATCATTAAAAACAGCGGGACATTGTAAAACGCTTTGTGTGGAAACCTTCGTGCCTTAATGTACTAAAACAGTGTTATTAAAAAAAATTCTAATTCAGTATACACCTCATTGATGATGCTTACTATATACAGGCAAGCAGATAAGCTCTATAATGCTTTATAATGGGTTTCTATGAAAATGCTTAACTGCATGTTGCGCTTATACTCTGGGATCTGTCTGCCTGAACACAGCATGTATCATCAATAAAGTATATTGAACTGGCTCTTTTAATATCACTGCCTCACTACAGACCTGGCGGTCAATGACAGGAAGCCTTGTTTTGCCCTCCAGATGGCCGTTCCTACAAGAGCGTGATGCCATGTGGAAACTATCAATATGCACCTCTGGACCACCACTTGTCAAATCAAATTTGAGAACCAAACCTTTCTTAAAAATTAAGTTTTTAGCTGTGTCCCAAAGTTAAGTGTGCGCACTTCGAAGACCACATTTGAAGTCAGAGAAGCTTTATCATTTCAGCTCTATACAACTTGTACACAGCGAAATGAAACGGCGTTTCTCCATGACCATGGTGCTACACAAGACAACATTGGACTATAAAACTCACACTGTACTGTAACAAGACTATACGTAATTAAATCTTCTTAAATAATCTAACACAGTGGTTCTCAAACCTCTCCATGAAGTACCCCAGCACTGCACATTTTGTATGTCTCAACTTCAGGTCTTGCAGTCTCCACTAATGAGCTGATGAGTTGAATCAGGTGTGATAGATGAGGGAGACACAACATGTACAGGGATGGGGGTCCTCCAGGACAGGCTTGAGAACCACTGATCTAACATAATAAAACTGGAAAGAAGAAGAAGAAAGCAAAGGTTGAACATACAAAAAAGTGCAGACTACATAAAATGCGTGTGTGCATACCTGAATGAAACAGAGCAACAGCCTGGGACAGTAAAATTTTACATACATAGAACAGGTCACGGTATTATTAGACAAGGCACAATAGTGAGGTTGATTGTGCAAATGTGCAGATGTGCAAAGTATGCAAGTTTGTGTTCAAGTGTTTGTGCTCAGGTATTAGTGAGGTGTATATGAGTGAATGTAGATGTCAGGTAAGTTCTCATGGAGTTGAGGAGTCTGATGACTTGGAGGAAGAAGTCATGAATCCCAATTCATGATGCATCCTCCGAAGACCGCATTCCAAGGCCTATTGCGTCACCGCAGCGTGACGAAGCCTGCCGTATTTCAAATGTGTACATCTGATGGACACTTCGAACCCTACCCTATCCCAGAATCAATTGTATGCAGATGACCATAGAATTTATATTCAAAGAACATGGCAGCGGCCGAGGAATTCACATCTAAATGTAAGTATTGTGTTTAATTTACTCAAATGCCTAGCAAAACAAGTGTTAAATGCCAGGGTTTTTTTTTTTACACGAAGCCCACAAAACACTCCGGTTACTGACGTAACCTCGGTTCCCTGAGATAAGGGAACGAGCATTATGTATGGGGGTAAACTCCGGGAAACTCAGGGGAAATGCATACAAGCAAGCTCTGGGCCAGTCGTGGGCCAGAGCATCTCGCTGTATCGAGAAAAATGTTGGGCAGTGAGAATTGTCTTCTGAGGCAAAGAGGTCGACCTCTGCCCTCTCGAAGACTGTCCAGATCTCCTGAACCATCTGAGGGTGTAGCGCCCACTCACCCGGGGCTATATTGCCTCTGGACAGCATGTATGCACCAAGGTTCAATTTGCCTAGCACATGAACCGCCCTTAGCGAGAGGAGTTCTTTCTGTGCCCAGAAAAGAAGGCGACGAACCATCCTGTAAAGAGTGAGAGATCCGAGGCCGCCTTGGCGACTGATATAAGCCACTACCGTCATGCTGTCCGACCGGACCACAATGTGGTGACTCTTCACGGCTGGAAGGAAGGTTTTCAGGGCTAAGAAAACCGCCAACATCTCTAGGCAGTTGATGTGTAGGCACCGCTGCTGAACTGACCAGGAGCCAAGTGCTGGATTGCCCTCCAACAGCGCGCCCCAACCCGAGTTGGACAAGTCTGTTGTGATCACTTTCCTTCTGGAGGCCAGGCCTAACCTCACTCCTGTTTGGAACAGACAAAAGGTCTTCCAGGGGCCACGGCCTTGATACAGTGGTGGTCTACCCTGACAGGAAACCGCCCCATGTGCCAGGCGTGGGGCGGGATACGGGCTTTTAGCCAAAACTGAAGGGGCCGCATGTGAACCAGGCCCAGAGGAATCACAGAGGCAGCGGCCGCCATAAGGCCGATCAGCCTCTGAAAAACCCTCAGGGGGCGTGACGTCCCCGCTTTGAGGGAAGCCACCAATCGCTGAATCATCAGGGATCGTTCCGGCGTAAGTCACGCCCGCATTTTGGCAGAAAAAATCGTCCCCAGAAAGTCTGGGTAACAACTGACTCTTGTGTGGGTTGATGATCAACCCGAGGTGTTCTAAGTGGCTGAGTAATAGCTCTCTGTGAGCTATTAGTTCCCGTTCTGATCTTGCTAGAACCAGCCAGTCGTCGAGGTAATTTAACACACGGATTCCCATCTGTCTCAGAGGGGAGAGAGCCGCGTCTATGCACTTCGTAAAAGTGCGTGGGGCCAGGAATAGTCCAATGGAAGGACTGTATACTGATAGGCCACTCCCTCGAACGTGAATCTCAAGAACGGTCTGTGACGGGGGGCTATGTGGATGTGAAAGTACGCGTCTTTCAGATCCACAGTCAAAAACCAGTCCTCGGGGCAAATGTGCGCGAGAATCTGTTTGATAGTCATCATCTTGAACGACCGGCACATAAGCGAGTGGTTCAGATGTCTGAGATCCAAAATGGGTCTGAGCCCGCCATCTTTCTTTGGAACGAGGAAGTAGCGGCTGAAAAAGCCTGACTCGCTGTTCACCGGGGGCACTACTTCCACAGCGCCAGACTCCAGGCTGCGGAAAAGTTTGACCTGAAACTCTTGTAAAATCGCCATCGTGTGCAGTGCCGAGCCGGCCTAGCCGGCCGCTGCATAAGCCCTGTTGGCGATCGCTGAGGTGGTACTGCAGGGCTTAGAGGGATGTGCTGCATGGGCCTTCAGGCCGAGGGCAGATGGCGGACACAGATGTGCAGCATTGGGCATTGGCGAGAGGACTGTTGACGGCTTCCCGGTAGGTGCCACTCGTCAAGAAGGCCATGGGTGGGCTCATCTGGAGCCAACTACTCGAGGCTAAGGTCCCCCACCGCCTTAGCGGTGGGGGACCTTATGTATATGTGTATATGTATATGTATATGTGTATATGTATATATATGTGTGTGTGTGTGTGTGTGTGTGTGTATATGTATATGTGTATATGTATATGTATATATATATGTGTGTGTGTGTGTGTGTGTGTGTGTATATATATATATATATATATATATATATATATATATATATATATACACATTTTACTATACTTACTATATATATACTATACTTTATATTTACCATTTACCCATTTATTTCACAAACGCTACGATTGAATTACATAATTATATGCAATGCAGTTCTAATACAGTATATGCTCTTTAATTATTTACATGCGTGTAGGTTACGTACGTGCGTCACACAGTCGCTCTGTTCACAGTAGTTCCACAGAAACTGTTATCATTTACATCTGAACTCCATCTCTGCATGTTGTTGTGAGTTTGGGTTTATTATAACATTCATCTGGGAATGCAATGTGCGCCATTTCATCAGATTTGTAAAGTAAACCATTTATAAATCCACCCAAACACAGGAGAATACATCGCGGTTTCAAAACAAAATCTCAAATCCACACTCTGAGTTTACACGTTTTGATGTCCACATATTCATTTAATTACATTTGAATTAAATGATGTTTGGTCAATATGAAACAAGAATTAGATCGCACAGTAATGTGTAAAAACAATAATCAGGCCGTCGGCGCCCCCTGCAGGCTTTTGTTGAAATGCGTAATCTACATTAGCTCTATTGTTTATAATACATTATGTATTTTAACAGTTTTGTTCAATAAAACCATATGATTTATTGCTTTTGATACTTTATTTGAACTAATTATTTTTGCCTCATTGCTATTATATATATATTTTAAGTAATTTTAAAGGCTATTTTGCACTTGCATCTATTTTTATTACCACAAAAAATTAATTATAATTATAGGGCCCTATGAAATCTGTTTTTCACCTAAATAAATTCTGGTAAATAATATTTCTGGTAAATACTCCTTTAAAAAGTGTTTTTTGATTATAATTTTATTATTAGTAGACTAGAACACGTGGATATGTTGTCATTCTTGCACTATAATACTGAACTTTGATTTCAGTGATTTGGACTGTGAGATGGGCACTTGCTTCTTGCACTCTGTGTTGCACTTTACTTTTGCTTTTAAAAAAAGTATTTCATAGACATTTGGATTTCATTTGGTTCAATAAAATATAGTTTAATAAAATATTCTTAAGTAAAATTGTTTTGTTTTTGTTTTGTTTTATTTGTAGGGAAATTAACCGTTTAGATTAATCGATAAATTAGTCGATAGATTAATCGAAATAAAAATAGTCGTTAGTGGCAGCCCTACTCTCGTGTTCAGCACATAGTTGCTGCCTGCATGTGCTTTTTGGAGGAGGCCCGTCCTGAGTCACTGGCCAGGACTGTACCAAAAGGCCAAATGCTATTTGTTCATCCACCCTTGGCTCTCGACTGCAAGCCCCACCAAACCCTTGTCTACAAGATCAATGAATAAATATAGAACAAATTAGAGACACAATTATGAATAAGAATCATTCACTAGATGTCAAATTGCATACCGTGTTTTTCCAGCAAGCTGGTCAACCAGGCTTTGGACCAGAAGTGCATCTGCCAGAGTTCTCATCCGGTAATGTTTCTCTGCAGTTTCTGGGGTGTGCTCCAAGAGCCGTGCCACTGCATTTCTCTCTACCTCCAGCAGGTTTTTCACAGCTGTCTCAACTTCATCGCCACAGGTCACACTGGGGATATTATATCTAGAACACAGAGCATCATAAGTATGCAACAAGCAAACAGACAAGAAAGAAAAGATGCAGATATCTGTAATATCACTTACTTGTCATGTAGTCTTTTCAAGTCATCAGAGGGGTTGTATATCGGTCTCCCACTGCTCAACACAAAAAATGTATTGTTTGCCGTTGTATCGTCACCTGAGTGCCTTTTCCCCAGCCATTCCTCAACCTGCAGACAGACGGTTGTTCACTTTAAATGATGGCTGTCACAAATATTCAAAAGGTATAAGCATTTGTGAAGCACCAATTCTGGAGGCATGGGAAGAATGGGAATAAAAAAAGGACGCTGGAACTAAAAAAAACACTCACGGGCATGTTTGTGACGACTCTGGGCCGCTGAAGTAGCTTCAGCATAATTATGGCCTCAAGGTAATAGAGGACGAGCAAACGTTCATTTTTCACAAGTCTCTCCTCTGTGACTGCTCCTGGACCCTGCAGTTTGGCCACGATCGCCACCAAATCTTTAAAGGCGGCATCCAAAACTGCACGGCAGTCACTCGGCAGGAGATCTTTTCCATAACCATGGAACCTACGGGAAATAAAAATTAAACATTGTAACCAATGTCATGAGTTCTATCCTATATCCCAGAGTGTAATGTGCAAATATCATATATAATACAAGAAAAAAAATGCAGACCTTTTTTGTGTGACCTCCTTGATGATCTTTTTGGCCATACCAGTGTGTACGCCATGCAGAGGACTCCTGAAGCTCTTACAATCCTCGTAAAGAGCGGGATCTTTAAAGCACAGGCCCATGGATGTAATGGTGTGTTTCATCAACCTTGAAAGGAGAGAAAGAAAAGGTTATTAGAGTCAGAACACAGCCTACTTCATTCATTAGTTAACTTTTTTTTTTTTTTGAATAAACAGTGTACGTGAGTGCATGGAGATATATCATCCTAAATTGTGGATATGTAAAATTTCTCATGATTTGCCAAATAAACTTTGTAATGAATTAGTTATTTAAATGTATTATTTTGGCCTTTTAAATTGGACTACAATGAGAGTCTGGAATTCTTTGCTCTTCAAGCCACCTCACACTATCTAATATTTTATGAGATTAAAATTACACTTTTGCATATTATTACACAATTATACTAAGTGAAGAAATACCTATACTAACTATAAACTTTATTTTAAACTTACAAAACAAACTAACTAACTAAAGGCAACGCATTCTGAAGCATTATATCTAAGCCATGTTTTGAATGTTACAAAGAAGAAAAAAAGTCTGAGCTCAAAACAATCCAAAACTATTTGCAGTCAAACTAACTTTAAAAATAAATGAAATGTCACTATTGACAAAACTCCACAATTTGCCTCTTTTAGGAAGTGAGAAGAAAAAAAAGAGTCACATTATTATCTGGATATAATATCTGGATAAAATATGACAAGAACTCGGAGTTAAACTGTGTCAGAAAGGTCGCATTAACAATTTAAGAAAAATACAAACAAAAAACACTTAAGCAAAACATGGTTAGGTCAAAGTGTCTGAATAATTTTTGGTCCCAAATTTTGATAATTTATTTCTGGTAGTCCACTGTATGAAGAATTTTTGCTTGTAATGTCACAGTGTACTTTATTTTTGCTATCATCACTTATCTAATTTTACTGTTAATCTTTAAATTTAAAGTTTTACACTTGTACTCAATATAAAGTCACAAAAAGCTTTGTGTTTTCGGCTTAGTGTTGAAATGCATGTCTCCCATTAACACAATATAATGAGCATTACTACAAATCACTGTCGTTAACAGTTGAGATGTGCAGAGCTGAATATCAGTACATGATCTGTTAATGAGACATTACCTTTTTCTGCTCTGTATTTTTTACACTAAGTCAAATCCTCTATATAAATTAACAACCCATTTTGTTTGAACACTATCTGAAGCATTTTCTTTTGCACATTAGACAAGTATACAAAGTTAAGAAATACAATTTAAAAACTATAAACTTGAATTTAAACTTACAAAAAGACAACGCATTTTGAAGCAATATATCTAATACGCTTTCTTAATGTAACAAAAAGTCTGAACTCAAAACAATCTAAAACTAATTGCAGTCATACTAACTTGAAGAAATAAAAATATATGACATGGTACTATTGACACAAACACTACAATTTGCCTTTTTAAGGACGTGAAAGGGGAAAAAAAGGTCACATTATTATCTGGATACAGGGTTGCCACCTTCAGTGAGGCAAAATAAGGCACACCCAAAAAACAAACAAACAAACAAAAAAACCCACCAAGGACACAAATAATCAGGGAGGAACTCATAACTCAACAATAAACCATGAGAAAACATGCTCAAGTATGTAAACTTGCAACAGAACACATTAATATTGTTATTTTAAATGTCATTATTTATAATTATTAATTATTATTAGTCTTTTTTGACAGTTCTGCAGTTGTTACCTAGATGGGATGAATTTTTATTATTTTTTTATTCATCTGCTTAAATTAGGACTACATTATTATGTAATTATTTGTCTAATTTTTTATCTAAATAATTTAGCTTTTTAAATAATTTACTTTTTAAAATGCCAAATTGTACATGACATGATTATTTATTATGTATATATTTGTGATCAATATAAATGATAAATTAATAAATAGGGTCTAACATTAATTATAATCTATTAATTCATCTGTCTAATCATGTCTAAAAATATAATAATTATGTCTAGCAAGCTCTGATAATGTATGGAATATTATATTAACATACTATCTACATTTTAATAAAACAATAGGCCTATAGCTTTAGAAGCACGGATGTATCTGTCACTTTAAAGATATGGTTCACCCAAAAATAAAAATTCTGTCATAATTTCCTCAGATTGTTCTAAACCTGCATAAAGTTATTTCTTCTATTGAACACAAAAGAAGATACTTTGAAGAATGTGGGTAACTAAACAGCTGCTGGTCCTCAGTAACTTCTATAGTAGAGAAACTGTTTGCTTACCCACATTCTTCAAAGTATCTTCTTTTATATTCAGCAGAAGAAATAAGTTATTACAGGTTTGGAACAACTTGTGGGTGTGTAAACTATGACACAATTTTCATTTTTGAGTGAACTATCAGACAGTCCACCGTAAAAACTGCGCGTTCATCATTAGTTACTGGACCGAAACCATTGATAACTTTCCCATTCAGCTCTACATCTGGAGAGCCTTGTGTTCAAACTAAGGGCAGATGTGAGCTCCAGATGTTTTAAATCGTGCAGGTTTAGCGCATGCTGCTTTAATAGCGCGCATTCTGGAGACTCCGTCGCTATGGAAACAAAGATGCCAAAATGCAATCACGCGCGAATGAGCTTCTCTAATATTTCTTATGAAATTGATTTCATTATAATTGCTGCTATTAGTATTATAAACAGTGCAAAATACTCATTTGTTTATTCAGATATGTGTTGGCTTTTGTAAAATACGGGACAAATCGTGTCCCGTATTGATTTAAATACGGGACGATTCTGTATTTTAAGGGACGAGTGGCAACCCTAGATACACATTGGTCTGTTTATAGACTCTTCTTGTTATTCATGTTCACAGATTTTTGATCAAAGACTCTCAAGATTGATTGGATAAACAAATGAACAGATTATCGTAATGCCTCTGCTTCAGTTTATCATTTATGTATATGGTTGTCCCTCTTTTCGAGACCAAATGTATGTCAACTGTTAAAGAAAGCTCAGGAAACTCTATGTGCTCTTGTGCGTTGCACAGTACAGAAAACTGATAAAGCTAAACCAGTTGGGGACTAGTTCACCACAGATGTCCGGTCAGAGACATGAAGATGCAGTTTAAACTTCTTTTGATACTTTTATTTTCTCCACAACAATTCCATGAATGTCCAATCAATGTTGAGCACGTAAGTGCAGACAATTACTTTGGTGTTTCCATGTGTGTGGTCTATAACAAGGATACAACAAATTAGAATAAACACAAATCAATAAACTAGGTAAATTAATACAAATAAAGGTAGCAAAAACACATTTCCATGAACAATCAACATAATGAGCATATGTGATCACAAATCAGTCATTAAATTTAAAGTACCCTTTCTAGGATCAGAATGAGTCAGACAAAGTTAAGATTCGATCCGAACGTTGAAACATGAGGACCCGAAATTCCAGAGAGGATCCCAAGGCTGCAACAGGATGTTCGTCATAAATCAGATTCCTAGCTCCAGCCCTCTGAAGAAAGCAAACCAACAAGCCTCTTTCACAGAACAGCTTGCAACATTCAAACAAAAGAACATTTATTGATAATTCCAATTCAGGAAGGAGACGGTCAAATTTGGGGCAAGTAATCAGAACTGATGATCAAAGAGATGGCCGTTACTTGTAAATCTGTGATCGAAATCACGAGCTAGAGACTTCATTGGGTGGGTCAACCCAGCTCTCTACATAGGAGACAAAGACGGAGTCTGAAATTCCTTAAGAGACCTTTTAACCTCTCTAGTCTTCACAGAGAACATGTCCTTATGTTCACAGAACGGTACAGAAACTGCCTTTTCACATATAGATGCACCAAAATCATCTTAAAAGGACTTATCATGTTTATGCATAACCCCATATCATGTATGTAACCCACACGATTAACCATCATGTTTTAATCACATATTATGTATGTATTTTAATAACTAGGGAATAGTTTAAGAGTTCATATCCTTGTGTGGTATGTATGAGTTTGAAAAATCATGCTTTAAATGTTTCTTCCAATCAATTCTTTGTCAAATGTACCATAGTCTTGTTAGAGAAATCATGTCCAAAATTGTACTCTGTAAGAGCGGGAAAATTTGGACCATATGACTGATAAGATAACATGTTAGATTTATGAATGGGGAGGAGAAACATACAACACCACAAGCCAAGATCATTTCTAATTGGTCAAGACGTCCAGATAGGACGGTCTAGAAACCGAGTTTAAATACTCAGGACAGCTCTTCTCTTGGCTCTCTTCCTCTGCTTCTCTTCTTCTTCTCTTTTGCCACCGCGTTTCGACGCTGCTCTTTGAGCGTGCTCTGGCCTACATGCCAGCTGCCAACACAATGAGAAGTAAAACCACCTAGTCTCGTTACATTCTTTTATTCTTTTACTTTAATTTCTTGTCTTTCCGTGAGAGTTTTGTTAAGTTAAGTTTGCCGCAAAGTCCAGCTTCGACTGCACCCGCCCAAACTTCAACCAGACCAACTCCGCATCAAGAGCCAACGCCCAAGGCCTCACTACGAAAGACCACTGAACTCAGCCAATCAGCAACCTCGGGAAACCCCTTTCTCCAAAGACGACAAGGACACAAGGGAATCCCTTAAGGCAACACAAGCAAGTACAACCTCCAGACTTTTGCTGAGTCGGTGCAGTTTAATATAAATTTTAGCCTCATTGAGAAACTCAATGCGAGGGTCAAATGATTGATGGTTCAGGTCTATAGGCAATTGCACATATTGCTGTAAACTTGGGATTTCACATTTTCATTCTTTAAACTCATCCTTTCCTCTCTTTCTGCAACGTGTGAATGTGTGAATGCGTGTGTTCATGTGTTAGATTAGATTAGTTTACATGTCTTAGGTTTATATAAATAAAGTCTTATTTATATTGAAAAGAGAAGTATCTTGTGTTTTGTGCTTACAAGTTAATGTCTTAATCTGCCGATCTTGTTACTGTGCTTATTAATAATGTGTTCACTATATTTTGGATTTTAATATCCAGTGCAGAGTTGATGTTATACGGCTCGTTCAGTGACTCCCTGCTGATTCAGTGATCAGCCGTGAAACAGTGATTCTGTTCAAATTCCCTATAAAATCATAAATGATTTCCTTTGAGCTAAATTGACTTGTTTCCCTTATATATATTACTTATATATTTACAATTTCTACATACTATTGGTGGAGAATGCGGGCAGATTAATCTAAATTGTGAGCATAAACCAAGTTATTTAATCTTTTCTATTGTTGCGGATGAAAGATGAGACGCTTCTGAGACTAGTGTGTGTGTGAGCGCGCGTGTGACGTCAGCTGCGCGCGCCCTGTTTGAATGAACGCAGAGAAGCCTGTAACTCGAGTCCGCCTCTTTGTTCAACTGCAGTAAATGAACTTAAAGTTATCTGAGATCGTACAAAAAGGTTGAAATTGAGCGTGTTCCTCTTTTCTGTAAAGCCTTGTTTTATAGCTGAATTGATGTTCTGCGGGTTCCAGATCATTAAATAGCTATACTCTCGAATCTCAGTTACTGTTAGCCGATCGGAGCTAAACTGCAATAGTTAAAAGGGAAATAAATCGGTGGATAAAGAATAGTCTTGAGCGTGTTCCTCAATTCTATTTATCAAAGCCTAGTCTGATTGCCAGTGCGTGTTCCACTGCCAAATCAAAGGCTATTCGACTCCCCTGGGTTAAACATTATAGAATAATGCTTGCCTGTTTGTGTACACTGTTCACAAAGTGAATTAAATCTCCGAGAGGGATTTGAATGGGAGTTTTTAAAAGCTTGATCAAGTAAAGTGAACCAACAGCGAAGAAAACCTGTTGTGTTTATGTCCAGAGAAATTGGCACACTTTTATGATCCGATCACTGTTTTCCCTAGCTGAAGCACGAAACTGCTATTTGAATAAAGTTTAATCAAACTCGGAACGAACTGAGAGTTTAAGCGCCACATCGCAGAACCAACTAAAAGCGGTGTTGTTATTTGTACAGTGTTGAAATGCGCCGACATTTCATGTAACATGCTTAACTGTACTTGCAATGCCTATGCTAGTCCACTAGAGTTTGTTTTGGTTGCCACAGGTACGATCGTGACACGGAAGTCTTAACCTACTTCCGGAGCAACTCTGAACTGCGCACGCGCAGCACATCGATGCTATTGTAAACAAACTCCAGACTGTGCTAGGCTAACGAAACGGTTGTGTTTACATTGAAGTCTATGCTAAAGCCATTAGCTTCAAAGTTAGCATTTAACATCCAGTGGTTGAATAGTGTGTGTATGAAAAGCTAAAGTGGTTTAACCTTGTTAAACATCTCAACTAATACACTTGTTGGTCTTTCTCTTTCTTATTTCTCTAATTTCTCACTTCTTACCACTTATTTGCATTTTACTAGAAAGGGAAATACGAGTTCACAATTATTAATTGTGCCAAATTCAAAATTTAATTAAAACATTAGATTTATTTGGAATCATTCAAATTTCCCCTCAGATCATTTCATATGATCATTACTTCTAGTATTCTCTTTTGGGCCTAATTATTTTAGGTACGAATAAGCCTTGAACTTTGAAAGTTTAAGTAAACTTATTCTATCTAATTTATTTATTCCCATATCAATAGATTCTATTCAAACTTATACTCACTCATTATTTTATTGCGTTTTACCCCTCTTTCTTCCTGTTTTGGTTATACACTTAGCCACTACTATTGTTATTCACTGATTTCCTCCTTCATTTAATTTCATTTTGCTTATTTTGCCCATTTATTACTTTTCAATTTTACCTTGTCTTACTATTTTCTTTCCTCTGTGTATCCTAGCTCGGGAACACACACTCGAGGCTCATAGGAGACATTGTTATCCCTCACTACGAGTTCAAATAAATTAAAGAGACAAATCTCTTTCACCCAAAATTTATTTTTGTTGATAGTTGTGTAGCAACTGAAAACCACACTCTACTCGTAGTCGGGCATAACCGCATGCTAGTGGACCCGATCCACTCGACTTACTGTCTCTTTCCTTTCTCTCCTGTTCTCTCCATTTTCTTTCCTCTTCACTTTTCACATTTGTAGGGACCTATGTAAGAACCATCAATCAATTCTAAGTGAATGAGATACATAGTCTTGTAAAAAAAAAAAAGACTACTCATCTTTATGAATTTGATTGTAATCAAACCCTCTTTCGTTCTTCCTAGCCTCCCCACATTTGAAAACGCAATCCAAATTTTAACATCTCATCCAACGCTGAGATCAATTTTAATAGAGATAAGTTTTGATCAATCGTTGCCTTCGCAGCCTCCCTGGTGAGCGGTCCAACTGTAAGGTGTATGATGTCAATCTTGTCAGACTAAGAAAAGAGATATCAGAATTATTATTATTATTATTATTCCTTTGTCTACTACAGAGACTTAATAATATTGTTTGCCTTGATAACAACATTTAATTGAGAAAAAAAAATTTCCTCATTTGAAAAACAAAAGGAATTGTTTCTTTTAATTGAATTTGTTTTTCACCTGTTTCTCTCTTTTCCCTCTTCCTCATTAGAGTGACGAAGTCTTCACATCTCTAGTCTACCTAGATACCCTGAGACCAACACAGTCATCACCACATTACACTAAGTGGTTCAAAATCACTGACACAACACTTAGTTGTCGCACCACACATAGGCTTCTACTCCACACAGATCTGTGTCAGTCTCTCTTCTCCCTAGCGTGCCAACATGCCGCAGACTGCAGACCCCTTTGCACAAGGGGAAGATGTGAACACTTGGCTGAGAGGCACGACAGACAGCCTCACCCCCAAGATGTTTGAACTGTTATTATTTTTAATAATAATCCTAATCCTGAGAAGATTCCTGACACAAGATTCAAGCCAAAACGACAACCACGAGGAGCTTGTTAAAATCACCAGCTCCCTAAGCTATGCCTTCATGACCCAGCTGAAACTGAGCGACAAGCACATCACCCACCTTCAAGAGGAACTGACATGTGCTCAACGCCGTATAGACAAGCTGGAAGTGAAAGTTCAAGATCAACTCAAAGCACCCAACGAGAGGGAGCGGGAAACAACGGAACAAGTTAAGGAGCTCCAAACAGCCCTGACAGCAGCTCAGCTCGATCAACAACATGCAAAGGCTGCCCAGAAAGACCTGGTAAACAGACTCCAGTATGCCGAACAGCTTCTAGAGAAAGCCAAGAATGACATCAGCGACAAGAATGCTGAAATCAGTGCCTTAAAAGACCACCTTGAAAGGTATGGAACTGAAATGGACGATCTGATCCAACAACTAAACGACACTAACGATGAGCTCTATATGGTCAGAAAAGAACTCAAACCTGCTTATGAGCAGAAACTAGAGCCAAGGCGAGAGAAACACCTCTCAGCCTCACCTCTGCTGAGCAGAGCAGAGTCCTGCATCCAAGAACTGGTACGCAACGAAAGAAGCGAAGGGCCACAACCCAAAACCTCACCTGCCCTCGCCACAGAACTCTTTCCTGTCAACGAAAGACAACAGCCCATCCAAGCAGACCTTGGAGCTGCACATGGGATGACCATCAAAGACCTCGACAAGCTGTCTAGAAACATCAGCAAGTTCAACCCGAACTCCACAGAGGGCCACACCATCCAGGCCCATCTGCAAGATATCGACTTTTATCTAGAAATGAGACCTCATGTGACTGACAGAGACTGGTTATACCTCCTTAGAGCCACGCCCAGTTCCGAGGTACGAAACTTCCTAGATCGACAGCCCAGTCAAACGAAGTCAGACTACCAGCTACTTCGTGAGGTCCTGATTAAAGAGTTTAAAGACCCTGAGTCTGAACATGGACTGTTAACTGCCTTAGAAACCAAACAGGGTCGACAAGAGACTCCACAAGCTTACTACAACCGACTCCGACAAGCCTACTTTGGTGCACACAACGAACCTGACCTTGAAGAGGATGTGAACTTCAAAAGCCTCTTCCTAAGAAATGTGCACCCTGGAGTCAGCCACCATCTAGGCGTCATGGCCTGTCCACGCTCCATGACCATCCAACAGTTGCGTGACCTAACACAGAAGGCCTACAACAAGCCGAAGATGGCCTCAAAGAAAGGTAACAAAAGCTCCACACTCTTGAACTCTGTCACCAAAGACTCAAGCCTTGCACTGGACGACACCCAGTTGCATCACGACACCAGAGTCCTCCATCAAGGGCACAGAGAACGTGACCCCTATGTCCACGACAGCTATCAGCCCAACCGCTGGAAAAATCCATGGGACCAGCCACGCTTCTCAAGAAACCTAAAAGATAAGAACAACTGGAAACCTAACCAGACATCCAAAGGTAATCGCCTGACTCATCCAAGAGCAACTCGTGTGGGTAAGCGACAACGAAACCCACCTCAGCATCACTCAGACATGCACAGTGCTGAGTATGCACAATAACAATACAGCTTACCATCAGAAGACATGGAACAAGTCATGAGACAACTGAATGAGTTCCTTCAAGATAAGCTGAACATGGATGGCCACGAAATTGAGTCATGCTCGCTGTGACCAGCGACAGAACGGAAGGCCGGTGATCACATGGTACACCACCATGTCAGAGATGACAAGCACCTGTTCAACAACCACCCAGAACGAGCAAGTCTCACCGCCAACCGTTGATGAAAACTGAGGTACCAGAGAACATCACCTCAGTCATCCATCACTCACTAGCAAACTGCTAAATTAACTCCAACTCCAAGAACCACATTCCTGTCTGTGCAACAGCAACCACCAAAGCACAGAAGGTCAGAAAGTCTGCCACATCCAGAAGGCAGCACAAGAGGAATGCAACATAGGAGACGAAGTTTGCATCCCAGCTTCACACAGCCATGCCAAACTACCTCCGACTGTCTGCTAAAAAAAAAAAAAAAAAAAAAAAAAAAAAAAAACTTTCTGCCTTTCTGGACTGACCCCCATTAGATCATGGACACGCCCTCATCCAAGCCAAGGATGCAGAGAGCCCGTCTTCACTGACATACCCGAAAAGGGGGGAGACAACACAGACTGAAACAGAGCTGACCACACTTACACTACACCACTAACACACACAACATTACCTACAACCAGAGGTAACCACATCTACTGATAACACATTCAACCAACATATTCTTCCCACAGGTAGAATATCCAAATTTTAGCATAACAAAGTTACATACACCACCATGAAGGAACATGCAGCTATCCTCATAATAGTTAGAACACCTGACACTAAGTTAAGGTACATGACTCCCTAGCTGCACATGACATCCTAGCTCAACAGTAGTTCCAAGTCATGCTAGGAAAACCCACAGCAGCTGTGTTTTTGTTTTGTTCTTCTTTTATCTATCCTTTTCCTTCCCCTTTCTTTAGTAGGTGAAACACCTAAACACCCTGCAAGGGTCAAAGGTCTGATATTAGGATTGACTCACCACACCTAATATCCGCAAGCCACTCTAAACCGAATGGAAGCCAGAGAGCTCCACGCACGATAGGTTAATTCATTTTACCACAAATGATGTCACCATAAACTTAAAGGTGAACATTCTTAAGTTGACAATTTAGAAGAAACAAACTAATTTTATCACAAAATTTGATCGAAGAGTCAACGTACTAAACTAAATTAGAACAACAATTTCCAAAATTGAACTAAAACTATTCAGTTTACCAAACTATATTGAATATTGAATTGAATATAACCGCCTGTACCCGAATAACCTGATGCCCTGCACCAGTACAGTAACGGTCACGGAGATGTTGTCTTGTTGTTTGCTGTGTTTGTGTCTGCTTCTTCTGCCTCTGTTTTTCCAGCGCTCGACGATGTCTTCAGCCAAACACCTCGCCGATCGAAGGGGGGTATGTAGGATCAGAATGAGTCAGACAAAGTTAAGATTCGATCCGAACGTTGAAACATGAGGAGCCGAAATTCCAGAGAGGATCCCAAGGCTGCAACAGGATGTTCGTCATAAATCAGATTCCTAGCTCCAGCCCTCTGAAGAAAGCAAACCAACAAGCCTCTTTCACAGAACAGCTTGCAACATTCAAACAAAAGAACATTTATTGATAATTCCAATTCAGGAAGGAGACGGTCAAATTTGGGGCAAGTAATCAGAACTGATGATCAAAGAGATGGCCGTTACTTGTAAATCTGTGATCGAAATCACGAGCTAGAGACTTCATTGGGTGGGTCAACCCAGCTCTCTACATAGGAGACAAAGACGGAGACTGAAATTCCTTAAGAGACCTTTTAACCTCTCTAGTCTTCACAGAGAACATGTCCTTATGTTCACAGAACGGTACAGAAACTGCCTTTTCACATATAGATGCACCAAAATCATCTTAAAAGGACTTATCATGTTTATGCATAACCCCATATCATGTATGTAACCCACACGATTAACCATCATGTTTTAATCACATATTATGTATGTATTTTAATAACTAGGGAATAGTTTAAGAGTTCATATCCTTGTGTGGTATGTATGAGTTTGAAAAATCATGCTTTAAATGTTTCTTCCAATCAATTCTTTGTCAAATGTACCATAGTCTTGTTAGAGAAATCATGTCCAAAATTGTACTCTGTAAGAGCGGGAAAATTTGGACCATATGACTGATAAGATAACATGTTAGATTTATGAATGGGGAGGAGAAACATACAACACCACGAGCCAAGATCATTTCTAATTGGTCAAGACGTCCAGATAGGACGGTCTAGAAACCGAGTTTAAATACTCAGGACAGCTCTTCTCTTGGCTCTCTTCCTCTGCTTCTCTTCTTCTTCTCTTTTGCCACCGCGTTTCGACGCTGCTCTTTGAGCGTGCTCTGGCCTACATGCCAGCTGCCAACACAATGAGAAGTAAAACCACCTAGTCTCGTTACATTCTTTTATTCTTTTACTTTAATTTCTTGTCTTTCCGTGAGAGTTTTGTTAAGTTAAGTTTGCCGCAAAGTCCAGCTTCGACTGCACCCGCCCAAACTTCAACCAGACCAACTCCGCATCAAGAGCCAACGCCCAAGACCTCACTACGAAAGACCACTGAACTCAGCCAATCAGCAACCTCGGGAAACCCCTTTCTCCAAAGACGACAAGGACACAAGGGAATCCCTTAAGGCAACACAAGCAAGTACAACCTCCAGACTTTTGCTGAGTCGGTGCAGTTTAATATAAATTTTAGCCTCATTGAGAAACTCAATGCGAGGGTCAAATGATTGATGGTTCAGGTCTATAGGCAATTGCACATATTGCTGTAAACTTGGGATTTCACATTTTCATTCTTTAAACTCATCCTTTCCTCTCTTTCTGCAACGTGTGAATGTGTGAATGCGTGTGTTCATGTGTTAGATTAGATTAGTTTACATGTCTTAGGTTTATATAAATAAAGTCTTATTTATATTGAAAAGAGAAGTATCTTGTGTTTTGTGCTTACAAGTTAATGTCTTAATCTGCCGATCTTGTTACTGTGCTTATTAATAGTGTGTTCACTATATTTTGGATTTTAATATCCAGTGCAGAGTTGATGTTATACGGCTCGTTCAGTGACTCGCTGCTGATTCAGTGATCAGCCGTGAAACAGTGATTCTGTTCAAATTCCCTATAAAATCATAAATGATTTCCTTTGAGCTAAATTGACTTGTTTCCCTTATATATATTACTTATATATTTACAATTTCTACACCTTAAACAATGAATATCAACTAAACAAATTCAGGGTGACAGCTAACATGAGCTGAAGTACATGTGTAGTGGTTACAAATAATTAAAAGAAATAAAAAGAAAAAATATTTTTTTCTAAATATTTCATTGTTGCCATGAGAAAAAAAAAAAGAAATTAAATATCATTAATGTGTGATCTAAATTGTGTATTAACTAAGTATGATCTTGGTGGATAACGATTAATATTTCCTGCCGAGATTGGTATGGACGATCGATTACTTCTGTCTTTAGATTCGTTCACCTGCTGGGGGAGGGGGGCGCACTGCTCAAACAATACACAGACTCAGAAAGTGAAGCAGCAGCTCAATTTACACAAAATAGGGAAACATGAAACTGGCAGATGTGATAAATGTGGGAATCCAGAAACAGTAAAGCACATTCTTCTAGAATGTGATGCATATGAAAGAGAAAGAAATCAACTTAATCACAAATTAGGTTTGATGGGATATGATAAAGTATCACTCAATATATTACTAGGGAATAGACAAATGCAATCAAGGATTAAAGAAGTTTTCAATTATCTAATAAAGACAGGAAATATGGAAAGAATATAATTTTGTAGTAATTAAGGATTATTTGTAATTATTTATTTATTTACTTTTTGGTGGGGTTATTTTATAATTTTTTTTTTATTTATTTATTTATTTTTTTTATATATAAATATATCTTTCTCTCTACCAAATCTATGTTCACTCCACACTCCAGATCAGTAGGTGGCGGTAATGCACCTTTAAGTTGGTTTGCCAAAACCGCCAAAAAAACATCAGAAGAAGAAGAAGCAGCAGCAGCAGCTCCGTGCCCTGTGTCTTTATTGTCTTAATATCTCCCCTCACCAGGTATGAAATGTATAAACTGTCATGGAAATTCGTTTCATATATGTTAATGGTGTGAACATGGCAAATGTCATACACTAAAGTGTGTAAATAGATGTTTAAAAAGTTCGATTCAACGCATGTGTACCATGCGCTCCACACGTGAATGCTAAGCTAATGGCGGATAACGTGACTACAGAAATGTGAAAATGGAGTGAATTTACAGATATATAATGTGTTTTGACAGTTGATATAACAGATAAGAGTTATAAGTTTCAAGTGAAAGTGTTGAAAATAGAAATCAGTTGTTTCATGAGAAAGTGTAATGAATGTGTTTGTTCAAGTAGTGTATAAAAAGATATAATTATTTTTGCTAACATTTGCAATAATTCCAGGGCTCATTTAAGTACTTTAAGAGAGTTGAAGACATGAAACATGGTACATAAGTTAAGATGTTAAACAGTTTTCATAATGTGCATTGCATTCCAAGTGTTTATTAAAATATGTTTAATTGGTGGAAAACAGTACCTGATGATATGTATTTGTCACTTCTGATTTTTCTGCATATTGTGACTTTAGCTAAGGAGACGTTTCTGTGTTTTATGTTTATTGATATGTGAAAATGTAGAAATAATTGCATTAATGAAAAAAACAATACACAGACGCAGAAAGTGAAGCAGCAGCTCTATGCCCTGTGTCTTTATTGACTGAATATCTTCCCTCACCAGGCGGTGAGGGCACTACATTTTGGAAGCCCCAGCGAGGATGAGTGCAGTGCGAGTTGGCTTCCAGTGACGACAGCCCGCTTCCAGTGTCATTCAGCCTACTACTCAGCCCAGGTGACCAGTGGAGTGAAGAAGTTCGGTGTCCGTGTCAAGCCAGGAAGGAAAGTGCAAGCAATCTGAGGTTGATCTTTGATACCAGAAGCGCTACAGGTTTTCCAGCAAGCTACGGACATTTATTCTCACTTTGCACACATCGAAAGACTGAGTAACCCATAGATCACGTAGAGGACTTGAAGCTTGAGGTGATAGGAGCATTATATGCTCTCTCAAAAGAAAATCTTCTCGAATTATGTGAGTTTCTAAGAATTGACTGTTAAAATGCCATCAACCAAAGCCGTTCATTTCTTATTTCTGTGATTGTGAGACACATTGAGAGAGAGGCATTAGAGGAGCTAGAAGATGCTAGTATGTCAGAGCTTTTGTGTCTAAAAGATAAAATCAGTGAAATTCAGAGGGTTAATGGAAACAGTGATCCAGAAAAACACACAACACAGACCTCTAAGAGAGTGGCTTTAGACCCAGTAGCAGAAACTACAGAGCAGGAAAAACTGCAAAAGGAAATTGACACTCTACAATTACCTCTGCAAAAGCTAATCGAGCAAAAGCAAGGAGCAGCAAAGCACACATACCAAAACACTAGCAGCCAACAAAACATAAACATACCACAAAGCCCTTATGCATTACAAAGCATAAACATACAGCAAGACACAAGCACATACCTGCATCCAGTGCCATCTCGACCAGTCATGCTTCCCTGGAATAAAGAGTTCAAAATATCAGGACAGATCGGTGAGCATGGACAAAAAGACAAACTCACCTTTTCAAGTTTGGCTCATCAAATTGAGCATGGACTGAGTAGGGGGGTTTCAGAACTTGAAATGGTGGATGCAGTAATCAGAGCAATAGCACCAGGCATGCAGCTGAGCAGCTATCTGGAAGGAAAACAAAATCTAACCCTGCCCATTCTAAGACGTATCCTGCGAGCACATTATCAAGAAAAAGGTGCAACTGAATTGTACAAGCAGCTTACCTCAGAAGTACAGAGTAGCAAGGAGACTCCACAAAGTTTTCTAGTTCGGTGTCTTGATTTGAGGCAAAAGATCCTGTTTGCTTCCCAAGAGGCAGAATCTAGTCTGAAATATGACCCGAACCTTGTTCAGAGCATGTTTCTCCACACCGTCCTTACTGGTTTACAAAATGATAGTATCAGAAGTGACCTACAACCTTACCTGACGAGAACTGATGTGAGTGATGAACTTCTCTTAGACAAGGTCAATGTTGCTTGTGCAAACGAAACAGAGCGTCAAAACAAGAAGAAGCTTCTATCCCAACAGCATCCCACCAAAGTAAATCCCGTGCAAGTTAATGAAGTTGCTGCTGAAAAGAAAGCAAAGACACAGTATCACAAAAACGCAGAAAAACTTGAACCTGACATTTTGAGTGAGTTAAAAGAAATCCGGTCTGACATGGGATTGTTGAAGGATCTCAGGTGTCTCAAATTAAAGAATCCATACGACAGCCTCAGATCATGTCCACACAGTGTCCCACCTATGTGAGGGATCAAACCAGTATGCAACCACCTCAGTCTCCATACCCGCCTCCATGTTATCTGCAGCCCTACGACAGGAGAAGGGGATCATTCCAACAGCAACAGTGGCTTCCTGCACAATGCTACCACCCTCCTCCAGTCAATTTGCGGAAATGCTTGGCATGTCAGCAAAGCGGATTGGATGTGTACTACACTCATTGTTATAGATGTGGCAGTAGCGACCATTTTCTGGCAGGTTGCAGAGTCTGAGGGCCAATAATGTACAGAGACCAGTCGTTAGAGACGGGGTCACAACTGCAGGACAGGGAGTGACCAGCTGTACATTGAAGTCCCCACAAAGCTGTGCACACTGTGGTGTTGTGAATCCTGGCCTCATCTTGCGACAATGTGCTGTCTGTAAGCAAACACTGTATTGCTCCAAAGCCTGTCAAACTAATCACTGGACAGAACATAAGAAACGATGCAAACAATTTTCCAATGTTAATATAAATTTTACCGTGCTTGAAAGGAAACCAAAAGCAAAAAGGTCTACTTGTACTGCTTTTGTAGGGAAGCAGTGTCTTGTACCATGTTACATTCAAGGCCAGCTTGTTGATGCATTATGGGATACAGGATCTCAGGTCTGTATAGTGGACGAAGTGTGGAAGAGGGAACACTTACCGAATACCAGACTGAGGAATGTGGCTGATGTACTTGATGCCCCTGAAGGACTCCGTTTAGTGGCAGCGAATGGACAGAAAATACCATATATAGGATGGATGGAAGTGACTTTTGGTTTAGCATTGAATGCAGTGGAAACAGATAAACTGGTCATACCTGTGTTGGTGATGAGAGGTAGTCAGCTCTGTCATCCGATCATCGGATATAATGTGATCGAGCAAGTGGTGAATGACAAGGGAATAACTCAGCCAATGACCAGTGGGTTCCAGGGAACAACTTGTCCTAGTCCAGCAGCAGAAACAATTCTAGCTTTCATCAAACAAATCCATGCTGAGACACCATGTGAATATACAGTGAAAACAACAAAGGAGAATGTTCATGTGCCCAAACATACATCGGTCCAGGTGGAATGTAGAGTACAGTCATACCGACCAAAGGAAGAGACATTGCTTATCTTTGTGTGGACAATGTGGACAATCCCTCTGTCCACATTAACTCACAGTGGACAGAGGGATTGGAGTTCTGCGAGACTATTGTGACTCTGCGACCATATACTTCTCCACATATAATTGTCAGTGTACAAAACCCAACAGACCATGACTTAATGTTAACAGGTAAGACAGTCATCGGCACAGTTCAAAAAGTACAGACCGTCTATCCAGCTGCTGTTCTGGAGGGACCTGGTTTAGCTTCTGTAGGAATTAATAAGGTAGAAACTGAAGTCAGCTATACCTCTGACACTACCTGTGTTCTGCCAGTCGATTTAAGCCATCTCAGTGAGCCTGAAAAACAAATTGTGCAACAAATGTTGAAGGAAGAAGCGGCTTCATTTTCAAAATCCGAGAATGACATCGGATGCATAGAGAATCTACAATTGGCTATTTCATTGAAAGACACTATTCCAGTTGCACGAACTTATCAATCAGTCCCTAAACCTCTCTACCAAGAGATGAAAGATTATTTGCATGATCTTATCGCACAGGGATGGGTGCAGAAATCAAACTCGCCATATGCCTCGCCAGTAGTATGCGTTCGAAAAAAAGATGGTAGTTTGCGCCTATGTATTGATTATAGGGAGTTGGACCGGAAAATGCATCCTGACAGGCAGGCTATTCCACGCATGCAAGACATAATGGACGGCTTGGGCGGAAATTCCTGGTTTACGCTTCTTGACCAGGGGGAAGCGTATCATCAGGGCTTCATGGCCAAGGAGAGCAGACCCTTAACAGCCTTCGTGACCCCTTGGGGGTTATACGAGTGGATTAGGATACCGTTTGGCCTGATGAACGCACCGTCAGCTTTCCAGCGTTGCATGGAGGAGTGTCTTGGTGAACTAAGGGATACCATCTGCGTTCCTTACCTAGATGACACCTTAGTTTTCAGTCGAACCTTTGAAGACCATGTGGATGATGTAAGGAAAGTCCTGCAAAGATTAAGACAATATGGGATAAAACTGAAGCCCGGCAAGTGTGAATTGTTTAAACGTGAGGTGCGATACCTTGGGAGGATCGTCTCTGCGGAAGGTAGTAAGATGGACCCGGCCGATACAGCTGCTGTGCGAAATCTGAAAGACAAAAGACCAAACACAGTGGAACAGTTGAGAGCGGTCATGGATCTGTTGAGCTATTATAGACAGTATATAAGAGGTTTCTCCAAAATTGCGAGTCCGCTGTACGACCTGCTGAAAGAAGCGGAGACAGGGAAGGAGGAATGTAAGGAGACAAGGAACCGACAGGCTAAAGGAAAGAAAAGGGGAGTGCCTTCTCACAGACCGATTGTGTGGATGGACAAGCATTTACATTTACATTTAGTCATTTAGCAGACGCTTTTATCCAAAGCGACTTACAATTGGGGAATACATAAAGCGATACGTCTTGAAGAGGCAATCAGACAGAGGAAGTGCTTGTAACAACAAGTCTCAGGCATTGTTCAAATAAGTACAAGCTAGAAAGGAAAGGAATAAATAAAGAGAAAGAATTTTTTTTTTTTTTTTTTTTAGGATGAAGTCAAGTAGTGCTGAAAGAGATGAGTTTTCAGTTGTTGCTTAAAGATTGGTAGGGATCCAGCATTCCGGATAGGGGTGGGAAGATCATTCCACCAGCCAGGAATGGTGAATGAGAATGTTCTGGAGAGTGATTTTAAGCCTCTCTGTGATGGTACCACGAGGCGTCGCTCACTAGCAGATCTCAGACTTCTGGAGGGGGTGTAGATTCGTAATAGTGAGTGGAAGTAGGCGGGTGCTGAGCCTGTGGTTGTTCTATATGCAAGCATCAGTGTCTTGAACTTGATCCGAGCTGCAACTGGTAGCCAGTGCAAGGAGATAAAGAGAGGTGTAACATGGGCTCTTTTGGGCTCATTGAAGACCAGACGTGCCGCTGCATTCTGAATCATTTGTAGAGGTTTGATTGTGTTTGATGGAAGTCCAGCCAGAAGAGCATTGCAGTAGTCCAGCCTAGAAATGACAAGGGCCTGGACAAGAAGTTGTGCACCATGCTCTGTCAGAAAGGGCCTGATCTTTCTGATGTTGTGTAGTGCAAACCTGCAAGATCGAGCGGTCTTTGCAATGTGCTCTTTGAAGGTCAATTGGTCATCAAAGATTACACCGAGATTTCTGACCGAAGTTGATGGGGCAATAGTTGATGAACCTAACTGAATCGTGAAGTCATGCTGTAGGGTTGGAGTAGCAGGGAAGACAAGAAGCTCAGTCTTTGCCAGGTTGAGCTGTAGGTGATGTTCTTTCATCCATGCCGAGATGTCCGCCAGGCAGCCTGAGATCCGTACAGCTACTGTTGGATCATCTGGTTGAAAAGAGAGATAGAGCTGTGTGTCATCAGCGTAGCAATGGTAGGAGAAGCCATGTGCCTGTATGATGGGACCCAATGATGTCGTGTATGTGGAGAAGAGGAGGGGTCCAAGAACCGATCCCTGAGGAACCCCAGTGACCAGTTGATGTGCTTTGGATACCTCACCTCCCCAGGCCACCCTGAAAGACCTACCAGTGAGATAGGATTCAAACCAGCAAAGTGGAATCCCAGTGATGCCCAGAGATGAGAGGGTAGACAGGAGGATCTGATGATTAACAGTGTCAAACGCAGCAGATAGATCCAGCAGAATGAGGACTGATGATTTGGAGTCTGCTTTTGCAATTCGCAGGGCTTCAGTGACTGAGAGTAGCGCCGTCTCAGTTGAATGGCCACTCCTGAAACCTGACTGTTTAGCATCCAGTTTGTTGTTCTGTGAAAGAAACAATGAGACCTGGTTGAAGACAACTCGTTCGAGTGTTTTCGCTATGAATGGAAGGAGAGAGACAGGTCTGTAGTTTTCAGTAAGAGAAGTGTTTAATGTAGGTTTCTTGAGCAGTGGGGTTACCACTGCTCAAGAAACAAGCACCAGGAGATATTGGAGGGGCTGATATTGGAGGGGCTGATAGATTGTTTGGTTGAGCCACCAGTACTTGCATTTCCGGACTTCTCACAGTCGTTTGTGCTCCATACTGACACATCAAATCAAGGTCTCGGGGCAGTTCTATATCAGAAGCAAGGTGGAAAGCTTAGAGTTATTGCTTATGGGTCCCGGGCACTGACGGCTGCAGAAAAGAATTATCACCTCCACTCAGGGAAATTGGAGTTTCTTGCCCTGAAGTGGGCAGTCATGGAAAAATTTAGGGATTATTTGTACTATGCCCCTACGTTTACCATGTATAGCGACAATAACCCACTCACTTACGTTTTAACCAGTGCAAAGCTAAATGCGACAGGATGTAGATGGGTGGCAGAACTTGCGGATTTTCATTTTAATATCAAATACCGACCCGGCAAAGAAAATGTGGACGCAGACAGCCTATCAAGAATGCCCTTGGATATTGAGACACTAATGAAAGAATGCACAGAGGAATTACCATCTGACTGCGTCGAAGCAACCATCCAATCAGTAGAGGTACCGCATCCCAACTTGTCCTGGACTGCAGTGATTTCTCTTGACGACACCGTGGCAACCGAGCATGCAGGTGAGCCATTATCTGTAGAGGAGATCATACAAGCACAGCAAAACGATGACCACATTGGACCTGTCTTACAGTTTAAGCTTTCAGATAAGAAGCCAACAGGACATTTGTTTAAGACCGTGAGTGCCAAAAGTAAATGCTTACTGCGTAGTTGGGACAAGCTTTTCCTAGGAGACGATGGCATCCTCCTTAGGAGGACAAATACCCGGACACAGCTAGTTCTACCTGCGAAGTACAAGCAGCGTGTTTTGAGAGAACTACACGATAACATGGGTCATCAAGGTCTTGATCGAACCATGTCTTTAATCAAGGAATGGTTCTATTGGCCACAAATGCACATTGATGTTGATCACTACGTCACCAAGAGTTGTGTTTGCCTGAAACAGAAGAAACCGGGTAAAGAGACCAGAGCACCACTCCAGAACATTGTTACTACTCACCCGTTCGAGCTAGTTTCCATCGGCTTCTTACACCTGGATAAATGTAAAGGAGGGTATCAGTATATCTTAATTGTAGTTGACCACTTCACACGATTCGCACAAGCCTACACAACTACCTCAAAATCGGCTAAAACTGTTGTTGACAAGTTGTTTAATGACTACACTCTGAAGTTCGGGTTCCCGCAAAGAATCCATCATGACCAAGGAGGGGAGTTCGAAAACCAGCTGGTTGCTCAGTTGAAGAAGAGTTGTGGAGTTGCTGGATCAAGAACCACGCCGTACCACCCCCAAGGAAATGGGCAGGTTGAACGTTTCAACCGAACGTTACTTCAGATGTTGAAGACGTTGACTGGAAATCAGAAAACAAATTGGAAGGAATCCCTAAACAAACTCATTTTTGCATATAACAACACAAAATGTGAAGTTACAGGATTTTCACCATTCTACTTACTGTTCGGAAGGTCCCCGAGACTACCCGTTGATCTACTGTTCAGCTTGACATCTGGAACAGAAACTATTGATTATAAGGAGTATGTGAAGAGATGGAGACGAGATGCAGGAAGCATTGGAAATCACCAGACAGACTGCAAAGAAGATGGCAGAAAGGAACAAGAAGAACTATGATGGAAAAGTGCGAGGTTCTGTGTTATGTCCTGGGGATCGCGTCTTAGTGAAGAACTTGACACCTAGGGGTGGGACTGGGAAGCTTCGAAATCACTGGGAAGATGTTGTACATATGGTAGTCCGTCAAGTGGGAGGAGAGGGCCCAATTTACGAAGTGAGACCAGAACAAGGTAAAGGAAGATCACGTGTTCTCCACCGTAACCTCTTGATGCCTTGTGAGTATCTTTCATTGGAGATTGATCTGGATAGGGAAGGAAGAACAAAGGGACCAGTGAAAAGATCAAAACCAGTAAGAAGACGTGAACCAGGTCCAGAAGAAGAGGAGGAAGAGGATGAAGGTTATCCTTACTATGGTTACCTACCTGCCATCCAGCCTCAGAACCCTGGGCAAGAAAGCGTCGAGATCGGAGATGAAAATGTACCTGAAGTCCAGTTTCAACAACCTGAGGAAGGAAACAGAGGGTTAGTAAATGAAGACTTACCATTTATCTGGTCTGGTGAACCTGAAAAGGAAGGAGAAGAAATTAGCCAAGAGGCAGAAAAGGATCATGGGATAGAAGTTCAAATGGAAGAGGAGATACCTCAACAGGAAGTTGTTGTGATGGAGGAGGAACAACTGGGAGGGAGATCTGATGACATAGAAGATGAACATGTAACACAGTGTGAGAATAACAGGGAGGCAGGACAGGAAAACAGATGGCCTCAGAGGGAAAGGAAACCACCAAAGACATTTACTTATGATTGTTTGGGCACTCCGGCATGTTATAATGTTGGTCGTACAAACACAATGGTGTTCCAATCCATGCCATATGGGATACAGAACTTAACTCCATGGACCTACCTAGTGCAACAGTATGAGCCAGTGTACTCGTATGTATATTGAAGAAACTGAGGTAATGGAGAAAAAGAATGGAATTTAAGAAGAAGAAAGACTATGTAGTTCCCAACATATGCCTCTATTCATAACATGCAGTACACACAAGCAGTGAGACATTGCATACAAACAGTAGGGCATTAATATCACAAGATATTGTCAAGAGAAAGTAAATTTCTTAGTTGGGTTAAGAAAAGGGAGAGTAATGTCGGGACAACATTAATTTTGACGGGGAGAGTGTAGTGGTTACAAATAATTAAAAGAAATAAAAAGAAAAATTATTTTTTTCTAAATATGTCATTGTTGCCATGAGGAAAAAAAGAAATTAAATATCATTAATGTGTGATCTAAGTTGTGTATTAACTAAGTATGATCTTGGTGGATAACGATTAATATTTCCTGCCGAGATTGGTATGGACGATCGATTACTTCTATCTTTAGATTTGTTCACCTGCTGGGGGAGGGGGGCGCGCTGCTCAAACAATACACAGACTCAGAAAGTGAAGCAGCAGCTCCGTGCCCTGTGTCTTTATTGACTTAATATCTTCCCTCACCAGGTATGAAATGTATAAACTGTCATGGAAATTCGTTTCATATATGTTAATGGTGTGAACATGGCAAATGTCATACACTAAAGTGTGTAAATAGATGTTTAAAAAGTTCGATTCAACGCATGTGTACCACGCGCTCCACACGTGAATGCTAAGCTAATGGCGGATAACGTGATTACAGAAATGTGAAAATGGAGTGAATTTACAGATATATAATGTGTTTTGACAGTTGATATAACAGATAAGAGTTATAAGTTTCAAGTGAAAGTGTTGAAAATAGAAATCAGTTGTTTCACGAGAAAGTGTAATGAATGTGTTTGTGCAAGTAGTGTATAAAAAGATATAATTATTTTTGCTAACATTTTCAATAATTCCAGGGCTCATTTAAGTACTTTAAGAGAGTTGAAGACATGAAACACGGTACATAAGTTAAGATGTTAAGCAGTATTCATAATGTGCATTGCATTCCAAGTGTTTACTAAAGTATGTTTAATTGGTGGAAAACAGTACCTGATGATATGTATTTGTCACTTCTGATTTTTCTGCATATTGTGACTTTAGCTGAGGAGACGTTTCTGTTTTATGTTTATTGATATGTGAAAATGTAGAAATAATTGCATTAATGAAAAAAACAATACACAGACGCAGAAAGTGAAGCAGCAGCTCCGTGCCCTGTGTCTTTATTGACTTAATATCTTCCCTCACCAGGCGGTGAGGGCACTACACATGAACTTACTTGGTTCATATAGCATACATACGCACACAACACCAAACTTGAGAAAAGCATCAAGTCCATTTTGCTTTCACCTACTCTGTGCGGGTCTATTTCTACAAGATGCTAATCACCTCCACCTGCTGGAAATGGGCGGAGTGTAGCGTCTTTACGTTTCTGTGTTGACAGCGCAATCAAACACTGGCTGATCACCAGTGGCCTGTAACACGAAGCTGGTTTCAGTTTTTACCCAGGTAAGTTCACCTTTAGTTTGAACAAACTCTGAGTTTTCAGGCTCAAGAAGATGGGTTGGGTTTGAATGGGTTTCGTCACCATGGTAACTTACGCCACACGGCTACCCTGCTCCAGAGCAGGTTTTATTCTGGGTTTGAGATTGCAAACCCAAACCTGACAAATCAGCTGTGAGCAAAGTGACATCTGATGCAATGAAGCCACTCCCCCGTATTGCTCGCTCCAAATTAAAGCAGTTTACAGTCAAAGAATTTTAGAGACAAAAAGAGAACAAACTTTTGCTGCAGCAGTTTATTCCTGCCTTATAAATGCATTTAAATTTATTATATTTTTAATAACGACATCTCTTAATCTTCAGCAGAAAAGTGAGTTGCGTTGACTCTCGCGAGAAGTGAATCCAGCTGACGCTTTGCTGACATTCTCCACGCTCCGTGTGATTGGCTGTTTGCTGCACGCGTCACACGTTCAGGTGTTAATCACAAACTCTGCTTCAAACTCTGAGTTGACAGAGGATGTATATATCTAGCTTTGTGAGCCCGCTGATCCTGACCTAAACCAGGTTGGCTTTATCAGGTTTTGTCAACTCAAAACTTACTCTGCAACTCTGAGTTTGTTCATCTCGCTTCATGCTACAGGCCACTTCAAAATAAGTGCACTTACAGCAGGCCTTTTTAACACACAGCATGGACTTTACTTTGTCAAAATGCTTATTCTGCTATTGTAGGCTCATTTTGTAAATGTAAGCTATTAATTTAAATCATAGAAAAGCGCAAACTGGGTGCTTAACCCTGTAAGTGTTACGGAAGCAGGCTCACACAACAGGTTAGATGTAAATACCAATATGATTTATTGAACAGCAGAGTAAATGTGACTGATTGCAGGTGAGTAGAAACTTCAATGGTAATAGTGATAAAGGATGAGAGCTGAAGAAATGTCTTTTGCCTTGCCAGGAACTCGTGGAAGCTGGGGAAACACACACCTCACTGTAAGGTTGGAGGAGCTGGACAGGAATCGCTGGAGGAGACAGACGCTGGAGTGTACACAGGAGGTAAGTAAACAAACAGGTAAGTCACTGGGATAGCTTTAGGAGTCCACTTCGTAGAAACGAGACCAGGCGTTTGAGTGCAGTGAGGTGTGTGTCTTTATAGTGCTTGGTTGATGATGATCTAATGACATACAGGTGTGCTCAATCAATATTCAGGTGAGGGTGTGCGTTGTGATTGGCTGGCGTGGGAGCCTGGCCGATCTGTGACAGTAAGGCCCACTGTTGTAATATTACGTCAGTTTTAGCTCCACTAAAATAAACCTGTACTTGTTTTTTAGCCTTTAAGATCACATTTACACAACTAGTAGGTCCTATTGTTCAGTGCTGCAATGTTGTTGGGTGGTATATTTTGTAAATGGGTCTGTTTACCGGGCCATAAACTCTAATTTTTTTTCTATGATTAGTAATATGTGTAGATCACGCAGATATTAAGGTACTGTTAAATACTTTGATTTGGTGGTGGTTGAGGAGATTCCCCCCTCAAGAGTGTAATTTTACATCATTGGGCTAGAGTGGCAGCAAAATGTGCACCTTACACATTACATGAATGAACTGTACTTCTCATTTGTTAGAAACATACTTTTTTGACCATTTTTGTCAGTGACAAAATATAATATTGATTTTTAATGTCTTATTTGTTACCATTTTGAGTTTTATTCCAAATTAAATGATTATTACAGTAAATTATAAGTTCGAGTTGAATTAAAAAATAAATGCTTTCTTTGAGAATTTTAAATTATTTGTAATGCAATATTTAAAACTATATTTTAAAATATACTTAACTGGTTCTGTTTTCTTTTCTGGGCTTAACTTGTTTGCTCAAATGTGTGCTTGATGCATGAGGGCCAGGTGATAATGTTCTGGGATGTGGGGGTTATACGTGCTATTATCATGATAAGTAGAGCACAATAAGCCATCAGACTGTATTGATTGAAATCTGTGGAATGTGTGATTTCTGCAAAATTGCTGAATTCTTGAAAATGTTTAAGTATGATTGGGTTTGAATTGCATTGAGATTATTTAGCCTTAAAAATAATCAGCTTTTTCTTTTCATTTCAGAAAGCTACTAGACAGGTAAGGTCATAATTTTATAATGTGTATGATGTCATTGATACCATCCAAAATGTGAACAGAGCCTTTGAGATGGATTCTGATACAAACAGTGTTGGGCACGTTACTTTAAAAAAGTAATTAGTTATAGTTACTAGTTACTTCTCACAAATAGTAACTGAGTTAGTAACTGAGTAACATCATTATAAAAGTAACTAATTACCAGGGAAAGTAACTATTGCGTTACTTTTTTTTAAAAAAAATGTTCAAATGTCAAATAACTAGGATGCCCACAATATTAAATATGTTAAATGAATGAAATGGACTCTAAATAGAATAAAATATTGTTATAAAACATTGTACATTAATCTACACTATTTATCCACTGACACTTAACATCAGTCAGTCAAGCATTATAATATGATATTATGATAATTTAGCATTATATGATGATAGAACTTTAGTAATTAGAATAACCAAGTATGAATGCATATTTGTCATGTTGACTGAACTTTTGTATATTTGTACTATTTGTACCATTGTTTGTCATTTAGTGTTTCTATAAAAAAAAGGGGGGAAAAATTGATAAGATAACAAAACTACTACGAATTCTACTATTAAGAACAATATAAAACACGCTAAGGATTAATGAGCTGCTGGGTTCATGAATATTAATCATGTTGTCTGCGTTTGCTCGAATTGATTTGCTGAAATCAAAACAGGGACAATAATAGGTGAGCCCCAGCCAATGAGATTGTCGTTTGCGCATTAGTTCCGCCCACTACCAGAGAACCAGGCAGTTCTTAAAAGCTGAAGAATTCCAAAGGAACTCCATTATTTTGACAGGAAAATACAACAAAGAATATCGTTTACATGTAGCGCGTCAATTCTGCATGTTATGAAAGACTCTCTTGCTCTGTATCTTTCTTTGCACGTGAGACAAAGCGACGGCAAGCTGTGCGCCTTCACACTAGAGTTTACGGTGCGTCAAATACAGCTACACTGCGCATCCATTCAGATGAACTGAAAAATAAAATTCTAATAATATTACAATAAATTATAGTAACGCTGCATTTTATTGTCAGTAACGGTAACGGTGTTGTAACGGGGGAAAACAGTAATTCGTTTGATTACTCGTTACTAAAAATGTAATGCCGTTAGTAACACCCGTTTATTTATAACGCTGTTATTCCCATCACTGGATACAAATGATAAAAAGTAATATAAAGATGCCTGTGAACTGGAAAATGAAAATGACCACCCGTTTATGTTGGCCTATCTGATGATTATGTGAACATCATGCTAACAAAACCAGGCCATTCAAGAACACAGAGCATGCGCTGTAACAGGTAAAGCTGTACATATTCATACTGAACCCTTTTACCGAACGTATTCATAAAAACATGACTTTTCTGATTGTTATTATTGTGTGATTATTTGTGTATGGATATACAGGTGCTGGTCATATAATTAGAATATCATCAAAAAGTTGATTTATTTCACTAATTCCATTCAAAAAGTGAAACTTGTATATTATATTCATTCATTACACACAGATTGATATATTTCTTTTAATTTTGATGATTATAACTGACAACTAAGGAAAATCCCAAATTCAGTATCTCAGAAAATTAGAATATTGTGAAAAGGTTCAATATTGAAGACACCTGGTGCCACACTCTAATCAGCTAATTAACTCAAAACACCTGCAAAGGCCTTTAAATGGTCTCTCAGTCTAGTTCTGTAGGCTACACAATCATGGGGAAGACTGCTGACTTGACAGTTGTCCAAAAGACGACCATTGACACGTTGCACGAGGAGGGCAAGACACAAAAGGTCATTGCAAAAGAGGCTGGCTGTTCACAGAGCTCTGTGTCCAAGCACATTAATAGAGAGGCGAAGGGAAGGAAAAGATGTGGTAGAAAAAAAGTGTACAAGCAATAGGGATAAGCGCACCCTGGAGAGGATTGTGAAACAAAACCCATTCAAAAATGTGGGGGAGATTCACAAAGAGTGGACTGCAGCTGGAGTCAGTGCTTCAAGAACCACTACGCACAGACGTATGCAAGACATAGGTTTCAGCTGTCGCATTCCTTGTGTCAAGCCACTCTTGAACAACAGACAGCGTCAGAAGCGTCTTGCCTGAGCTAAAGACAAAAAGGACTGCTGCTGAGTGGTCCAAAGTTATGTTCTCTGATGAAAGTAAATTTTGCATTTCCTTTGGAAATCAGGGTCCCAGAGTCTGGAGGCAGAGAGGAGAGGCACACAATCCACGTTGCTTGAGGTCCAGTGTAAAGTTTTCACAGTCAGTGATGGTTTGGGATGCCATGTCATCTGCTGGTGTTGGTCCACTGTGTTTTCTGAGGTCCAAGGTCAACGCAGCCGTATACCAGGAAGTTTTAGAGCACTTCATGCTTCCTGCTGCTGACCAACTTTATGGAGATCCAGATTTAATTTTCCAACAGGACTTGGCACCTGCACACAGTACCAAAGCAACCAGTATCTGGTTTAAAGACCATGGTATCCCTGTTCTTAATTGGCCAGCAAACTCGCTTGACCTTAACCCTATAGAAAATCTATGGGGTATTGCTATACCCAACAATGCAGAAGAGCTGAAGGCCACTATCAGAGCAACCTGGGCTCTCATAACACCTGAGCAGTGCCACAGACTGATCGACTCCATGCCACGCCGCATTGCTGCAGTAATTCAGGCAAAAGGAGCCCCAACTAAGTATTGAGTACTCTACATGCTCATACTTTTCATGTTCAGACTTTTCAGTTGGCCAAGATTTCTAAAAATCCTTTCTTTGTATTGGTCTTAAGTAATATTCTAATTTTTTGAGATACTGAATTTGGGATTTTCCTTAGTTGTCAGTTATAATAATCAAAATTAAAAGAAATAAACATTTGAAATATATCAGTCTGTGTAATGAATGAATATAATATACAAGTTTCACTTTTTGAATGGAATTAGTGAAATAAATCAACTTTTTGATGATATTCTAATTATATGACCAGCACCTGTATAGGCTGCTGTTATGGGGCTACATAAGCAGTAAACCCTGCAAATGAACCCTTAGATCTTCTTTAGATTTGTTCAGACAGTTAGTAAAATCACTGAAATTCTGCTTCCCCAAACACCCAACATTGTAATATTACAACATTTCACTAAAAAAGTGCTAAAATATCAAAAATGTTAAAACTCCTTTATTTTTGCATTAGAGGCCTCCCACAACAACATATAAATGGTGAAATTATATGAAAGTTTGTTGCTAAATTTGGGTCTTACAGGGTTAAAGAGGTTTTATAGATAAACCAGAAGCTGAAGATTTTTTTGCAAACACAAGATCACAATAAACTGACAGACAGTGATTAACCTCATTCTTTTGTCTCTATACATAAAGAGACATTTGCATAGATGGGCGAACATAATTGCCTGATTTTGTAAATGTGGCCAATTACATTTGCATTAAGCACCCAGTTTGCGCTTTTCTATCACTTAAATTAATAGCTTACTAAATGAGACTACAATAGGAAAATAAGCCTTTTTACTGAAAGTAAAGTCCATGCTGTGCAATGCACAAGAGCACATAGAGTCTCCTGTGTTTTGTTTATAAGTTGACAGATACATTTGGTCTTGAAAAGAGGTAAAACCATATACATTTGGTCTTGAAAGAGGTAAAACGATATACATAAATGATAAACTGAAGCAGGAGGCCATATGATAATCTGTTCATTTGTTTATCCAATCAATTCTGAGAGTCTCTGATCAACAATCAGTGAATATGAATAACAAGAAGAGTCTATAAACTGACCAATGTCTGACCAATAAACTGTGAAGTAGAAGGAGATGTGAATCAAACCACTGTGTCTCCTCCTTTTTGTACCGGAAGAATTGTCATGATTTAAAAAAATAAAAAAAGGTCACAATCAATATAATTTTAAACATTTATTTAATATTAAATGTGATCTATTCAGTGATCAACTGGAATTTCACAACCAAACATGTCTGTTGCAGCAACAACTACAGAGCTAGCTGAGGTTAAACATTTTATTGATGGCTTTAAAACATTTTCTGAGGAGTTTTTCAGGAGAGTCAAGCCTATGGAAGCAAATTGATCTCATTAATAATTCACTCAAAAGACACAATGCACACATGCATATCCCAATTCACATGCGTGAAACCTTCTTCAGTCAAAGGGTATTAAAACCTCAATTACACTGAATGGCTGGTATCGTGTCCCATTTAGAGACTTTAGCGTGCTCTTAAAGTAAATGTCATGGCCGAATGATAAATACATGTATCAGTATAATATGTTATATGAAAAGTTAATGAATCAAACGTTTTAGATCCAGTCTTCACTATCTCTCTCTGTCAGGATGTGCCAGATTTTGGTCTGATATTCAAAGCTAACTCCGTGGCATGTTAACTCATACCCCCGGTTTCACAGACAAGGCTTAAGCTAGTCCCAGACTAAAATGCATGTTTGAACCGTCTCAACTGAAAATATCTTGCTCTGACATATCTTAAAATATATCAGTGTCATTGTTCTGTGTCAAGATGCACACCTTAATGTTTTCTTCTAAGGCATTTTTGTAAAAGTTGCTTAAATATCTTAATTTAACTAAGGCTTAGTCCTGGCTTAAGCTAAGCCCCGTTTGTGAAACCAGGCCTTATACTTTTAGAAGAGATGCAGATACAGAAAGAGCAGAAAGCATGAGATAAAGTGATAAAATAACTGAATAAAATTTACTGAATAATCTTTGTTGCATTCCTTGATGATCAGTCTGTCTTTGTCTGACCAGCATAAATTCCACAACTGTCACCAAGCAAATACAACTGCTGCTTCCCAACATCATCTTGTGTATTGTAATCTCAAAGATTTTTACATCACAACTCAACATATGATTAAACATTAACAATGGTTAATCACGGTAATATAATATAAAAATAAGTAAATGAATGTTGATTCCATTAAGAAATGAATACATAAAGGTAAAGTACATAAAATAGATTAATGAAGAGGTCTGTAACTGTCATCCAGATGTTGTGCCAAAGTGTTTAAATCCTGAAAAATGCAAGGAAAACAATTAGTGTGTATTAATTATTAACACTGCATCCTGTTGCACAGATGGTAAGTACAAACATCCCGTTGTTCATACACTGAGTTCTCGTGAGGTCTATTAATATATAGGTCTATTATATCATTATTCAGCTATGGTGATGAGGGCAGGGTCAGCGCTAAGTGGGAGCTAGGCTGGACATTGGACACCCAGCGTTGCTGAACAAAAATGGCAATGAGCTGAATTCTTTCTTCACTTTGACCAATATACGGGACATTATGGCTAACACAAGACAGCTGATTTTACTTTCAAGTTTTAAGTAAACATGCAAAAATAAAACAATACATCTCCACTAGGCTAGTTAACTGAAATCAAACGATCAACTGCACAAACCTCTGCTGAACCGTGACTTGAACTGTGGTCTCTTTTGATGGGTCGTTCTTTTTGAACGAATGTTTAATGTGACTCAGGAAGAACGAGTCGTCTCGGGGAGTGATTCGTTCAGTCACGCATGCACAACATCCTATAGGTTCTGTACTGAATTAGTTCACCTTTTTCGAGTCTTCGGGTTTTGAGTCATTCGTTCATCACATGACAGCCCCATAATAAACCTATGCAGTCTGAGCTGGAAAGAGACTTAATAATAATAATAATAATAATAATAACCAACTCTTTAGTTTATTACCTTTGTTACCACATTCAGTGTTATGGAAAAGAACCATCATGACAGAAATTCACACATTTATAAACTGTAAGAAATAAAAAGATACAATTTGAGACCAGAAACGCATCACGTAACTGTAAGAGTAAATAAATAAATAGTTCAATCATGAAACTCTAGATGGCGCAGGCTGACGGGTTGTTAACGTAACTGATGATATTCAGAGAGTTAAACGACTTGGCACAAGCTGATTGGTTCATGCTGGACATGCACCCAATGAGCTTAATGCCTTGCATTTATATGACTGGCTAGCATTCACTTGAGATTCCTGCAGCGCGCTTTAAGAGTTTCTCTGAAACTCAACAGCTAGATAAGTAAACAGTCTTCACTCTGATTCAGTGCAATTTTGCATTGTCAGTTTTCATTCTTAAACCAGAAAACATAGAAGTTGTAAAAATTCGCGCAGGGTATTCGCGTGAGGAGTAATTACTAGGCGTGTGTTCAGATAGCAGCAGCAGCAGCAGCAGCAGCATCAGCAGCAAGCAGTTTTTCTTGTCATGTAACTCGTGAGAATACAACGTCAAGCGTCGCGGATTTTAGAACAGTAAAGTTAATTGGGGATTACCTTATTTGCCCAAAATCGCAATGCTTTTAATATCTTCTGTGGGCATTCATTTCTACATTAACCGAGAACGGATCACTTCAGATGCACACCTCACTAGTGGGGTCGGTTGCAGTTGGTGTTTCACAGTGTTCACAGTTTAAGCAAGGTGAACCCGTATAACTGTCTTCATAAACGTCATACTGCCATCAGCCTTACCTATTTAACCATAACAACTAATGAGCAACAGAAAGTTATACTCGCTCATACATGCACGTTACTCCTGCCGCATCGCAATGCAGTTCAGAAGAGGGAGCGCTCGTCTTAAAGGAAAACGCCACCGTTTTTCCATATTCCAATATGTTTTTCCCTCAACTTAGACGATTTATTGCGTACCTCTCCCGTCTCAGTGCGTGCACTTAATCGCTCTAGCACGGCGCCACTATGCTAGCATTTATCTTAGCACCATTCATTCCTTAGGATCCAAACAGAGATGAATTTAGAAGCTACTTTTATATAGCGGATAATATATACTTTTATAGCGGATAAAACACCGAGGTCAAAGTGCTGCGAAGTTCTCTTCCGCCATACATTATAGTTATCATTTTTTATCCGCTATATAAAAGTAGCTTCTAAATTCATCTCTGTTTGGATCCTAAGGAATGAATGGTGCTAAGATAAATGCTAGCATAGTGGCGCCGCGCGCTAGAGCGATTAAGTGCACGCACTGAGACGGGAGAGGTACGTATCAACTCGTCTAAGTTGAGGTAAGTAAGTAGGTAAGTAACTCTTTAAAGTGAAATAAGCATTTTATTTCTTTGCTTATTTAATGAGGCATACAGTAGATTTTATGAAAGCTTCAAAGTGAAATAGGTATTATTTGATTGCATTTGCTTGTTAATAAAGACACTTATAGCATTTCTAAGTACCTTCGTGCAGCTGTAGCAGCAGCTTGCATAGCTATTCAGATTGCTAGTTTAGTGAATTTTTATAGAAGCAGCACACATAGCTATTCAGACGCAATGTTAGAAATATTAGCGGCAGTCTGCATGGCAATCCAATCATCATTGTTGCTAATACAGCAGCGGCAGCAGAAAGTACATTTACTTGCATGAAATTCACTGAAAAGATAACGTTTGGATGGTAGTGAACTTTAGGTGATAGGCATTTCATTACTTTACTATTCGATTTAACAGGGTTTATAGAACTCTTCAAAGCGAAATAAGCATTAATTGGTTGTGTTTGGGTATTTAATAAAGGGGCAGTAGCATTCTAAGTACTTTTGTGCAGCAGAATACATAGCTATTCAGATCGCAATGTTAGTAAATTTTATAGCATGCATAGCGAATTCAGATGCAAGGTTAGAAATAACATTAGCAGCAGCATGCATAGCAAGTCATATTATTATTATTATTATTATTACTATTGTTGCTAATATAGCAGCGGCAGCAGAAAGCGCTTTAGTTGCATGAAATTTTAGTGATAACTCGTGGAGGGTTAATTAACTCTTTTAAGTGCAACAGGCATTTATTACTTGGCTTATTAAACAGGGCTTACAGCAGGTTTCACGCAGCAGCAGTATATTATGCTTCGCAAATTCTGATTAAATATTACAACTGCAACAGCTCGCACAGTAATTCCTACTAAAACATTGTGAATATCATTAACAGCAACAGCATGTATTTCAACTCAGTATTGAAATGTTAGTGAATATTATCAATAGCAGCAGTAGCAGATCTTTTGTTGCGTCGGCCATATCGCACTGCATACATTGCAGACAGCTTTACCTATCGTAATGGGTCTATTGACTTGTCATGTTGTGCCGCTCGCATCTGGTGTAGACACCATGTTAGAGTAAAGTAGGTATTCACTTAGCTACTTTTATGCCTAATTAATGGAGCTCTCAGCAGTCAGTCTCTGTGCAGCAGTAGCAGCTTGCATAGGCATTCAGTAATCGAGATTCTCAGCAGCAGCATGCACAGCATTTCTACGTAGCAATTTTAATTTGGACAATAATATAAAAGTAGACAACTGCATTTAAATATAGTCACCGTAGTGTCTTGCTCAAGACCTTTCCGGAACAAGCCATGCATTTAGCAATGATGTGTTCATACAATCAAAATAAATGAGCAGCTGCTTTTGAGGCAGAATTAGTCCTGGGCATATGACACCACAACTACAGGGTGTACAGTGATTCTTCTTTTACTAATTATTTGTTAGCTATTAATAAGTTAAAGGTAAGCATTTCCATTGCAGTAACGTTGATGAATGTTAAAAAAAATAATAATAATTTTTACAACTCAACTTAATGACAGTTTTAGAACTATTGCTCAGGCCACCCGATTGCTGGGGGTTACTTCGTCTCTCAGCCTGCAGTGTGATTCCTGTTGTTAATGACACACACAGTGTGCGTTTCTACCTAGGTAAGTTTGAGCTATTGGCTCAGACACACATAGTTATTTAGGTCATTAGTTAAATAAACCTAAGGGTACATCACCCAGGTTCACATTGTTAAGCCACTAGTTAATTTATCTGGGCTCCATTAGCCCAGAAACACATTTAACTCAGGTCACTAGTTTAAGCTATCTGGGCAACCGATCAGATACACACAGCAATAGTTCACTAGCGTTAACCCATTCGCTAAAGCTGGCCCAGGTTCACATAGATAGCAAACGTGGTCTCACGGCTCTCTGGAGCAGCAGCAGTACATATGTCTTGGCAATAGATCTGCTTGTTCTGGGGGTTTATCTTTTATATCCCTTCTGCCTATTGGGATGATTTAAGCATATTATTGTATAGAAGCAGCATACATAATTAATTGCTTTGTTTTCTTCTCCCAGCTTTGTTGGGGGGTTATTTTACATGCTATTTGTGCAGCAGCAGTATGTCTTAAATACTCATGGCACCGTATCGCCATATGCATTGGCAGTAGCAAGTTCCTATACTTGCTTTCAGCAGCAGCAGCAATAATCTACAACTACAGCAATAACCAACAGCAGCAGCAGCAATTCAGCAGCAGTGTAGCAGATCTATTCCGCCAAGACCAAATATATTAACATTGTCATATCCATCACCATGCTAAAATGTTCCGAGAGTTGTCATGATTGAAATAAATAGTTCAGTCATAAAACTCTAGATGGAACAGGCTGACGGGTTGTTAACATAACTGATGATATTCAGAGAGTTAAACGACTTGGCACAAGCTGATTGGTTCATGCTGGACATGCAGCCAATGAGCTTAATGCCTTGCATTTATATGACTGGCTAGTAGTATTCACTTGAGATTCCTGCAGCAGTGAGGGATTTCCTCTGTCTTTTGTTGTTTGATTAACATTAATGACAGACGGCACAGCTTTATTAGGCTGCTGTCACAAGACCTGTGTCATGGATCCAATACTGATACACATGCGTTTATTCGCAACTGTTGACATTAACTTAAGACAAAACCGACAGTGCTTATGAGGATACTTGCCAGGACGACCATTTTGATGTAATTTTGTGTGCATTTGGTCACTTAAGCGCAACAAGCTTTGCTTGTACCGAACTCAATTTTGTACTCGCAGCGAGCGCTTTGGATGTGACTGTGAGCGCACAGAAAAGCGTCTCTGGAGCACGAGTACCGAATGGCTAAAAAAGACGTGCAAATAATAAATTTTTGTTACGATGCAACAATCAATGATTAGGCAATTGACAAATCTGTCAACTGTCTCGAAACACCAGCTTGTATCGCAGCGTGCAGCAGTACTTCTCATTTGTTAGAAACATACTTTTTTGACTGTGTATTGACCATCAGTGACAAAATATAATATTGATTTTTAATGTCTTATTTGTTACCATTTTGAGTTTTATTCCAAACGAAAGGATTAGTACAGTAAATAAGTTTGAGTTGAATTAAAAAATAAATGCTTTCTTTGAGAATTTTAAATTATTTGTAATGCAATATTTAAAACTATATTTTAAAATATACTTAACTGGTTCTGTTTTCTTTTCTGGGCTTAACTTGTTTGCTCAAATGTGTGCTTGATGCATGAGGGCCAGGTGATAATGTTCTGGAATGTGGGGGTTATACGTGCTATTATCATGATAAGTAGAGCACAATAAGCCATCAGACTGTATTGATTGAAATCTGTGAAATGTGTGATTTCTGCAAAATTGCTGAATTCTTGAAAATGTTTAAGTATGATTGGGTTTGAATTGCATTGAGATTATTTAGCCTTAAAAATAATCAGCTTTTTTTTTCATTTCAGAAAGCTACTAGACAGGTAAGGTCATAATTTTATAATGTGTATGATGTCATTGATGCCATCCAAAATGGGAACAGAGACTTTGAGATGGATTCTGATACAAATGATAAAAAATAATATAAAGATGCCTGTGAACTGGAAAATGAAAATGACCACCCGCTTATGTTGGCCTATCTGATGATTATGTGAACATCATGCTAACAAAACCAGGCCATTCAAGAACACAGAGCATGCGCTGTAACAGGTAAAGCTGTCTGAAAAATCATTTATCTCTCAACGTTAATTTATCTGATGAGGATATGATAATGATGCCGTCTCCCATCATACACCACTGGAGAACTTCTGAAGGTTTGTGTCAGAAGATATGATCATCTAACGCCAATGAGTACAGTTTTCATAAGAAATGAGCATTTATAAAATCATTATGAGATTATGGGAATTGAACATGGCTATTATCAGAGCTAGACATTGTAAATACCAGTAAATAATTTTGATTGAACATATTCATAAAAACATGGCTTGTCTGATTATTATTATTATTGTGTGATTATTTGTGTATGGATATATAGGCTGCTGTTATGGGGCTACATAAGCAGTAAACCCTGCAAATGAACCCTGCCATAGAGGCTATTTACACTAAGTGAAAATAGCAGTATTTCTTAGTGATATGCTATTTATACAGTGCAAATAGCTTTAGATTCTATTTATTCTATGTTAAAATAGCAAGATATTCTTCTAATTACTTATTGCAAATAGTGGCAATTATCTACACCTCAGCATTGTAATACATTATAAAACAGTATGCAATAACTTGAGTGTATTTTTTTTATTTTTTTTTTTTAATTATTTTTTTTTTAAATTAAATTATTTAAATTATTAAATGGATGCCACCTTATTGGGACAAAAGCCCTCCCTACACCTACCCTATACTTTATTTTAAACTTTTTGATTGATTCCTTCATTTTTATTAAAAAATAAATGCTTTTCTGATGTGATTTGAAATTTGAAAAGGGAGAAAATAAGTTCGCCAAAAGGCAAATTCGAACCCGGGTCGATCGCGTCAAAATGACTGTAATATACACTTTACCGTCTGCGCCGCTGAGTCTAACGATTAGTGATCGTCTTTTGTAATCTTGACTCTCCCAATCACACGTTTGTAGGTGGAGTTAGTGTAAATAGCCTCTGCCAACAACCGGACTATTTGCACTTAAATAGACAGTCCGATATTTTTTTCTTTTTTTTATATTCCCATCAGTTAAACAGTTGCCCACCGAAAAAAACCAGCACCCTCACTAAACGCCCATCCCAGAGTGAAAAGGCCCAGTGATTGGGAAACGCCCCCCTCCATAAAACTAAGAAGAAGAAGATACGCCCCTCTTTTGCTGTGCGTCCGAAAGCTGAAGCGGTTCATTCAGAGAGGATTCATTTCATTCCGAGGAAGACGACAAAACACGCTAGATCCAGTGCTAGCTTCACTGCCTTCATCTGATCCATGTTTGAAGATTGAGCAAATATTCCCTGAGAAATTAATCTGGACGCCAGTTTGTGAGTAAATGTAGTTTTTGACCAACTTTTTCCAGCTTTGATGTATGCTCGTTTCTGTGGAGAAATGATTATTGCAGTAGTAATCTTGCTGTAGATGATTATGATGTTGTTTGAGTCTGAAACGTGAACAAACGCTGCTGTGAAGTTGTTTTCTGATGAAAATCCTCAAAGCTTTGGGACACAGCAGCAGCAGCATTGAGTTATTATTTCACAGATAACATTAACAGAGACATTATTTTCTGTTACTGAATGTCTCGTGATGCGAACCGATTGCTGCTGCGATTTAACTTAACGCTTCTCTTCTGAGATTTATCTTCGGCGCATCAAATGTGTTATGGTCTGGTTTTATAGCACAATAAAGTTAGTTTTCGGTTGTATATCGGCTGGATCAGTGGTGTAGGGATGCCTGGAGAAGTGGGTATAATCTTAATTTATGCCCCCATTGTTTTAAGAATGAACGGCCTGCAGAATGATGTAAAAGACTATAGTCTTGCAGATTTACTGGACCCCAAAATGGGCCAGTAGTATTTGTACATTTTCACTGAACTTCTGCTACGTTATGAAATTAATATTAGCCACAGAAGAGGTGCAGATTTTGCAATTAATAATTAAATGTAAAACATTACATAGACTGCAGCAATTAACATTTCGTTAGAACCTCTAAATTACAATCTGTTTTGTTTAGTTATCTGTTCAGAATCGTAGGAGTATCATGATCTCTATTTAGAAAAAAAAAATCGTGATCTGTTTATCCAGAATTGTGCAGAATTATCCTATTATTATTATTATTGTTATTATCCAAAATAGAATCCAATATTTAAATACCGTACTGACCCGAATATAATACGACCCTGATTAAGACGACCTCCCTTTTTCAAGATGTACCTTCTGGAAAAACTCTTTGAAAACCTTGTGTTTTATAAGAAAAATCATTTTTTCTTAAATTATTTTCATATGGCATTTTTTTTTTTCCTATTTTAATTTTTGTTTTGGAAGTGTGGTAAATACTGGTAAAATGTACGAACAATCATTTTTAAATAACAGGTAGCCCATCTGAATTCTATAACAATTAGCCTATCTGTCTCATAGTAGCCTTTCATTATCAGTAGAAGTGAAATCTTATTGTAGTCTTCAAATCTGGGTACTGCCTTGTGTTTTAAAATCACTTACAGAGGAGGTTTGGTCTAGAGGGCTGCATTGGGTTTGGGCTCCCGCGGGACCGCCGCAAATCTCGCGGGAACGGGCGGTTTTACCTTTGCTGCGGGCGGAAGTGGGAGGTCAGAAAATCTCGCGGGAGACCCGCGGGAACGGTGGACGTGCAGCACCGCAGCTGCTCTCTGTCTACACTGGATGCGATAAAGCAACCGTTAAAAATAGGCTTGTTTGAGATGCGCCTCGTTCCGCCTGAAATGTAGGTGAGAGTAGCCGGCTGCAGTGAGGGGAGGAATGAAATAAGCGCAGTCAAGATGGACAGTTCTGACCTCTCGAAGTGGAGCAGATACCTACGAGATCAAAGGAGGATATCGCGTTATTTTCACTCATGAGCTGTGCTGCTGATAAACATGATATAATTTCAGTTCTGTTGCTTTTATATGAAAATAAATATGATGAACAAGACACTCAAAGTGTTTGCTATTTAATTCCATACGAATTGAGGTGTAAAAGGTGTATTTATCATCCATTTTTACTTGAATACAAACATGTATTTTATATTTTTATAGAAATATGACAACAATCACATATCTCACACAGAGATCGCACTGATATAGTGTTTGGGAATATTCATGCTCAATTTAAATACATAATCACATGAAATCAGATAAAAAAAAAAATAAAACATTTTAGAAGAGAAGGCAGCATCACGGTTGTCTGAACCAATGAGCATGAAGCTGTGTCGTCAGTCAGTCGTTTCCCATCATGCTTTTGATCAGCGCAGTCGGTGGAGAGCAACTGCTCAATTTGACACAGCCGCCTCTCCGTCGCGAGAGTTTTTTGGCACACGTCAGCATGACATCAGAGCAAGGCGGACGTAACTCGGACACTTTTCTAACCGGCATGCATCTCGCGGTGAAAACCGGTGATCGGTTCTGCGCAGATTTTGCTCATCTCAAACAAGCCTAATAATTTGAAATTTGTGTCAGTACGTCATAAATAGAACGCGGCAGCAGTTTACTGTCGGGGATTTGTCCTGTCGCTCCGCGCCGCATCAGTGACAGCATGACTGATTATAATGAGTTCTATAGTATTTTTGTCGCGCCGCGCCGCTCGCGTAGACACGGTGTAATAGAAACACACAAAGTTGAGAAGAAAATTAAAGCGTCTGTTTACTCGACAAAAGCAAAGCAAGGCAAGTCAGACATCAACTGTCACTGAAAAAAAAATGGGAAAGAGTTAAACTTAGTAAGTTAATGTGCAAAAGTGTTAGTTTACAACAGACATAAATCTGGCACCTCTACCCTGAGGCAACATACCTATTTTCTAAGTTCTATGTGTTTGTTTATTTAATAAGTTAAATTTATTTCATATTGTGCTTTGGCTTATTTACTTAAACTGTTTGTTAACAGTTAAACTGTTTGTTTAGTTAATGGTTTGGTGCGTGTGTATCATGCAGTACATTTAAAAACTGAGGTGCCGCTAGTTGTGGCTTTGTTTTAATGGTTATTTTAATGCTAATTTAAAAAAAAAAAAAAAAAAAAAAAAAAAGCCTAATGTTTTTGTCATGTGTGTTGCTTTGTTTTAGCATTACTTCATCATATTAAAATGCAATCATGTTTAAAGCCTGTTATTCTGGATGTTAACTTTAATGAATATTTAGTCTGAGTATTTGTGTACAATTGTCACATGCTCTGAGAGAAAGTCCGCGGGAGCGGGCGGGTGTGGGTTTAAGAAAACAGTCCTGCGCAGGGCTTTAGTTTGGTCCCATCAGGCTAACATAATGGTCACGACTCATAAGCTTTTCTTTTTCTTGTGTTTTCACTCGCGATCTTCTAACATTATTACAACCCACATTACGTTACGTATTTCTCGACACACTTGTATTTGGTAGGGGTGGCGTATCGATCCTAATATCGATAGTATCGATACCATCATTGGTATTGGTATCGGATCGATACTAGCCTGATAAGATCGATACTTTAGGTTAATTTTTCTCCTATACACTTAATACATTGCTTAATACATTCAACAAAGTGTAGACATGTCTGTGGGTGTATATTCCGCTCTTTTCACATCTCGTATGCAAACATTGCTGCTCCTCCCCTTCTACGCTGTTTTGTTGTCATGCCATCACGTGACTCAGCAGCTCCAAGCAAAAGCGGATACTTTTGGCTACAGCGAGAGATGGAACGGTAGAACTCCGAGCTACAAAAGAAATGAAAAGGGGAGGAAGGAAATCCTTCACATAGTGCATATTGTATATGGGTCAATGACGTGACGCTACTTTTTTGTGTCCATATGGTTTAATTAAATTTAAAAGGGTTAAAATCTCAAAATGAATGTGCAAATTAATTGCATAAATTCTCTTTTTTGTGCACCAAGTCTAAACTTTCTGGTTTTAATTCATTTTGAGAGAATATTTGGGGGGTTATTGCAAAAATGTCAATGTGGTGTAACCGTAAAACATTTTTTGTTACAAGTTATCTTGTTTAAAAAAGGTGAAATTCTCAAAACATCAAATCAGCTAGTTTGGCATAACCGTACATTAGCACTATTTTATAGTAAATAAAAGTAAATGGAACACCATTGTTCTGAATATTATAATTAATTTGGGGAATTATGGGAGTCAAGTCAAATTCAAAGGTGGTGTAACCATCATTCAAGGAGCCATTTTGTTAATATTTTGCAAGAAGATCATGTGACAGGAAATTATATCACAGAGAAGGACCTCTGGTGATACTAACTGCTGCATGCAAATGTTAGTAACTCTCTTTAAATTGTGATATAATTTGACATTTTTTAGGGTATGGTCAGGTATTCTTAGGTATACGTCAAATGGTATGACCTCAGAAATACACTGATAATTCATAATTATTATGAAAATGAGTATTAACTTTAAAAATGACATTTGAAATATTCCCACCAAGGCCATGTACTTACATCGGTGTCCATGATAATGCATGTCAAATTTGATTTTAAAGTGACATGTCAAGTGGTGTAACCGGTTACACCATTTGACTCCTATTACAAACCTTTCTGTTAGGGGCCAATTTAGTCAAATATCACTAGTTTATGATGCTGATTAAAGAGGTAATATAAACTAACCTACTATTTGAAACTATTTTCAAGTGTTAAATGTTATATTTTTTAAGAAAGTGGTTCTTTATCTACAGCTTTATTATTAAAGCGCTGTAAGTCTAGAATAAAATAATTATGTTGCACAAAATTAGTTTTTTTTTTTTGTTTTTTTTGTTTTTTTTTAAATGGTTTAGGCTAGCTTTAATGCATATTTCTATTTCATTTACTTAACATTTTAAAGGGATAGTTCACCCAAGAATGAAAATTACCACCTGATTTACTCACCTTCAAGCCATCCAAGGTGCATATGACTTTCTTCTTTCAGACGAATACAATCAGCATTATATTAAAAAATGCCCTGGCTCTTCCAAGCATTATAATTGCAGTGAATGGGTGATATTCAATCCAATAGATGTCTAATAAACTGCATCTATCCATCATAAAAAAGTGCTCCAGTCGGCTCCAGTGGTTAATAAAGGCCTCCTGAAGCGAATCAATGTGCTTTTGTAAGCAAAATATCCATATTTAAAACTTTATAAACTAATTTCTACACTGTAAAAAAAAAAAAAAAAAAAAAATTGCAAAATTTATGGTAAAAAAACTTGCAGCTGTGGTTGCCAGAATATTACCGTAAAAAATATGGTAGCAATGTTTTAGGTTTTACGGGTTTAAATTAAATTACAGTTTGATTTACAATTAATACAATTAAAATTTACAATTAAAAACATATTCCTTTAACTGATGTAATGTTACTATGCCAACCTACTGAAGTTCTGAAATCTATTTTGATAGCCATCAAAATCAGGTGGTGATGAGAAAGTCACGATGAACCAAAGCTGACCACAAACAGCTTTTACACAAGCTCAGAAGGCCAATACTAATATATAGAAGGTGCACAGTGTCATTCACACAAACACTAAACACCATCATGGTGACACTCATAAAACTGAAATATGCGGTAAACAATTTAACAAAATTAGATTACAACTCTAAATGTAACAAACAACCCTAATAAACATAACTAATAAGAAAAAATGGTAAGACTTTACAATAAGGTTCATTGGTTAACTACATTAGTTAACATGAACTAAGAATGAACTATACTTCTATATCATTTATTAATATTAGTTAATGTTAATGTCAGCATTTACTAATGCATCATTAAATTCACAAGCTGTGTTTGTTAACAGTTAATGCGCTGTGAATTAACATGAACAAACAATGAATTACTGTATTTTTATTAACTAACATTAAAAAAGATTACTAAATAGTGTAATAAATGTATTGTTCATTGACCGTTCATGTTAGTTAATACATTAACTAATGTTAACAAATGACACCTTATTGTAAAGTGTTACCGAAAAAACTAAGAAGAAACATAGTTATTTCAAATAAAAAAAAACAAAAGAACATCACATTTGAAATGCAGTGCAGGGAATTTTGGGAACGTCAATTTACATTTTTTCCCTGTAAATTATAGTGTTTCTTTCACTTCCAAAAATGCTATTTTACTGTAAAGTTGTCTGAAATGTTTATTACAGTTTTTCACCGTATATAGTAGGGGAACTTGCCATTAACCATTTAACAGGTTTTTACTGTAGTATTTTCACAGGTTTTTATTGTTAAAATCACTGAAATTTTTTACAGTGTAGCTTCCGCTAACTGCCGTACGCGCATTCACGAGAGTGGCGTTCAAGCAGATGATGTAGGATGTAGGTGTAGCATAAGCTCTGGTGAGAACTGACAAACATGGAATCGTAGAGGATAGAGTAAAACAAAACACTGGTCAAGAATTAGAAGTACAGAATGAGGACTTGTAAAGAAATGTTGAATGATTTCAATATAAGCCAAGAGGAGATTGGTTTTCCTTTGCTGTAAATAAAACTTTGTTCCTACGAGACTAGCATGTTTTCACCAGTGCTTACGCTATGTCTATGTCCTACATCATCCGCTGGAATGCAACTCTCTTGTGAATGCAACTATGACACATAGCAGAAGCTATTAAGGTTCATAAAGTTTTAAATATGGATATTTTTCTTCCAAAAGTGCATTGATTCGCTTCAGGAGGCCTTTATTGACCCCATGGACCACTTTTATTATAATGGATGGATGCAGTTCATTGGACTATTGAATATCACCTATTCACATGTAATGTCACTACAATTGTATTCATTTGAAAGAAGAAAGTCATATACACTTAGGATGGCTTAAAGGGGGGAGGGGGGGGCATGGGGTAATTTTCATTTTTGGATGAACTATCCCTTTAAGCAATATGTAGTATCATATAATGTAATATATGAATAAATGATTTAATAATGTAGCAGAAGGAAGTGGGTGAGTACATTTAAACATAAATTCAGTGATAAAAATGTTAACCAAAGATTACAATTTACATCTGTAAATACAATTCATTAAATTTCTGACATTTTATATTTAATATTATATAACAGAGCCCCTTTTCTCCAGTAGATGCCACAATACAATACGAAATTACAATACGGAAATTAAAATTACAAAAAAAAACAAAAAACACTTCAGCTGAACTTGTTGACAGTTATGCTTGATTTTCGGTGTCAATTTCTTCAACAAACAATGGCCCTTGGCTGTAAAAGCAACATGGTCAGGTGGTGTAACTGGTTTTTGTCAATTGGCGTAACCAGTATTTTTCATGAAAATAATTATATACAGGAATATTAATGTGGAATGAAATGTAATTATCTAGTTTAGTATAATATGGTTTTAACATTTTTTACATAATTTGTCAAAGATTATTTTGAAAAGAATTTGTGTTTTCAGCATATGTTCTGCCAAATATTGCAAACACCCATTAAAATTTACATTTAGAGATAACTCTAATAAAATCTATTTTCATGTGATATTTTAAAATGGAGTATTTATTTCTATGAGTAAGCTTACATGCCATCTAGGTGGATAAAATATTTAATATTTATTATTCTTTGGTGGTTACACCATTTGACATTTTCATGAACATTCAGTCTTAACTTTTGTAAAAAATGGTACGTCATTTTTAACTACATAAAATCAACATGAACACACTGTGTATATTTTAAAATACCTGATGCATGCTTTTAAAACAAGTTTTTAAAAGATTTTTGAATTTCTCATCTTGCCAACCCCTTTTTGTCACTGACCCATATAACTGTATACCGAATCTGTCCTTTTTATGCAGTATCACTGTAAGGTGTATACTGAGTTTGGCCTTTTAATATTATTTCTTAATGCATTAAGCCACTTTAAATGTTTTCATTATAACGTTTTTCTGTGGGAGTAAAATGCTTAACATATAATTTAGCATGTTTGCATATATGTTCTGGGCTCAGCTGCTTGCCACATATTATATTTTATTAACTGTATACCGAATTTAGTCTTTATTTATTTATTTATTTATTTATTTATTTATTTGGTCTTTATCACTGTCTTCCTCCATTGCACCATATTAAATGTTTTTATATTGCAATGAGAGAATGAAATTCAGCGTGTTGCATTCATGCTTTGAAGCCTTGCGCGTGCACTAAAAAACCTGTTAAACAGCGCCTTATTACTAAACTAAGTTATCTTTTCCGCTAATACTGTCAAAACACACAAGGTTTATGTATAGGCTCAGCTGGTTATGTCTAAATTGAAAGTAAACAGCTGAGAGCGAAACGGATGTGTGCCTGTATATTAGACGTGTGCAGGTCTTAAAGAGACAGTAAACATTCTGCCGATTGTCATTAAAGGGATAGTTCACCCTTAAATGTAATTTCTGTCATTATTTACTCACTCACATGTTGTCCCAAACCTGTATTAATTTATTTCTTGTGCTGAACACAGAAGATATTTTGAAGAATGTGGGTAACCAAACAATTGAATTTGATAGTAGGGGGAAAAAAATAATATGGAAGTCAGCAGCCGTTTGATTTCCCACATTCTTCAAAATAACTTTAATGTTCAACAGAAGAAAGAAACACATTCAGGTTTAAAACAACTTGAGAGGGACTAAATGATCACACAATTTTCAATTTTGGGTGAACTATTCATTTAATATTAATAGAATAAAACACAAAGGGAAAAATAACTCACTGCTCTTGACTGAAGAACTTTAATACAGTTGCTAAAGTTCAGCAGTATTAAAATAACTTTTCACATCACATCTTTTTGCACCAAATAGTATCAATAAGCGGTATCGGTATCAGTATTGATAAAATGTAAATGATACTCATCCCTAATAATCGCTAATGTTCTTTAAGGGACCGTCTACAAATTCCAGTCATAGTGCAAAAAAATGTTAACTACGTCCAATAATTAACTCAAAAGAATGATTTTTATAATGTTGTAGTAAATGCTAGTGGCCAGACTGAACGTAAGCTACAACATTTGGGATGTGGGAGGTAATTGAGTACGGCACTTGTGTACTGAGTACATATGATGGGAAGTATTGACAATGTCACCGGTTTTAAGCCAGTGGGAACACTAGGAAAGTACTATAAACTTTGGAATGGCAAAATATTTTGGCGCAATATAATATATATATTTTTTCTTAATAAATTGTGTGCTCTACTGTATATACGGAGGTATTTTTAAAAATCTTACCTGTAGTAAGTTATTCTTGTCACTAGGAACCTACCACAAGTTTTTTTAATTATTTTTGATTGCTAAAAATCATTTTAATCAGGCTAATTCAGCGGCCTGAAAGTATCATTTCATTCCAAAAAATGCAATGTGAGTAGAGTAAAAAGTACTTGTCCAAAAAACTACTTGAGTAAAAGAGTAGCTTATTTAAAAGTACTCATGAGTAGTGAGTACTGAGCTGTGGATTCTACCCCCTTATAATAAATGCTGTGCACTGTAATATAAACATTTAGAAAACATTGTACATACTGTAATTCACATTATCTTGATTGTCAGAAAGAATGATGAATATCTATCATCTAGCTTTTTCTAATTTTGACTGCCAACTCTTTAAAATACATCAAAATACGGGAAAACTATTAAAGTGATGAAAAGATGAGTTATTCTCAGTACCACGGAGTTATTCTCAGTTGGTGGAATTGTCAGACGGTCCCTTAGGCATCATGTGCCGTTATAGCGCTTTAAAGCATTCTTCAGTAAAAAATATGCAATGTAAGGTGACCATACATTCCATTTTTACAGGACACGTCCTGGCCAGGATTTCTATATTGCCTCAAATATCCCGGATTTGGCCATTTACGCTGCACAAACTGATTGTTGTATGACATCTTTAAGAGGTATAGAGAGCAGACGGCTCCTTATGCTTTCAAATCATCCTCGCGGTACTTTGATGTCATACAACGATCGGTGTGCGCAGCGCCGCTTCAAGTCAAACAAACAAACACGTAATATGTACATGTATTTGTATTGCTTTGACAGTTCTTTGTAGCGGTCGACCGCTGTGTGTTTTTCAGGGCTGACACGGATTATTACAGATCAAGTAGACCGAGAACCGATATTTTGAACCGAGATACATGTCTGGTGTCAAAATTTTGACATTAAGTTTAATTAAGATTAACAAAAACTTTTTTAAATGCTTTTAAACAACTTTATTACTGAGAACTGTTAATAACATTAAGCAACCACTGGGTAACACTTTAGAATAGGGAACACTTATTCACTATTAACTACTAGTGTTGTCAAAAGACCCGGTTCTTTGGTACCAAGTCGGTACTAAAAAAATTAAAATGTCACGGTACCAGGTTTTTTTTAAGTACCGGTGGTACGAGTACCCGGTCAACCCGGTTCTTAATGCATACAGCCCTATGATTTCCGCGATACAGAAAACACGGATGGAATCGTTGAATCCAGTTATAAAAACGGAATTTACAGTTTAACACGAAATGTCATGGAATTGGTCAAAGTTTGGATGAATTAATCAAAAGTAGGTCATTACACTTAAATCAAATCGCGATATGGACTAGTATCTGTAAATATTAAGCCGCAAAAGTCGAATCAAATATGATTCCCGCATGTTCTGCGAGTCTCTGTGTGAATGAATGAATGAATGAATGAATGAATGGCAGAGACACGCGATTTTGTTTACTACATACTGAAGCACGTGACGCTCGCAGTGAATCTGCCGTCTCAATGAGGACATAAATAACATACATGAACAACATCTCTAGAACTGCTCTGAGAGTCACTTCACATGCATTTTACCATCTCATTTGAGTAAAACCAGCGTCATATCATATACACACAGAAATGTAAAGGTATTCACGGCAACCCGTCAAAATAAAAGTTCGGTTTAGACATTGTGCCAGAAATATATTACTATTATTTAGTAGAATGTATGTGATACTCAGGGCCGTCGCGTGCATATAGGCGAACTAGGCAGCTGCCTAGGGCGGCAGCACAGCCGGGGCGGTGTTTCCGTATGGCAGAGTATGGCAGTCGCCATAGCCTACCCCATCAGGTGTGCCGTGAAAAATCCAGACTCTATTATATTTCATTATTATTGTTTTAAATCACTGCTATTGGTCTTCCTTATGTCTGTTTGAGGGTTTTACAAATATTTAACCAATGAAAAGCATTCAAAAGAGCTTGTCACTAAACTTTGTAAAGCTATGGATCCTCAAACTGTCAGCAAAACCTCGTAACTTCACCCCGCCTCCACTCAGAACGAAGCGCCGCGAAGCGCACACAGCCTGGAGACAGAGCTCCGCTTGTTCGCAATACAAGGGTAAATAATAAATAACTGATGTTTGAACAAGTACAGCGTTTTCTTCACTAAAACACTGTCTGTAAAGGCTAATGTTTTTGTGTGTTTGAAGAGCGGAGAAGAGTCTTGCCGTCTAGTTGTAACCAATATAGCCTACTTTTGAATGTTTTAAATATCCTTTATAGCGCTTCATCATATATATCATGAGATTTTGGCCAAATTTATTGAATGACAAGAAAGACTAAGCGCCCATATAGCTACAGTGAAAGTTATAACCTGTAAGTTGATGAAAGCGTATAATGCGATGCACTTGCTGCCTCAGATGCGACCGTTCTAATGACAAACAAAAAACAGATCTCCGTCATTCCCTGGTCAAAAACCAGCTCCATCGGAGTTCGATTTTCATAAAATGTTAGTGCAAGTGTTTGGTAAAGTCACATACCAACTCTGACGACGCGTGTTTAATTATTATATATATAAAAAAAATAATAAATTCTATCTTTTTTTCCTATATTTCAGTAGGCTACTTAGTAATGTGCCATGTTTTTTTTTTTTTGTTTTTTGTTTTTTATTAATCAAAACATCTAAATTCTGTCGACACTGGACGACAGAATTTAGTCAAGTTGCAACAATCTTTGCAAATCATTTGAACCTTGGGTGTGTGTGGAAGGAAAGCGGGGTTGGACCAAGACAAGTGTAGGCTAGTGTCATCTATTAAATACGTAGGCTACACCCAAAACCCGGAAAGTGTTTTTTTTTTTTTGTTTTGTTTTTTGTTTTTTTTTTGTTGTTTTTTTTGCCTTTTTAGCCTTTATCATATTTAACACTACGAATAGTACGCACCAGCGACGGGATTTCGGCTGTAGCCTTCGAGCGCGGCTTGGACAGATTTCTGTGTCTCATTGAAAATGAACTACAGAGACTTGTGTTTTCCGCTACCTGAACAGCATTTATGTCGAGCAGCTCACCGAAAATTCTCCCAAATTTTCCAGTGGCCACTTGGCCTGTGCAGCTACTAGCTGGTGGAAAAAAAAAAAAAAAAAATTTTTTTTTTTTTTTTTTTTTACGTTGCAACAGACTATGAAAAAATATAATAATCAGAAAATATGCCCTTGTCTACTTTTATTTTAATGGAGTTGTATCAATTAACAAAATCTCCAGTCTTTCGCGTGCATCTTAAAGAGCGTGTTTAACTGTGAGGGTGAAGTGGGGGTGGCACGGCAGTGTTTTGCCTAGAGCGGCATTTGAGCTTGCGCCGGCCCTAGTGATGCTACTACTACTACTACTTACTACTACTACTACTACTACGGTTTAAAAAAATAATAAAACTTTATTTTTTTTTAGAAATAATCATACAATATTTCTTCCATGTTTTAATTTTAATAGTAAATCCTCTTAATTTTCCAAAAAATAAAATGTTTAAATTTCATTAATTAAAAGACAAATTAAATTTGGGTGAAACTTGTTTACTGTTTTTCATACTTTTATTACTTGTGGAAAAACTTGAAACACAATTTTAAAAAAGTATAAAGAATGGCATTGATTTTTGTACATTTTATTTTTGTTTGACTTTATTAATAACAATAGTGTTTTTTAATTAGGATGTTTTTGTGTTTTGCTTTGGTTTTTCTCGGAAATTGGTACCGAGAACCGTGGATTTTCACTGGTATCGGTACCGAATACAGAAATTTTGGTACCGTGACAACACTACTAACTATGACTTTTCCCTTAATAAATTCTTAATTTGCTGCTTATTAATACTTAGTAAGGTAGTAAAGTAAACAACAACAAGCAACAAATGAACAAATAATGGAAAATAGGGCTGCATGAGATTGGAAAAAAACTCACATTGCGATATTTTGTTTTTCTGCGATGTATATTGCGTAGAAAATATACAGCATAGAAAATAAACAATTTACAAGCATAGATAAATATAATAGAACAAAGATACAAATTAATTATTCTCATTAAAGGAGACATAACGCACACAGTTTCACCCAATCTCATGTTAATCCTGAGTACCTATAGAGTAGTACTGCATCCTTCATATCTCCAAAAAGTCTTTAGTTTTGTCATATTTATAAAAGAAAGATACAGCTTAACGATTCTCTCCGAAAAAAGCTGAGCTCCTGGAGGCGCGCATTGGGCGGAGCTAAAGAGTGATGAGCACTTAAGCGCCTATCACCAACAAAATGGAGACATTTGATGCCGTTTCACTTACCATCTCCAGTTCTGAATCATGACTGGGATCTTTTATAGCTGGGACCGCTCCATCTTTCAGTATCAAATGCAAATCCAGCGTCCAACTGAGCCTTGTTTATAAAACGTTCGTCAACAAACACACTTGCAAAACTCTGTTGCTGCCCCGAAAAAAACTAACTGCATCCACTGTTTATGTAACGCTGGGTTCTTCGGGAAGCTGAACAAGGTTATCTTTCCCTCACAACCAAAAACACGCTTCTTTAGAGACATTCTTCCCAAGCGAGTCCCCTGCAGCACTCCCGGATGAAGCGTATTGATGGGCTGCTCTCACTCTTGCTTTGGTCGATACGTGCACGGGCACGTTCTTCCAGAATTCCATTACAAATTTGCGCAAAACTTTGACGATATTTTATAAATGTCGATTAAAAAAGTATTGCGAAATGACGGCATTTCCATTAACCAATGTTATGCAACAAATACTTAATTTTTTCCTCTCGCGATAAGTCATGGCAACGGATTGTGGTGGGATTTTGGCTATATTTAATCGGAGGCGTGTACGTGAATCTTTATAAAAGCAGCGCGGAGAGCTGCTTCAGAAACGTACACAGCGTGGCTCATATAAACACAAGCATAGACTAGAGTGGCTAAGATCAACTCCGGTGGCCGTATCAGAGACACACTGCACCGCAGTGTAAATCGTCTAAGCATTAATGGCAGGGAAAGCCCCTTATACTTGAGAGCGGTCAAGTATGAAGTGTTTCTTGGAGGTTATAATACAACCCCAAATCAGAAAAAGGTGGGACAGTATGGAAAACGCAAATAAAAAAAGTAGTGATTTCTAAATTTACTTTGACTTGTATTTCATTGCAGACAATATGAACACAAAATATTTCATGTTTTGTTTGGTCAACTTCATGTCATTTGTAAATATACATCCTTTCCTGTCATTCAGACCTGCAACACATTCCAAAACAAGTTGGGACAGTAAAGCATTTACCACTTTGTAATGTTGCCATTCCTTTTCACAACACTTAAAAGACGTTTAGGGACTGAAGACACCAACTGATGAAGTGTTTCAGGTGTAATTTTGTCCCATTCTTCCTGCAAACAAGTCTTAAGGTGGGCAACAGTACGGGGTCTTCGTTGTCGCATTTTGCGCTTCAAAATGCGGCACACATTCTCTGTTGGAGACAGGTCGGGACTGCAGGCAGGCCAGTCAAGTACCCGTACCCTCTTCCTCCGCAGCCAGGACCTTGTAATGTGTGCAGAATGTGGTTTTGCATTGTCTTGTTGAAATATGCATGGACGTCCCTGGAAAAGATGTCTTCTTGAAGGCAACATATTGTGCTCCAAAATCTCTATGTACTTTTCAGCATTAATGGTGCCATCACAGAAGTGCAAGTTACCTTTGCCAAGGGCACTGACACAACCCCATACCATGACAGACCCTGGCTTTTGGACTTGTTGCTGGTAACAGTCTGGATGATCCTTTTCTTCTTTGGTCCAGAGCATCGGCGCCCTGTTCGTCTGGATCACACGTTAAAAACCTAACTCAATCAGCGGGAAAAGATATAGCAACATATAGCTGAGGACACTCATGATCCCTATGCATAAATTCAGGGGTGGGTGATATGGCAAAAATATATTACGGTTTTGCGTGTGCATCCTCCGCGCCAAAACTTTCAAAGCACCTGACAGGGCAAGCCATTACGCTAATGCATTAGCTTAAAGCTCAAAATAAAGTATTCTCATGTTTTGGGATCACGTTTTTGGGCAGCTTGGATCACGTGCCTGTTCCGCAGCATCTCGTTCTGTTTCCTCCACTATTTTTAGATGCATTTTGTCCATAGAAATGTGTTATTCAGTGCTGTAATTTGACGCGACCGGCTAAAGTTGGACGTGCACTGTGGGCAGACCTGATGATTAAAATGATGGAAAATAATCGATTTTATAGCTTAATTGTTGCAGCCCTACTTCAAACTCATTGACATTGCTTGCTCATACTTGAAGTGAATGTTTGACCGGTTTGAGAATAGGTTAAAGGTTTTGAACTGCCATCTTGAACTGAACTGTTCTCGTCTGGTGTGCGACCACCTTTCAGAAGTGCAACAAGAAAACAACACAAAACCAACAAATGTAGTGTACTTGATTTAAGCCAACACATCATATCAGAGCTCACAGCAAAACAACTTAGCAACAGACATGTTTATAATAAATAATATTATTGACACAGCAGCCTAATAAATGTCCTCACTTATGTTATTTGCTGCTTCCATCGTGACATGAATAATAGCTAGTTAGTTCATCAGCATGTATATGTATATGTATATGTGTGTATTGGCTGATAGGAGTGCGATATTGGAGTCCAACAGAACTCCTCGTCCTCTTTACCGTTTGTATCACTCCGCTTGCCGAAGTTGCCATATTTCTCACAGCGAGTGTCATGGCAGACGGCCAAATCCACTATAATTTTAAAAATAATACTGTTTTGTCACGGAATGCAGTTTTAAGAGTTTTTTTTTTTAGGCGAGAATGTGCTTGCTTGGACTTCAAATATGCAGTTTGTTAATAAAGATAAGGTCTATTTCAGAATTTGCTTCAGCGTTTTTGGAGATGGGAGATCCATCGGTTCAGTGGCCGTTCAAACTCATTACAGCTGCAGAGAGTGCCTGACCGTGGCCAGATCTTCTGGAATTTACCTCTGGCTCTGATGTCTCTATAGTGGTTAAACACCAGATATATCTCGTGTTCTGTAAATCTAACGGCCAGTCTTTGGTCTCATTGAACTATTATTTGTTCCAGAGCAAATAATTTTGGCAAAATATTATCATGTTTATTCAATGCTGTATATCACGCTGTCTTTGTACGTTTGGCTGAATTGCCTAGAAAATTTTATGATGGCTGTTGTTGTTGTTTATTACAGTAAATATGATTTCAATAAATAATATTTTATATAAGTAATAATAGTATTTAATAATAGTGTTTAGTACCGAGGCATGGTGCGTGTTTGTGATGGTGATTTTAATTACATTGTTCTGCCATTAGATGGTGACAAGAGACTGTTTTTATGAGTCGGCGCTGCAGTAAAGACTTACTTTGAAAAATAAACGCTTTTGTGAACAGAGGTTATTTTTACTTTCAACAACGACGCGGCTAACAAATGGGCAGTGCTGTCATCACAAATCACGCTTAACGGATGAAAGGATATTGACGAAAAATAACACTTTCCTTATTGGACATTCAGACTTATGTTTTATTGTCTGTAGGAGATGCTGTATCAGATGCAGGTAATCACAGTCGCTCAGTCCATCTCTCTCTCATAATACTTCACTCTACATAATACAAGCTTTTACTGCAGTAATACAATAAGATTTCAATGAAGCAACTCAACGTTCCTTCGTTACTAGTTCTAAAGTGACGTTTGTGAATTTATAACGGAGGCTTGGGCTCAGCTGTTAAACTGTCAACTTTAGATTTAAATCTGTAGCGGAAGGAAGTCGTGCTGCACAAAAGAGGGCTTTTAAAGACACTTCGTTGTTGTTTCTAATTTATTTACACACTCGTGCCGTCGAACTGTTGTATAAATGCAATATCACACTCGTAGACGTGCGATATGGTTGTTTATTCTGCGGGGCCATCGAATGCTTGAATCTGATTGGCTGACAAATGTTCTAAGGTGTATTATTTTCAGGGAAACGCACGGCGAACTTAGTTTCAGGCAGCTCTTGACCGCATTACATGACCGCATTACATGGGGAAGTCGTGGCCTAATGGTTAGAGAGTTGGGCTAGTAACCTGAAGGTTGCCGGTTCGATTCTCACATCGGCAGGAATTGAAGGTGGGGATTGTGAATGAACAGCACTCTCTCTGCCTTCGATACCATGACTGAGGTGCCCTTGAGCAAGGCATCGAACCCCCAATTGCTCCCCGGGCGCTGGAGCAATGGCTGCCCACTGCTCCGGGTGTGTGTTCACGGTGTGTGTGTGCGCGTTTGTTCACTATTCACTGCTGTGTGTGTGCACTTGGATGGGTTAAATGCAGAGCACCAATTTCGAGTATGGGTCACCATACTTGACAATACGTCATGACTTTCACTTTTTTTCACTTTCATGACCATATCACTTCGCCAAATGATTTCTGTTATTTCAAAAGGTCTTATAACAGCAAAATAACCAAAACCCACAACAACACTGAACAAACAACTAAATATAGCAAACAATAGGATAAAAACGACAGATAATGTACATGTTTTTGCCACAAAATTACGCTTTATGTACGGAAAGCACATACTCTATCTCTCCTGCTCTCTCTCCCTCACAGACCGCACATACAGTTTGCACACACATTAACATAAGCGCTAATGTTGTTAGTGCTACTCTGATGATTTTATCAGTAACAGTTCAACAACTTAAAAACTACATGACGTGTCACAAGTGAGGTAACAACAACGGCGCTGTTCATGAATAAAATGAACTTAAAGTTTCACTATAACTAGAGACATTGTTGCCGAACACTACTGAGAGGCGCATAGACTCACAGTGGTAATTTTAATCTCTCTCTCTCTCTCTCTCTCTCTCATAACTTAGTTATTAACTGTATTAGCTGCATTAGTCTGCCATCAACGGCTCAGTCCTCCGTTACTAGGTTTAAAATTACATTTTGGAATTAGCAACGGAGGCGTTGGATGAGATGCGGAAGAAATAATCCTACTCTCAATAGTGATTTAAGTACAAAAACCGGACGAATGCCTTGAAATATATCATCTGATCGATGTGTTGAGGTGTGGCAACCGTAGTATAAGCGGAATAATAGACTCCGGTCTGTTGAATTATTAGAAAAATAATGCACACCCGAGGTGTAACAGTGTAACTCCGCTTCACATCATGTCTGCATCACCACCTCGAGTGTGCATTATTTTTCTAATAATTCAACAGACCAAAAAGTTAATTACTCCTTACATATCACACTGCTGTGATTACCTACAGCTGAATCATAGCCGTGCGATATACAGTCATATCGCACTTCTACTCGTGTGATATTGCTCATATATATCTGTAATTTCATAGCTGGACCACCAATCACAGAGCTGCAAACACTAGGTGGAAACATTCAAATATGGAGAAAATGGGCATCGTTCATTTAACTCATTCACTGAATAGCCAGATTTGAAGAGTTTATTTCCACAGAAATTGTATGTATTTTATTTAGGTGATGATTGTCAAAATGTGAATTGATTAAATAAAATTAGGAAGTATGAGTTTTTATTAAAAATTTATTAAAAGTTAATCATTTAAAAAATAATTGTAAATACTGTTTTTAGAAACAGTATTTAGTGGAGGGCCCTGACGGTTCCCCACTGATAAAACTGCATCAAATGTGAGACGTGCTGACAGAATGAGTGTGAATGCACATGGGCTAATTTCAAGTTACAGGCAATAAAAAGTGAAAAAATTACAATTTTGGTTGAATTTGAGGTTTCCACAAAAATGCGTTCATTAAGCCCTCGTCTAACGATCCCATTGCTACAAACCGCAATTAAACATCTAAAAGTACTTTTTATTGGTACGTTTTCTGAGAAGAGTAACTTTCTCCGTTCGCTCCTCACGCTGAACCACTGACCATCATCCGAAGCACCCGCATAAAGACGACACCGATGGTGCTCTATCCTGAGAAATATACACACATTCACACAAACATAATCAGTTATATCTTAAGTGAACGTTTGGGGAACTGTTGGGGAAAAACATCAGATGTGTAACATTATATTAGATCCGTGCAGTACAGAAGGTCTATATACCTATCTAGGCCGTCTGCCTCATTAATGTTAATCTTAAGAAAAGAGGGAATCACTGCTTTTGTAGTTTTAATCATTTATTTGTAATGAACACACTAAAGTGATTTTTACATTTGATTTATTTGTTTTTCTTACCTTAATGCTTATGTTTAGATATAAAATTAAAAAAAAAAAAAAAAGTAATACACTATATACTTGTTTCTTATATTTGTTCTTTTTTTTTCCGTTGGTTCTTTTAACAACACAGATCAAATAAAAAAATAGCTGTATTGTGATTATTAATCTAGTAATGAGTATTAAGAAAAGAAGTGGAGGAAAAGTTGAAACATTGCTGGTGATTTTGCTTTGGAACCTTCAGAAAACTTTAAATCAGTTTTTCTCTAAATTGACTTAGCTGACTCCATCGACTTCAAACGGGTGTAACTCAGTAATTTCTCGTCCGATTCAAGCAAATCATACATCATCTGAAGGTATTTTAATGGAAAATAAAAACTCATTTCTGAAAATTTGCTCATTGTGACTCATTTTGCTAGCACAATTCACAAATGATCTAAATGTTGTATAGCAATTGTCTACTTTCCGCCATTACATCAGGGTTCACTTTTATGTCTTTTCACATTTTTTTTAATGAGTTAATGAAAACAAACCATTTTTCCTTTTATTTCAGAGTTGATTAAAGAAAATGAGGAGAACGGATAATTGACTAAAGTTGAGAGAAAAAAATCACTTCAGAACTGGAGAAAAACCTTTTAGTTGCTGTAAAAATGAACAGAAAATTTTAAAGAACAGAAGAGCCAAGAAATCTTTCACGTGCACTCAGTGTGGAAAGAGTTTATCAAGCAAATCTAGTCTTTATGTTCACATGAGACTTCACACTGGAGAGAAACCTTACAAGTGTTCACACTGTGACAAGGGATTCAGTCACTCAGGAGACCTGAAAACACATGAGATGATTCACACTGGAGAGAAACCATACACATGTGATCAATGTGGAAAGAGCTTCAGACGAAAAGGACATCTTACAGACCATATGAGAGTTCATACTGGAGAGAAACCTTACAAGTGTTCACACTGTAACAAGAGATTCAGTCACTCGGGAGCCCTGAAAACACATGAGATGATTCACACTAGAGAGAAACTGTACTCATGTGTTCAATGTGGAAAGAGCTTCAGACAAAAAGGACATCTTACAGACCATATGAGAGTTCATACTGGAGAGAAACCTTACAAGTGTTCACACTGTAACAAGAGATTCAGTCACTCAGGAGCCCTGAAAACACATGAGATGATTCACACTGGAGAGAAACTGTACTCATGTGTTCAGTGTGGAAAGAGCTTCAGACAAAAAGGACATCTTACAGCACATATGAGACTTCACACTGGAGAGAAACCGCACACATGTGATCAATGTGGAAAGAGCTTCAGACGAAAAGGACATCTTACAGCACATATGAGACTTCACACTGGAGAGAAACCGAACACATGTGATCAATGTGGAAAGAGCTTCAGACAAAAAGGACATCTTACAGCACATATGAGACTTCACACTGGAGAGAAACCGAACACATGTGATCAATGTGGAAAGAGCTTCAGACAAAAAGGACATCTTACAGACCATATGAGACTTCACACTGCAGAGAAATCTTACAAATGTTCACACTGTAACATGAGAGTCAGTCACTCAGGAGCCCTGAAAACACATGAGATGATTCACACTGGAGAGAAACCATACACATGTGATCAGTGTGGAAAGAGCTTCAGAAAAAAAGGACATCTTACAGACCATATGAGACTTCACACTGGAGAGAAACCGTTCACTTGTGATCAGTGCGGGAAGAGGTTTACACAATCATCAACCCTTAAGTTACACATGAACATCCACACTGGAGAGAAACTGTTTGCATGTGATCAATGCAGCAAAACATTTTTGAGAGCTTCAGATCTGAAGACACACCTGAGAGTTCATACAAAGGAGAAGCCATATTCATGTTCTGTGTGTGGAAAGAGTTTTACAAGTCTACAATATTTGAAACTGCATCAGAAAATACACACTGGTGTGAGAGATTATATGTGCTTTGAGTGTGAAAAGACTTTTACTTCAGCGAGCCAATTAAAACTGCATGAGAGGATCCACACTGGAGAGAAACCTTACAAGTGTTCACACTGTGACAAGAGATTCAGTGTGTCATCAAATCTGAAAACACATGAGAGGATCCACACTGGAGAGAAACCTTACACATGTGATCAGTGCGGGAAGAGTTTCAGGCAAAAAGGACACCTTACAGACCACATGAGAGTTCATACTGGAAAGAAACCTTACAGATGTGATCAGTGTGGAAAGAGCTTCACACAATCATCAACCCTTAAGGATCACATGAATATCCACACTGGAGAGAAGCTGTTCACTTGTGATCAATGCAGCAAAACATTTCTGAGCGCTACAGTCCTGAAGCAGCACATGAATATTCATACAAAGTAAGGCTGCACAATATTGGAAAAATCTCACATTGCGATATTGTTTTTCTGCGATATATAATTGTGATATGAAAAATAAAAATCACCAGATGACTAGAATATCTCTTTAAAAAAAAATAATAATAATCAACGACTGGTATGATTTTGTAGGTGAGTAAATCAGCATAGGAAATAAACAAATTACAAGCATAGATAAATATAATAGAACAAAGATACAAATGAAATAAACACTGCTTTATATTTTTCAGGTATTCAGGTACAGAAATGAATAATCAAATGAAAATAAAACTGCATAGTCTTCCCTGTATAACTTAAATCTAATAAATCTGTTAAAGCTACAAAAGTGATTTTTCTCTACGTGTTTTGTTTGATTAACATTCATGACACAGAAAGCCTTGATGAAGAGTTTTATTAGTCAAAGCATGAATTAATCAAGTATAATCGAGGTGAATCTTGCCATTAATATATCTAGTTAATCTTCCATTATACTCGTAGGCCACTGGGTAAAAAGTGTCTACGTGGCTGAAATATGCAGACAAGAAACATCTGAAAGAATATAGGGGGGCTTAGGGGGAATATAGGGGCGCAAAAAAAAAGAAAAAAAGGGTAGACAATATGTCTAATAGAAAAAAATAGGGCTGATAAAATAAAAATATTGGTCACTGCATTTTGTTTAATGGTAATTTACAAGGGCTAGATTGAATAAAGTAGTAATAATAAATAAATTTAACTCCAATGGTCCAAAATCATGAAATCATAAATGCTGTCATCACTGGGGATAACAAGATAGAAATGTTGATGGCCATGGATCCTAGATTATGCAGGGGTCTCCAATCCCCTTCTCAAAGTAGCTCATGAGCAATAACAAAAATCATATGACTAAAATTTAAATTAGACAAGTGACATTTGAGAAATTACACACAGTTCTCTCAACTGCACAATGCCTAAGAAAATTTTTCTAAACTAATTAATCTATTAGATTGTGTTAGAGGAAAAAGAGGTTGATACCTGCAGTGTTAAATTAAACTTTATGATGACTGATGTTGTCCAGTTGAATATGACATTTAGACACTGTGTGGAATGCTACCAGGTCTACGCTCAGTAAAGTAAAAAAAAAATAAATAAATAAAAATAAGTTCATGTTATCCTATTCAGAATCCATGGCATTCCACAGCTAAAACCATTCAGTTCACAATCAGCTGAAATCTCAAGACAAAATATGTTTTTGGCCAAAAGGGGGGTGTGAAAGGGTGTGAAAGAGTGAGGAAAAGTATGAATGATGGTGTTGTGGAGTGAAAGAAGGTGCCTGACGAGACACTGAGGCAAATCAATTATTTTGCCAAAACAGCTGTATGCAAAATTTAATATGTGGGCCCACAGGGCAAATAATGCCCAGTAGAATAATGACCGTGGATGAATTTGGTTAAGTTTCCCGGTCAGTACCTAGGTTATTGTTGTGGCAGAAAGAAAAACAGTGCCACACTTGCGCAGCGCATTAAATGGGAAGGCAAAGCAAGTAAGCTTGCTCTGTCCACCCCACATCTAACTTTCTTTTAAGCATATCATAATGGAGCTGATTCTGTGCCAAAAGGATAAAATATTTTTCTTTCTGACTGTTAACAAAGAACGTGGGTTGAGGGTTTTCCAGGTCAAAATACCTATGCTACTGAGCAAGATAGGCCTAGAAGAAATTATCTAGTGAAATAGTGAAACTCAGTTTATAAAACAAAGAGAGAACTGAATCAGCAAGTTGTTGAGAATAAATTTGTAATGAATTGAAAAATAGTAAGAATAGAGATAAGTAAAACCAATTTTTTTTTTTTATTATATTAGAGGAAATGGGTATTCGACCTATGCTCGTTGTATTGATATCAATGAATTTGTGAGAGCTCAAAAAAGGGGCCAGGACAGCCCTCAACCCACATGAAATTTCCACAGGTCACACCAAGAAGGATAACTGGACAGATGAGCAAATGACCATGCTTGATATCACTAACAAAAACTCTGAAAGATTCCACCTACAGGTGCAGCAGTTCTGTCAAGGCCAGGGAATGGTTTGCTCCACCATTAAGAACCAGTGAGTGTGCAGTTATGATCTCAAGGAAGAATCTTGCATTGATCAGCAAAATAGTTGCAAAGTGACACCTGGGTCCACCTCTCTCTCCTTAACTCTTTTTGACCCGCAAATGACGTTTGCTGAATTTTTAAAAAATGTTCTCTTTGTCCAAATGGCATGAGAAGTTGTACAGTGGTCAACACTTTCTAGATCTACAAATAAAAAAAAAAATTGGAATGATATCTTGATTTTATGTTAGTGTGAAAAAAAAAAAGTTACATTTATGGTCTTCGGGGTCTCTGGAGACCCCGCATAGAAAATTTACTAAATTCATCTTCAAAATCAGAAACACCAGAGAACACACATGGACAGAAATGAAGTGGCACACTTCCAACAATGCAAAAAACATCCACAATGCAAAATGATCATGCTCACACGCGCGCACGCGCGCGCACACACACACAAACAAACACGGGAATAAATTTGAGAGACTAAAAAAAAAAAAAAAAATCATTTTTGTTCTCTTAGAGTTAGTAACTGAAGTTTAGATTAAATTTGTTGAAATATATGAAAAACAGATGATTGAAATAAATAAACTCTAAAGACTCCAACTTTTCTCTTTGTAACATCTTGTTCAGGTTTGATTTTTATCATAATGTAACATTATTGAAAAACGGATTTTTTTTCAGTACACAAAATGCTAAACTTTGACCAAAAAGTAATTTTTATTGTTATAATTGTGATTTCATAATATGTAGATATGAATCCAAATGAAAACTTGTGAAAAGATATCTTTCAGTTGGTCAAATAGCAAATAGCAGATAGTGGAGCCATCTGCTGCAGCAAATAGCACTAGAGCCATCTACTGGTAGAAGATAATTTTTTAATTTTAAAACTGCATTTTCCAAAAGATGGGCAAAAATCTTACACTAAACCATGTCAAATGATCCATGTTATCCCCATGAATGAAAGTTAGAAATGTGGGTCTTTTATAAAGTGAATTTTACATAAAAAGCTGTTTTTTGCATAAAAACCTATTTAAAAAATATCATAAATCCTCCAAAAGCTACACAAATGTGGAGTAAAAACATTAATAAACAGAGTAAAAATATTATTTAAAAAAAAAAAAAACTATTATGTTGTAACAAAATTACATTTTGTTGCCTGGGGTCTCTAGAGACCCCAAAAGCCATGAGTGCACAACCCAAAATGAAAACCGCACAAGGGTTAAAATACGCCAACCAGCTTCAGCAACCCTACACAGCATGAAGTGAGGGATGAAGGGCATGCTAGTAACGACCCTCCCTTGACAACGAGGGAAAGACCATTGCAGCGACTCGCAAAGAGTCACCCTGGTGAAGATGGAATGACTGATGGGACAGCTAACAAATGATCAAAATACTTGGGAGCCAACAAATGGAAAAGAGGAAATGGAAAGGGAAGGTAAAAGATAAGCAGACAACTCAGGAGAAAGTGACGAGGAGAGACCAGTGATGCAAGATGAAGTGCAAACTGGGCCTCTTAATAGTGAACCATCGCTCTGAGACCCTCGCTGTTATTACAACTAGTGCGTGCTCGCACTTCAAAACACGAAGCATGTTTTATATCGCGGCCTTTGCGATTCGAAAATTGCACCAAGCAATACCGCAATTCATAATTAATGTTGGTATATTGTGCAGCCCTAGACTGAACAGTATGTGAGTGCGTGTCATTGAAATGCAAATTTAGCAACAGCAAAGTGAGTGACCCACCTTGTTCCACTCTGCGACCCACCGCTTGAAAACCCTTCTAAAATCTAAAAATCTAGTGAAATCGGATTAGATGTAGTGAAAGGGAGTCAAATGCTTTATAGAAAGAGGCAGAGAGTAACTGTCTTTAAAAATTGTACCCAAAATATAACATTTTGCCCATATTGGAGCCAGTGTCTCCAATCTACAACAAACTACAGAGAAGAAGTATAAAACAGGCCAGGAAGATACTGAAAGAGGCAGACAAAGAGACAAACAAAAAGGAGATGTTGTTTTCCAAACCACCCCCCTATCTGCCTTCGGAGGGAGAGTTCCCAATTCTCAAGGGAAAGGTAGAAGTAACGGGGGAGATGGACATGGAAGGTCAAGTAGAAATTGAACCAGCTGTAAAAACAAAGAGCAGGGAACAGAAAAGGGAAAGCGAAAGATATTTACCTATGGATTGTTATAAACAAGCACGCATAGCCTTAGAAATGAGGAAAACAAACCAGGAAGACAAAATACGATTTGAGGAAGTGTTCGAAAAAATAAGGAGAAAAGATAGAGAAATTGAAGCACAACTAGAGGCTATGGAAGAAGAGATGGAAAAGAAAATCAGAGAATCAGGAAAAAAGGTCCAAGAGGTAAATAAATTGGAGAGACGGAGAAGTAAGTTGTTCGACAGTAGTGAGGAAGTAAATAGTGAAGAGGAGTTATTTGATACAGGAAAATGGGAACAGGGCAGAGAAAAGGGGGACACTCCGACCACTGGCTGCACAACTCCCAATTTTAATCAAAGGTGCACAGGGACAATATGTTCCCTGGGCTTCACAGGACCTCGAGGGGCTAGTCACTCACCTCCCTGATATTCATGAGGGCGCAGGAAAATGGATAAGAGTATTTGAAGAAGAGACAATGGGCAAACTTTTGACTGGGGGGACATTAAAGCTTTGCTGGCTGAAATTACAGGAGAGGCAAGAGAACAAATTTGACAATGTGTCTGAAGACCATCTTATGCCTAGTGCACCTAATAATGTAAATCCAAGCTCAACCAATAGAAAGCAACCAGACTTCCCTTCAATTAACTTTTCAACCATTGAATAAGAGTGATAATGATATCAACTCAACAGAGCCAATGATAATCCAAAATCGTAGAGACAGATTATAATATACAAGGGGACGAAGAAGTTAGTCAAAATGATGAATTATGGGAAACGGCTCAAAATAATGAATGGTATAGATGGGCAGCTTTTACTGCTAGAGAAGCAAGGAAAGAAAATTGCTTGCAATGCTCCATATCTCCGTTAAACAAAGTGATAGCCATACCAAATCCACATGACTACCAAAAATGTGCCGAATTTGGGAGAAACTTTTGTCATTTAACAGATTTTACTAGACCATATTGTATTGCTGAATGTCTAGGATTTTTGGGAAATCCCAAATTAACAAATCGTTTTTTTTAGCCAACTCCAGGGATCGTGGTGTCAGTATTCGGACGTCAGCCGAAATATAAAAATTGAAAAACAAAAAGTAGAGATTCCGAAATGGTATGGCGTAGATTATAAACAAGAATATGAGTGTTTTCATAAACCAAAAAGAACACAAGATGTGGGCAAGTTCAAGGGCAAATGTGCTATTGTTTGGTATATAGATAAGAAAAGTTCTTGGAAATCTGGACTTCCTTCTAGAGCTCCAGAACTTTTAGCACTTGGAACAATGAAAGGAAATAAAATAAGACCTGAAGAATGTGAAAATCAAACTATTGCTTTACCTTCTATAGAAATTTATGAAGACCAATCATTAATAATAGCAGACTTCTTTTGGATCTGTGGAGGTGAGACACTGTTGCCTTCTTTACCAGTCGGATGGAAAGGTATATGCGTAAGAGTACGATTACTTCAAGAACTTAACATAGCACAATGGGGAACAGAACAGAGAGTAAACAAGGAAGAGAACAGAATTAAAAGAGGTTATGAGCCAGACCCCAAGGTATATTTAGACTCAATTGGACAACCGAGAGGGATTCCTAATGAATTCAAGGCAAGAGATGAAGTGAAAGCAGGTTTTGAATCAATATTTGTTTGGATCACACCTAACAAAAATGTAGAGTGGATTAATTTATTATAATCAATAGATTCATTAATTATACTGGCGATGCGTTAACCTTATTAGGAGACCAAGTGCACGCAACAAGTAGAATGATGTGGCAAAACAGACAGGCCCTTAATTGGCTTTTAGCTGATAGCGGAGGAGTCTGTATTATGTTTGGAGATCAATGTTGTACTTTTATACCAAATAATACTGCCCCTGGAGGAGCTTTTAGTGAAGTGATGATTAAAATTAAAGAATTAAGAGCTAAAGTCACACCAAATGCAGGAAGAGACAAATGAATTTGGGATTGGTTTGATCTGAAATTTGGAGCATGTGGAGCATGGTTTGCTAAACTAGGAATGTTTTTAGGAGCTGCTATATTAATAGGAGGATTATTATTTTGCTGTGTATTACCCGTATTAAGAACATTAGTTATCAATGCTTCTGTTAAGCAAATGGAAATGATAAAAGCCCCAAATAATCAACAAATGACCACAGAAAGGAACTTGGATGAATATTATGAAGGATTGCTAAACAAACTGATCTTAAATGAGCAAACTTTGGATGATAGTTCCAGTGACCCTGATGAGTATGAAGAAGAGGTGTAAAGATGAGCCATACCCTAGGTGTGAATGCTAGCCTAACCTCTGCCCAAGGGTGGCCCTCTACGATGCACAAAGTATCTGGGCTGAAGATCAACGGATCTGGACTATTTTTCTTGTGATATTCAATGTATTATGTTTTGAATGTGTTTTATGTCTTTTATACATAACTGTGACAACCACAGGCAAGCACTGAACCAAATGCACGCTCATGCTTATAACATGGTTTTATCTTAAATAAGGGGTTAAGGAGACAGGATCTTTTTACTTCTTCAATTGGAGGAAGACTTTTTGGTCCTGATGCTCCTCCAGAGTGCTGCTGCATCATCTAGTCATTGGTGATAAGACTGTGTGACTTGTTTAGTCACGAGGTAGTGTTAACTGAACAGACTGAATTATGAAGTAGCACTCTGCGTAGACATAAGCAAATGTGAGACTTAATAAAGTCTCAAAGGGGGGAATGATGAAGAGTTTTATTAGTCAAAGCATGAATTAATCAAGTATAATCGAGATGAATCTTGCAATTAATATATCTATTTGATCTTCCATTATACTCGTAGGCCACTGAGTAAAAAGTGCCTACGTGGCTGAAATATGCAGACAAGAAACATCTGGAAGAATATAGGGGGGCTTTTTTCTTTACCATAACACGTCTTGGGGCCCCTTCTCTCTCTAGGGAGGAATCGGATTGTATGTATAAGGAAAACTCTATGAAATGTATAGAACACACAAGGAAAAACTGTATAAAAGAGACAGCTCTAAAGCATTCTGGAGATTTTTTTCTGCAGAAAACTTCTCGGCTTTGTTCTTGTAATAAAGTCTATCTTCTGGCATCAAAACCCCAAGACTTTGAGAGTGATTCTTCATAACAGTGACAGAAGCCACCACAGCCTCAGGAACATTAAACTGCTGTGAACCAATACACTGTTACACATCTGTTTTCTTTCTCAATTGTTAACCTTCACCTAAACCATAAGCAACTGCATTTAGGAGACTTACAGAGACATGCATTTTGACATAGTTTCGTGCCTATGTGTCATTTCAGGCACAAATATATGTGGAATTGAACAGAATTCAGTGTTCACGAGCATCTGTGTGGCTCTCACCGTGTCTACACCGAACATGAGCGGCGCAATGCAACAAATTACTATATAACCCATTGCTGTCTACACTGGATGTGGCGCGGCACGACAAATCTTTGAGTGCGAAAAGACTTCTACTTCAGCAAAGTGTTTCAAACAGCACCAGAGGATTCACTCAGATCAACTCAAAGATGGAGTTTCTCCCCAAAGAACAATGTCACTGTTTTATTCTTGCATATCATTTTGCTTCATGATAAAATATCACTGTGTTTTCTCATAAGTTTCATATTATGTTCAATTGTCTTATAATGCAGCATTGTGTATGTGTAGCAGAAGTTTTTACAAACTATTCTTGGTCAGGAAGTTTAAGAAGGGACGAACACTTTTAAGAGAGACTGAGATTTATTTTTAATTTTGTTCTTCGTTGTGTAAGGTCTCTGTGGAACAGACCCACCAAAAAGCTGCAGAATAAACAGATTACACACAAGGTTGTAAAACTGATCGACGATCTCAACACCCTCATTGTCTGGAGCAGTTTCCTCTCAACATGACAATGGCTAATCCAGTCAAGGGAAAAGAGAACTCCTTTGTCTCAACGAACTAAAGAGCCATTTTTGCAACATATGGTTGAGTGCTTCCTCGTGGACACTATGCATAAATCCATAGTAGTAGCTGAAAACAGGAAAAGGCAAATTATGTGACACTCTCCAGGCCTGCAAACACACAAGATCCATACAGTGTGACACCTCGTGATCTCTTTGGGCATGTGTTCCCTTCCTCCTCCTCTGCACGTCCCAAAACCCAGCTCCCTCTAACAAAGGAGCACATGAACTAACTTACATAGATGATCCTTAAACGACCATCAGTTTAATAATACTGCATTAGGGCAACTATTCACTAGTAGTGTGTTTTATGACTTGTGTATGTTTTATGTAACTACTGAAACACGGGATGTGTTTTCAAAATAAAATACACTGAATTATCAACTAAGATGTTATGATAGTGTTTGGTTCAATATATATTCAAACTAATGAATCCTTAAATTTGTAAAAGGCAAAAAGTTTATCATACTGATTTCAAAGATTGGATTCAAAATACAACAAATCTCACAAGTCACACTTGAAATATTGTTAAAATTGTAATTTTTATAACTCTGAAAACTTAATAAAATGGCAAAAAACTATTTACAAGGTAGATATAAGCAAAATCTTAATAGGTCAATATAACCCTTTTTTAATATTTATTTTTGGCATTTTTGCCCTTTATTGTGGTAGGATAATATTGAGTTGACAGGAAGTGAATTGGAAGAGAGGGGCAGGATCGGGAAAGGTCTTCAAGCCGGGATTCGAACTTGGGACGCACTGTATGTCAGCGCACTGCCCACAAGGCAATCAGTTCCAACAGTTATATATTACTGTTAAGTGACAAATTTGGGGAGAGGACAAATATTCCAAAACTTTATGAAAATACAAAATGAGAACTAACTGCACAATTACTAGAAATGTGTACCTTGGATATTATACAATTTGCATACAAAATTTGTGGGGGAATTTTTTATTTTTATTTTTTTTAAAAGATGTTTCCAACTCTGTGTAATGATTTGAAGCTCTTATTTCAGCTTTTGGTGAATCGAATCGTAGAGATTCGGGTTGATTTGAAATTGATAGCATACACTTCAACTATTCGTCCAGCGTCTAGCACTTAGTGTATCTCAGCAATTCTGTTTATTTCGTGGCCACGATAATAATACAGAATTGGTTGGGTTAACTTTGAGCAAAGGTAGCACGGGCTCTGGGCAAAGTTTGACCTGAATATTACACAACACAAGACAAAAAGATTCTTTATAAATGAGAGAGAGTTTATTTGCTATTCTACTAATCTAAGATACATGAACTAAACTTATTTAAACACACACACAGTTCCGGCGTTATTACGTTTGCATGAAGTTCCCCAAAGTTCTAACACTCGTTCCAAGAATTCTTTAAATTCACCTGAGGCAGTCACAAGCAGAGAACTTTTCTATCTTTACTTTTAAAGATTAATTCAACCAGCTCAGCGAGATATGGAGATTTGTTTGTTACTTGCTTTTCAAGTTGAGTCGATCACTGATCTGTTGTTTTCCTCGTTGACGGAAGTCACTGGGGAAGCCTTCCTGTGAGTGGTTGGTTTCTTTGTGACGTGATGAGTGGCGACGCTTTGAAGTTCTTCAGAGTTCTTGTGTGGCTTCAGACTGTGAAGGTTTCTTCAGTGAGCAGTTTGACAGAGTGTTTGAGTTCTCGCCTGATGTTTACGGCTGTGAGTGCTTTTGGAGCGCAATCAATGAGAATGAAGCCAAAGTTCTGCAAGCAGCGAGCAACGAAGCCTTTGTGTGACGGAGTTTTAACAGGCTGAATTCTGTCCACCCACTAGAGGCTTCTTCCAATCAAATTGTCCCTGTAGGGCGGAGCCCCGTCCGGCTTCTTTTCCGTGCATACATTATATCCTAGTCAATTTATCACATGAAGAGAATATCCTAGCAGATTTCTATAATGTGTTGCAATCATGCATATGATGCTAAAGGTCAACTCTTCATCCACACCAAATTCTTGCTAGTAAAATCAGCTTTCATTCAACATCAGACATCAACTATTTGGCACACAAAAAGGTACATATACTAATTTTATCTACTAAATGGGTTAAGGCATAGATTAAAATATCCTAAATCCTAGTAAACACAGCAAGCTTATAAAAGACATAAAATACAGCATTAATATATATTGTCTCTTGAGTATATTGTTTTAATAACAGCAGTAATTACTGATTGTCTTGTTAAAAATCCTTTATGCAAGTTTGAGTCTTTTCTATCTGCCAAAGAAGAGAAAAAGGGCACATTCTTTTGGAATGCAGTAAAGACACGGGGAGGTTTGCTGAGGTCATGAGAATGTCACGTTGTGTAGATCTGGTGATTTTCTTAGCTCAGACGGAGCTATAAGTCAATCGTTTGTGTTTATTAGATTAGTAGTTTATGCGTAAAAAGGGGCACGGTTATCGTGAACCATCTGTTTCTGGAACGTCTCCAGATAAGCAGTTCTCTGTTCTTTAGATTGTTATTTATGCCGAAGTTAGTCATTAACAACACTGAAGGTCCGTTTTAAATCCGTCAAGATGTCGCGGTCCTTCTTTCCTCAAATCTATCATTGTTTTATGGGTCTCATGAGATGATAAGCAGAGCATAGCAGGAAGCTAGTCAGACAACTGAGCGTTGTGTTGGTCATTTGTTAATTTTACAACTCGCACATGTCTAAGAGGAGAATATTTTCGTTTTCCTGTGGCATGTAAGATTCTATAGTTATTTGGGTCTGTTCGAAGAGGTCGTACATCTGACTTTGCACCAATTGTGTAGAATGGCCCATATTAATTTGATTAATTAAATGGGTCATTCTTCAATTGGGGTGGCAAATGAGAGGCGGAATTTGTAAAAAATGCTTGTTTGTTTTTTTTTCTAATATAATATATTTCTATGCATTTAAAATGAGTTTAATATGCTATATCCATTAAAATGAAAGCTTAAGAACATTTTGATTTTTAAATAATTTCAATCAAACACTGGTGACACATCCACTTATTAGGGGTTGCACCAACTAGTCGACTTTAATGCTCTGCCATGATGCTTTAAGCTTGACGTCGACTAGTCACTTGTCCTATAGAGGACGCAAGAGTATAATAAATCTCTGAAGGACTTCCACATTTACGCTGCGTACATGCATATTTTGTTACAAATGCAATCTCTCAAACTCAATTAAATATATATTTTAAAACAAAAATGTAACTATTAATAGTGCACAAATTGTGTTTACCCTACAGAATACAAACATGCAAACATTTTATAATTTATTGGCATTTAAAGTTTATTTCAACTGTTGTAAAGTAGAGGGACACCACTTGCCACCACAAATGAAGAAAGCTTCACCTTATTTTTATTTTTCTCAGGTTAGATCAAATTGGATTTAACTTATACGCATTTTAAATACTTACAAATTCGAACTGAAGACGTCTCTGTGGTCTGTTCTGGCTTAGCTATAAATCAGTGAATCAGTGAATCTACAATTCAGTTTATTATTACAATTAGTAAGCAGTACAAATATTCTTTAACTACTGTATACAAGTATTAAATAAATATCAAAAGTTCTTTGCTCACAGCAATATCAGCGATGGTTCTGGAGAAGCTCTTCAGGGGCTCATTTATAAAGCGTGCGCAAGCACAGATTTAATCGTAGAGTGTGTGTGCAGGTTCAGGGTCTGAGCAGACGTACTTAGGGTTGGGTATCTCGAACTCAGTACTTTTAAGGGTACCGACCAAATTTCGTCGATACTACCGAGTACTGATTCACATTAAATCATTCGGTACCAAATTTCGGTACCTGAGAACGCATTTGGCCGCATTTGAGAGAGCGAGAGAGACCCTGTGACATGATGTCACCCCTGCAACTCTTTAAAACACAACATACAGGGCAAACCCAAATGTTCAGAAGTGTGCTTACATTTCTAGAGTCATATGGTTTCTGCGAAAATGTGGACAGGGTGGCGGAGTCCATTCACAAAAACGGAATTTACTCTATAGAGCAGAATGTCACGGAATTCATCAATTTTTGGATGAATAGAAGAATGTCTATCACTTAATTCGAATCTCGATATGAACTAGTGTATATGAATATTAAAATGCAAAAAGATGGTTTAAATATTAATCCTGCATGTTCCGCTAACCTCGGTATGTATGAATAGCGGAGATGCGGTTTTGTTTACTACACAAATGCTGAAGCATGCGTGAACTCGCGGTGATTTCGGCCTCTGCATCTCACTACATGAACACATGAACTTACAGGCTGTGAGAGTCACCTCATAAGAATTTTACCATTTCATTTGAGAAAAGTAGCATCATATCATAATGTATACACACAGAAAGTTCATGACAACCAGTCAAAATAAATGTGCGGTTTAACATGTAACAAATATCTTACTCTTGTATTACATTTGTACAGTATAATGTACGTCTTTATATAGTCCATTTACTGTCAAATTTAAATAAAACAATTAAATGATAAAAAATAATTATTACAACCACATTAACCACTTAATTGTAGAAAAAATATTATTAAATTATTATTATTATTATTATCAATTATTATTAAAACTTTTTTAAAGGAATATTCACACAATTTTTCTACCATGTATTAATTCTAACAGTAAACCTCGGTTTGTTTGCCAAAAAATAAAAGGGTTTCATTTTCATTCGATTAAAACTAAATAAAATGCTTCATGCCTTCATTTGATTATCAGAAAAAAAAGTTGAGTTCTCGCCTGATGTTTACGGCTGTGAGTGCTTTTGGAGCGCAGTATTAAAAGCGGATGAAAAATCCATAAATAAAATCCTAATACATCAATCTACCGCATCCAGGTACTTTCCAACTTTATCTATTAGAGTGAGGGTGGCGTCTTCAACTCAACGCCCAACTCTTTAGGCAAACTGCAATGGATCCAATTTCCCAATCATTGCTTGGGAGAGTTGTTGACAAACTACTCTCTCCATACACTTAGAGCACAGATGTTAAAGCCACTGGTCTGTAGTCAATAAGATCCTTAGCATGTGCCTTTTTTGGCAGTGGAATAATGGTACTCTCATTCCAGGCCTGAGGTACGATATTACAATCAAACGACAGCTGAAAAAGTTGTTAACACTCCCTTCAGCTGTGTTGCACATTCCCTCAACACATTCCCCTTTATTCCATCAGACCCTGTTGTCTTTTGAGGTTTAACTCGTAATAAAACTTCCTCCACTGTCTTTTCCTCTATTATTATAGGGGGAAATACAGAATGCCCTATTGGAGTCCATTTCTCATCAAAATTATTATTAAAACGAGCATATAACTGATTCAATTCAGTGGCAAAACAGACAGAATCATGACACTGAATGTTATATTGCCTCTGATTCCTCCCCATCATTCTATTTAAGCCTTGCCAGACCAGCCGTGGATTTCCCACTTTAAACTTTTCCTCAACCTTCCGTTTATACTACAATTTAGCTTCCCTAGTTTTTTGCTTTAATTCTTTTTGGAGGAATTTAACACCATGTTTATCTCCATTAAAAAAAATATTCTTTTTAAGATTCAAACCGTGTTTAAGATCCTTTGTAACCCAAGGTTTGCTATTAGGGTAATATTTTACACGTTTCACAGGAATAACAGTGTGTACACAAAACTCCACATACCCAGAAATGGAAGCATTTAACATTCCACAGTCTTTAAAAATACATTCCAATCTGTAACTTCGAAACATCATTTTAGTGTTTCAATGGAATCAAAGTCCCATACCTGAAAAGACCTGGTTTGCACTTTCTCAGTCTTTAGCTTTTGCTTATACCGAGGCAAGAGAAAAACAGCATTATGATCAGATCGAACCAGAGGGGGACATACCTTAGAGATGTAAGCACCAGGTATATTTCCATAACACAGATCCAATATTTTATCCAGTCTAGTTGCAGATGTGACATATTGCTCCAGATTCGGCAAAAATGTAGTAACGTCACATCGATTAATATCTCCAAGCAGAAACACCGGCTGATCTCCAACTCCGTTTGCAATATTATTAAAAGTGTCAGCAATGTTCTCAGCAGCAAGCATGAAATCAGGTCCCAGAACATATACCAGTATCACTGTGATTTGAGTAAATTCTCGTGGAAGACAATGTGGACGAAAGGAAACCACCATGATTTCATAGTGTTTTGAACACTTGGTTTCCCTCAGTGTAAAGTTCATCGCCCACTTATTATTTACAGCCATGCAAAGCCCCCACCAATTGTTTTCTGAGTTTTAAGAATATCCCGGTCAAACCGAATCAAAGTAAAACCATCCAGATGAAAGTCTTCTGTTTCCTGAGAGAGCCAAGTCTCGGTAAAACAAAAAAGGCTTGTGCTACGATAATCCTCATCATATCTAATTAATGCAGACAGCTCGTTGAGTTTATTCCTCAGAGATCTGTCGCACGAACAGTGTTGCGCCCCGGAAGTCGCAAATTAACTCATATGAAATTATAACTTAGAAGGTCGTGACCACCCTTGTGCAAGTCCCCTAGTGCTTAAGCCTGAAGAACCTGCAGTAATGCCGTAGCGTGTAAGGCGGAGGCAGCTTCTCCACAGGCCACATAAGCATCGCCGGACAGACCAGACGAGTATCTACAGACCTGGGACGGGAGGCACAGTTCGCCCTGCTGGGTGGAGGCAGTATTAGGACATAATTGCATCGCAACCGACCGCTCCACCGGGGGGACCCCTGTATAGCCCCTAGCTGCATTACTGTCGAGAGTGTTAAGGGAGGAGGAGTTAGCAGGTCGGTTTCTGGCAGAAAAAGGTGCCATCCACGACCTAGTAAGCCCTGCATGCACCTCCGGGAAGAATGGCATTGGGCCAGGGCGCTGAGAACCAGCGCGGACCACCCCAAAGAACCAATCGTCCAACCTTGAGGGCTCGGGACACGGTGGAGGTTTCCACTCGAGCCCTACCCTCATGGCGGCCCGGGAAAGTATAGCCGTCATTTCCGCATCCGATTCAGGCATTGCTACAGTCCCGGGGGACAACAGCGCACCCGAATCTTCCTCTCCAGAAAGCTCCGGCTCACCCTCCGATGCAGAAATCGACATCCGGTCGTCGGGAGGAGCGCCGAAGGATACCACTGGTACACTCTTTGAGTCAAGTCAAGTCAAGTCACCTTTATTTATATAGCGCTTTTAACAATACAAATTGTGCCAAAGCACTTAACAGTATCAAATTGGAGGATAGAGTGTCAGTAATGTATAAGATTAAACACTCAATTTTCAGTTAAAGGCATTTCATTACTGAATTCAGAGATGTCATTGTCTAGCTCAGTTTAGTTTAAATAGTATATATGAAATCAAATTGATGATGATCTTTAGAAATTAAGTGTCCCCAACTGAGCAAGCCGGAGGCGACAGCGGCAAGGAACCAAAACTCCCTCTGTGACAGAATGGAGAAAAAAACCTTGGGAGAAACCAGGCTCCTCTGGCCAGGATATTATTGTTTATTTTTTATTTTTTTTACTTATTGTTTTAATTAAATTTTAAATGTATTATATTTCTATTTTTATATTGTTGCAATTTCTAACAATAATAGTATTATGTAGTTAGGTATTTTATTATATTTTTAGTTATTTTGTTTTATTTAATTTTATTTATTTATTTGTTTATTTGTTTATGTATGTATGTATTTATTTATTTATTTATTTATTTAAGTTCTTCATTGGAGATATGTCCCCGGGGCTCATCCAGGTGTCCGGCCTCCGCTGACGATCAGGGTCGCAGACATCATCTCCCGGCGCTGATCCACCATCTGATCCGGATACGGACTGAGAAACAGAATAAGAAAGAAACAGACAAATATTAGCATAGATGCCATTCTTCTTACAATGTAACAAGTACATCATGTGTTATGAGGAGTGTTCCTGGTTCCGGCTGATCTAATTAATGCAGCCTAACAATCCTTTAATGGATTTGAATAATAGAACTGTATTAGTGTGTTATGTGTAAGCCAGGTTAAAGAAATGTGTCTTTAATCTAGATTTAAACTGACAGAGTGTGTCTGCCTCCCGAACAGTGTTAGGTAGATTGTTCCAGAGTTTGGGTGCTAAATAGGAAAAGGATCTGCCGCCCGCAGTCGATTTTGATATTCTAGGTATTATCAAACGGCCAGAGTTTTGAGAATGCAGCGGACGTGGAGGACTATAATGTGATAAGAGCTCGCTCAAGTACTGAGGAGCTAAGCCATTCAGGGCTTTTTAAGTAATTAACAAGATTTTAAAATCTATCCGATGTTTGATAGGGAGCCAGTGCAGTGTTGACAGAACCAAGCTAATATGGTCATACTTCCTGGTTCTAGTAAGGACTCTAGCTGCTGCATTTTGGACCAACTGTAGTTTATTGAGCGTACAGAACAACCAACCAACCAGTAAAGCATTACACTAGTCTAACCTTGAGGTCATAAACGCATGAATTATCATTTCTGCATTTGGGTTAGACTGGGTAGGTTTCAGGGGCCTGGGGTTAGTTTGAGTAGGTGTTAGGTTTCAGGGGTTAGGGTATATAGGGATAAATGCGAAAGTGCACCCCTCTATAGGGTGGGGTGCACTTACTAAGGCTAGTAACTAGGACTCTGAAATTCGGTATATATACACTGATTAGAGGGCGCCCGATCGTTTGTACATAGTTTGGAAGCTCTAGCGCCATCAGGCGTCGAGATATGGTATTGCACCCCCAGTTGTCTTGTACCTAGAGCGCTGAATCTTGGTATATATATACTAATTGGGCCGCCAGAAGTCGATTGCACTTGGTTTGGTCGCGCTAGAGCCCAGCAGGTGTCGAGATATTGTACTGCACCCCCACTTGAGTTTCACTGTGTCAGCCCTAGGGTTGAGTTTCGCTATACAGCTGGTCAGCCCTAGGGATTATATATCCAGAAGTCAGAACAATGTCCGGCTCCGGCTGTGCACTGTCCTCACTACTTCCCTGACCGCTCCCAGTCCCGTTTTGATCAGGCCCAGGTCCCAGAAACAGTCCACCATTTATATATGTATATGCTATTTAATCTTGCATTATTTATTCATTTATTTATTTATTATTTATTTATTTATTTATCTATTTATATGTGTTGAATATGAGTCTGTGTGTCTTTTTCTTCTGATGATCGACTTTATATTTGGCTGTTTCCTTGATCCTTCTGTTAGGAGTACATCAGCTAGGGGTGTGAGCTATAGGGCTGTGAGCCTTAGGTCTAGAATTTGTGGGGCTAAAATCCCTAGGGATAGAAATTGTGTGGCTACCCCACTGAGGGCTAAGTTTTAGTGTTGTTGTTGTGTGGGGCCTAGGTTTAGAAATCTTTTTATTATTAGGGCTATATCAGCTAGGTGTGTGAGCTATAGGGTTAGGGTTAGGGTTAGGGTTAGGGTTAGTTAGGGTTAGGGTTAGGGTTAGGTATATAGATAAAAACGACTTTCACCCTCATTAGTATCCACCCTCATTAGAATATTGCATCTGATTGGCCAAAGCTTACCTGGGCACATCTGGAGAACCGTAGGCCCGAATTCCATGTAAGTGGTATCATCGGATCCGGGAAGCTGTCATCTTTCAGGTGGCGAAAGGCTCTAATGAAAGTATATAGATAAAAATGAGTTTAATCCTGATTAATTCCACTCTCATTAGCATTATCCATCTGATTGGCCAAAGCTTACTTGGGCGTATCTCGTGAAGCGCAGGTCTAAGGTGCATGTAAGTGGTATCGTTGGACACAGGAAGCTGTCATCTTTCAGGTGGCGATAGGTTCGGATGAATGGAGGAAGGTGTGTTGCGTTTAAATCCAGTGTGACCGTTATTATGTCCAGATAGACAGAGTCTGGTAAGTATTAGAAGTACAGGTCAGAGGTCACAGTCCACTTCAATCTAATGTTTAAAATGATTTGAATGATCTATAAGCATTTGTGAGATCATTTTATGAAATCATTTCATTAACTCATTCTACGTGCTTATTTTTCACAGATGGAGTGTGTTGTTAGCTATCCAGGTCAAAGGTCACAGTCCGCTTCAATCTAATGTTTAAAATGATTTGAATGATCTATAAGGATTTGTGAGATAATTATATGAAATTATTTCATTAACTCATTCTACGTACTTATTTTTCATAGACGGAGTGTGGTTTTAGATATCAAAGGTCACAGAACAGTTCGCTTCCAGCTTCCAGCATAGTGTGAATTTCTGTTAAATGTTTTGAATTCTTAGAACTTTTGAACACATGCTATTTACATTGTCATCCAGTATTATTAGGCCCTGTTTATTTCCTCGAGTAGATATATAGATAGAAGATAGATATAGAGTTTTCAATCTTAGAAGGATAAGGGACGACGAGCAGGATCATACATTTGTATTAGAGAGAGCGTCTTTTGAGTTCGTTTGATTCTGTCTGTGACCGACTGTTTATATATGTATAATGAATATAATAGTTACTTGTTTTAATAATGTATCATTGTATTTTTATCCAGGAGTACATCGTATAGGTCGTTGTGGCCTAAATGATTGTTGTGCTGCAACATATACGTCTTTCTATACATTCTATATGCATATCTTATGATGATGATGTTGATGATGATGAAAATGTGTATGATTTATCATTGTATTTTAATGCAGGGGTATATGACGTAGGTCTGTGTTGCCCAGGTGTGTGTGAGGTAGGTTTAGGTGGGTTAGGGTTAGGGTTAGGGTTAGGTTAGGTTAGGGTTAGGGTTAGGGTTAGGGTTAGGTATATAGATAAAAACGACTTTCACCCTCATTAGTATCCACCCTCATTAGAATATTGCATCTGATTGGCCAAAGCTTACCTGGGCACATCTGGAGAACCGTAGGCCCGAATTCCATGTAAGTGGTATCATCGGATCCGGGAAGCTGTCATCTTTCAGGTGGCGAAAGGCTCTAATGAAAGTATATAGATAAAAATGAGTTTAATCCTGATTAATTCCACTCTCATTAGCATTATCCATCTGATTGGCCAAAGCTTACTTGGGCGTATCTCGTGAAGCGCAGGTCTAAGGTGCATGTAAGTGGTATCGTTGGACACAGGAAGCTGTCATCTTTCAGGTGGCGATAGGTTCGGATGAATGGAGGAAGGTGTGTTGCGTTTAAATCCAGTGTGACCGTTATTATGTCCAGATAGACAGAGTCTGGTAAGTATTAGAAGTACAGGTCAGAGGTCACAGTCCACTTCAATCTAATGTTTAAAATGATTTGAATGATCTATAAGCATTTGTGAGATCATTTTATGAAATCATTTCATTAACTCATTCTACGTGCTTATTTTTCACAGATGGAGTGTGTTGTTAGCTATCCAGGTCAAAGGTCACAGTCCGCTTCAATCTAATGTTTAAAATGATTTGAATGATCTATAAGGATTTGTGAGATAATTATATAAAATTATTTCATTAACTCATTATACGTACTTATTTTTCATAGACGGAGTGTGGTTTTAGATATCAAAGGTCACAGAACAGTTCGCTTCCAGCTTCCAGCATCCAGCATAGTGTGAATTTCTGTTAAATGTTTTGAATTCTTAGAACTTTTGAACACATGCTATTTACATTGTCATCCAGTATTATTAGGCCCTGTTTATTTCCTCGAGTAGATATATAGATAGAAGATAGATATAGAGTTTTCAATCTTAGAAGGATAAGGGACGACGAGCAGGATCATACATTTGTATTAGAGAGAGCGTCTTTTGAGTTCGTTTGATTCTGTCTGTGACCGACTGTTTATATATGTATAATGAATATAATAGTTACTTGTTTTAATAATGTATCATTGTATTTTTATCCAGGAGTACATCGTATAGGTCGTTGTGGCCTAAATGATTGTTGTGCTGCAACATATACGTCTTTCTATACATTCTATATGCATATCTTATGATGATGATGTTGATGATGATGAAAATGTGTATGATTTATCATTGTATTTTAATGCAGGGGTATATGACGTAGGTCTGTGTTGCCCAGGTGTGTGTGAGGTAGGTTTAGGTGGGTTTTTTTTTTTTTTTTCCCGGATTAGTAATGGTTAAGTGTTTGGGTAAGAGATGAAAACCACGAAAGATGTTCTTTGCATAGTTTGTGTGTCTGGCTGGTTGTGTTTTGTGTTTTGTGTAGCATCTTTTGAGTTTATTTTTTAAATTTTGTCTGTGCCCAACTGTTTATATTTTTTGTATTGCACACGTATGTACCTCTGTATGTATATATATATAAAAAGAATATGGTTGTTGCCCTTAAAATATTTAAAAATTTCTTGTCCTATGCCTCCATCTCGTGGACACATTTAGTATTATAGCTTTGGTAGATATATATATATATATATATATATATATATATATATATATATATATATAAAATGAATATAATTGTTACTTGTTTTAATAATGTATCATTGTATTTTTATCCAGGAGTACTTCGTATAGGTCGTTGTGGCCTAAATGATTGTTGTGCTGCAAACATATACGTCTTTCTACACGTTATATATGTATATCTGATGATGATGATGATGAAAATGTGAATGATTTATGATTGTATTTTATGGTAAATGCAAAGGTAAAAGTCGACAACGAACGCTGATGGCATTAAGCCTTAAGTTTTAGGTCCAAATGAAAGTATAGATCTGTAGTTTCTTATATTTGCCCCTGTGAGGGCTAAGTTTAGGTGCAAATTCAGATATAGGGCCATAGTTTGTTATACTTGCCCCTGTGAGGGCTAAGTTTAGGTGTAAATTCAGATATAGGGCCATAGTTTAGGGTTAGGGTTAGAGTTAGGGTTAGGGTTAGGGTTAGGGTTAGGGTTAGGTTAGGTTAGGGTTAGGTATATAGATAAAAACGACTTTCACCCTCATTAGTATCCACCCTCATTAGAATATTGCATCTGATTGGCCAAAGCTTACCTGGGCACATCTGGAGAACCGTAGGCCCGAATTCCATGTAAGTGGTATCATCGGATCCGGGAAGCTGTCATCTTTCAGGTGGCGAAAGGCTCTAATGAAAGTATATAGATAAAAATGAGTTTAATCCTGATTAATTCCACTCTCATTAGCATTATCCATCTGATTGGCCAAAGCTTACTTGGGCGTATCTCGTGAAGCGCAGGTCTAAGGTGCATGTAAGTGGTATCGTTGGACACAGGAAGCTGTCATCTTTCAGGTGGCGATAGGTTCGGATGAATGGAGGAAGGTGTGTTGCGTTTAAATCCAGTGTGACCGTTATTATGTCCAGATAGACAGAGTCTGGTAAGTATTAGAAGTACAGGTCAGAGGTCACAGTCCACTTCAATCTAATGTTTAAAATGATTTGAATGATCTATAAGCATTTGTGAGATCATTTTATGAAATCATTTCATTAACTCATTCTACGTGCTTATTTTTCACAGATGGAGTGTGTTGTTAGCTATCCAGGTCAAAGGTCACAGTCCGCTTCAATCTAATGTTTAAAATGATTTGAATGATCTATAAGGATTTGTGAGATAATTATATAAAATTATTTCATTAACTCATTATACGTACTTATTTTTCATAGACGGAGTGTGGTTTTAGATATCAAAGGTCACAGAACAGTTCGCTTCCAGCTTCCAGCATCCAGCATAGTGTGAATTTCTGTTAAATGTTTTGAATTCTTAGAACTTTTGAACACATGCTATTTACATTGTCATCCAGTATTATTAGGCCCTGTTTATTTCCTCGAGTAGATATATAGATAGAAGATAGATATAGAGTTTTCAATCTTAGAAGGATAAGGGACGACGAGCAGGATCATACATTTGTATTAGAGAGAGCGTCTTTTGAGTTCGTTTGATTCTGTCTGTGACCGACTGTTTATATATGTATAATGAATATAATAGTTACTTGTTTTAATAATGTATCATTGTATTTTTATCCAGGAGTACATCGTATAGGTCGTTGTGGCCTAAATGATTGTTGTGCTGCAACATATACGTCTTTCTATACATTCTATATGCATATCTTATGATGATGATGTTGATGATGATGAAAATGTGTATGATTTATCATTGTATTTTAATGCAGGGGTATATGACGTAGGTCTGTGTTGCCCAGGTGTGTGTGAGGTAGGTTTAGGTGGGTTTTTTTTTTTTTTTTCCCGGATTAGTAATGGTTAAGTGTTTGGGTAAGAGATGAAAACCACGAAAGATGTTCTTTGCATAGTTTGTGTGTCTGGCTGGTTGTGTTTTGTGTTTTGTGTAGCATCTTTTGAGTTTATTTTTTAAATTTTGTCTGTGCCCAACTGTTTATATTTTTTGTATTGCACACGTATGTACCTCTGTATGTATATATATATAAAAAGAATATGGTTGTTGCCCTTAAAATATTTAAAAATTTCTTGTCCTATGCCTCCATCTCGTGGACACATTTAGTATTATAGCTTTGGTAGATATATATATATATATATATATATATATATATATATATATATATATATATATATAAAATGAATATAATTGTTACTTGTTTTAATAATGTATCATTGTATTTTTATCCAGGAGTACTTCGTATAGGTCGTTGTGGCCTAAATGATTGTTGTGCTGCAAACATATACGTCTTTCTACACGTTATATATGTATATCTGATGATGATGATGATGAAAATGTGAATGATTTATGATTGTATTTTATGGTAAATGCAAAGGTAAAAGTCGACAACGAACGCTGATGGCATTAAGCCTTAAGTTTTAGGTCCAAATGAAAGTATAGATCTGTAGTTTCTTATATTTGCCCCTGTGAGGGCTAAGTTTAGGTGTAAATTCAGATATAGGGCCATAGTTTCTTATATTTGCCCCTGTGAGGGCTAAGTTTAGGTGTAAATTCAGATATAGGGCCATAGTTTCTAATATTTGCCCCTGTGAGGGCTAAGTTTAGGTGTAAATTCAGATATAGGGCCATAGTTTCTCTTATTTGCCCCTGTGAGGGCTAAGTTTAGGTGTAAATTCAGATATAGGGCCATAGTTTCTTATATTTGCCCCTGTGAGGGCTAAGTTTAGGTGTAAATTCAGATATAGGGCCATAGTTTCTAATATTTGCCCCTGTGAGGGCTAAGTTTAGGTGTAAATTCAGATATAGGGCCATAGTTTCTCTTATTTGCCCCTGTGAGGGCTAAGTTTAGGTGTAAATTCAGATATAGGGCCATAGTTTCTCATACTTGCCCCTGTGAGGGCTAAGTTTAGGTGTAAATTCAGATATAGGGCCATAGTTTCTTATACTTGCCCCTGTGAGGGCTAAGTTTAGGTGTAAATTCAGATATAGGGCCATAGTTTCTCTTATTTGCCCCTGTGAGGGCTAAGTTTAGGTGCAAATTCAGATATAGGGCCATAGTTTGTTATACTTGCCCCTGTGAGGGCTAAGTTTAGGTGTAAATTCAGATATAGGGCCATAGTTTCTCTTATTTGCCCCTGTGAGGGCTAAGTTTAGGTGTAAATTCAGATATAGGGCCATAGTTTCTTATATTTGCCCCTGTGAGGGCTAAGTTTAGGTGTAAATTCAGATATAGGGCCATAGTTTCTAATATTTGCCCCTGTGAGGGCTAAGTTTAGGTGTAAATTCAGATAAAGGGCCATAGTTTCTCTTATTTGCCCCTGTGAGGGCTAAGTTTAGGTGTAAATTCAGATATAGGGCCATAGTTTCTAATATTTGCCCCTGTGAGGGCTAAGTTTAGGTGTAAATTCAGATATAGGGCCATAGTTTCTCTTATTTGCCCCTGTGAGGGCTAAGTTTAGGTGTAAATTCAGATAAAGGGCCATAGTTTCTCTTATTTGCCCCTGTGAGGGCTAAGTTTAGGTGTAAATTCAGATATAGGGCCATAGTTTCTAATATTTGCCCCTGTGAGGGCTAAGTTTAGGTGTAAATTCAGATATAGGGCCATAGTTTCTTATATTTGCCCCTGTGAGGGCTAAGTTTAGGTGTAAATTCAGATATAGGGCCATAGTTTCTAATATTTGCCCCTGTGAGGGCTAAGTTTAGGTGTAAATTCAGATATAGGGCCATAGTTTCTCTTATTTGCCCCTGTGAGGGCTAAGTTTAGGTGTAAATTCAGATATAGGGCCATAGTTTCTAATATTTGCCCCTGTGAGGGCTAAGTTTAGGTGTAAATTCAGATATAGGGCCATAGTTTCTCTTATTTGCCCCTGTGAGGGCTAAGTTTAGGTGTAAATTCAGATATAGGGCCATAGTTTCTTATATTTGCCCCTGTGAGGGCTAAGTTTAGGTGCAAATTCAGATATAGGGCCATAGTTTGTTATACTTGCCCCTGTGAGGGCTAAGTTTAGGTGTAAATTCAGATATAGGGCCATAGTTTGTTATACTTGCCCCTGTGAGGGCTAAGTTTAGGTGTAAATTCAGATATAGGGCCATAGTTTCTCATATTTGCCCCTGTTAGGGACTTTACACTCAAGAATCGAAACAGGGTCCAATTCCGGTTGTGCGCAGTCCTTCTACTTCCACTGACCACTTTCAGCTCTGCTTTGGTCCAGCCTGCCACACAGAATTTTTTGCACCGAACTCCTTGGTTTTTATGTCTTACTTTTATACGTTTCACAAAATATAAGGTATAATATCCACTATATTTTATATGTTTATTTTTTTATGGTACATATAATTAAAATACATATATTTTTCTCTCACGTATGTCACCACGGACCACGTCAAGGGTTAAACTGGGTAGGTTTCAGGGGCCTGGGGTTAGTTTGGGTAGGTGTCAGGTTTCCAGGGTTAGATTAGGATTGGAAAGAATCCAAGAGCTGAAGCAGCGTATCGTTGGACACAGGAAGCTGTCATCTTTCAGGTGGCGATAGGTTCGGATGAATGGAGGAAGGTGTGTTACGTTTAAATGCAGTGTGACCATTATTATGTCCAGATAGACAGAGTCTGGTAAGTATTAGAAGTACAGGTCAGAGGTCACAATCTAATGTTTAAAATGATTTGAATGATCTATAAGCATTTGTGAGATCATTTTATGAAATCATTTCATTAACTCATTCTACGTGCTTATTTTTCACAGATGGAGTGTGTTGTTAGCTATCCAGGTCAAAGGTCACAGTCCGCTTCAATCTAATGTTTAAAATGATTTGAATGATCTATAAGGATTTGTGAGATAATTATATGAAATTATTTCATTAACTCATTCTACGTACTTATTTTTCATAGACGGAGTGTGGTTTTAGATATCAAAGGTCACAGAACAGTTCGCTTCCAGCTTCCAGCATAGTGTGAATTTCTGTTAAATGTTTTGAATTCTTAGAACTTTTGAACACATGCTATTTACATTGTCATCCAGTATTATTAGGCCCTGTTTATTTCCTCGAGTAGATATATAGATAGAAGATAGATATAGAGTTTTCAATCTTAGAAGGATAAGGGACGACGAGCAGGATCATACATTTGTATTAGAGAGAGCGTCTTTTGAGTTCGTTTGATTCTGTCTGTGACCGACTGTTTATATATGTATAATGAATATAATTGTTACTTGTTTTAATAATGTATCATTGTATTTTTATCCAGGAGTACTTCGTATAGGTCGTTGTGGCCTAAATGATTGTTGTGCTGCAACATATACGTCTTTCTATACATTCTATATGCATATCTTATGATGATGATGATGAAAATGTGTATGATTTATCATTGTATTTTAATGCAGGGGTATATGACGTAGGTCTGTGTTGCCCAGGTGTGTGTGAGGTCGGTTTAGGTGGGTTTTTTTTTTTTTTTTCCCGGATTAGTAATGGTTAAGTGTTTGGGTAAGAGATGAAAACCACGAAAGATGTTCTTTGCATAGTTTGTGTGTCTGGCTGGTTGTGTTTTGTGTTTTGTGTAGCATCTTTTGAGTTTTTTTTTTTAAATTTTGTCTGTGCCCAACTGTTTATATTTTTTGTATTGCACACGTATGTACCTCTGTATGTATATATATATAAAAAGAATATGGTTGTTGCCCTTAAAATATTTAAAAATTTCTTATCCTATGCCTCCATCTCGTGGACACCTTTAGTATTATAGTATTTGGTAGATATATATATATATATATATATATATATATATATATATATATATATATATATATATATATATATATATATATAATGAATATAATTGTTACTTGTTTTAATAATGTATCATTGTATTTTTATCCAGGAGTATATCGTATAGGTCAGTGTGGCCTAAATGACTGTTGTGCTGCAACAAATAAATAGATAGATTGATAGATAGATAGAAGGAAGAACAGAGTCTGGTAAGTGTTAGGTATTCTGCTCAGAAGTGACAGAAAAGTTTTATTAGATAGATAGATAGATAGATAGATAGATAGATAGATATAGATGATATGTAGATATAGATTTCAATCTTATAACTCTCCAGTTTTAGAAGGTGAACTTTTGAGTTTTGAGGGCTTGGGTTAGAGGGTTTAAGGGTTAGAGGTTATCTTGGGGTTAACTTGCAGCTAGGTATATAGATAAAAACGACTTTCACCCTCATTAGTATCCACCCTCATTAGAATATTGCATCTGATTGGCCAAAGCTTACCTGGGCACATCTGGAGAACCGTAGGCCCGAATTCCATGTAAGTGGTATCATCGGATCCGGGAAGCTGTCATCTTTCAGGTGGCGAAAGGCTCTAATGAAAGTATATAGATAAAAATGAGTTTAATCCTGATTAATTCCACTCTCATTAGCATTATCCATCTGATTGGCCAAAGCTTACTTGGGCGTATCTCGTGAAGCGCAGGTCTAAGGTGCATGTAAGTGGTATCGTTGGACACAGGAAGCTGTCATCTTTCAGGTGGCGATAGGTTCGGATGAATGGAGGAAGGTGTGTTGCGTTTAAATCCAGTGTGACCGTTATTATGTCCAGATAGACAGAGTCTGGTAAGTATTAGAAGTACAGGTCAGAGGTCACAGTCCACTTCAATCTAATGTTTAAAATGATTTGAATGATCTATAAGCATTTGTGAGATCATTTTATGAAATCATTTCATTAACTCATTCTACGTGCTTATTTTTCACAGATGGAGTGTGTTGTTAGCTATCCAGGTCAAAGGTCACAGTCCGCTTCAATCTAATGTTTAAAATGATTTGAATGATCTATAAGGATTTGTGAGATAATTATATGAAATTATTTCATTAACTCATTCTACGTACTTATTTTTCATAGACGGAGTGTGGTTTTAGATATCAAAGGTCACAGAACAGTTCGCTTCCAGCTTCCAGCATAGTGTGAATTTCTGTTAAATGTTTTGAATTCTTAGAACTTTTGAACACATGCTATTTACATTGTCATCCAGTATTATTAGGCCCTGTTTATTTCCTCGAGTAGATATATAGATAGAAGATAGATATAGAGTTTTCAATCTTAGAAGGATAAGGGACGACGAGCAGGATCATACATTTGTATTAGAGAGAGCGTCTTTTGAGTTCGTTTGATTCTGTCTGTGACCGACTGTTTATATATGTATAATGAATATAATAGTTACTTGTTTTAATAATGTATCATTGTATTTTTATCCAGGAGTACATCGTATAGGTCGTTGTGGCCTAAATGATTGTTGTGCTGCAACATATACGTCTTTCTATACATTCTATATGCATATCTTATGATGATGATGTTGATGATGATGAAAATGTGTATGATTTATCATTGTATTTTAATGCAGGGGTATATGACGTAGGTCTGTGTTGCCCAGGTGTGTGTGAGGTAGGTTTAGGTGGGTTTTTTTTTTTTTTCCCGGATTAGTAATGGTTAAGTGTTTGGGTAAGAGATGAAAACCACGAAAGATGTTCTTTGCATAGTTTGTGTGTCTGGCTGGTTGTGTTTTGTGTAGCATCTTTTGAGTTTTTTTTTTTAAATTTTGTCTGTGCCCAACTGTTTATATTTTTTGTATTGCACACGTATGTACCTCTGTATGTATATATATATAAAAAGAATATGGTTGTTGCCCTTAAAATATTTAAAAATTTCTTGTCCTATGCCTCCATCTCGTGGACACATTTAGTATTATAGCTTTGGTAGATATATATATATATATATAAAATGAATATAATTGTTACTTGTTTTAATAATGTATCATTGTATTTTTATCCAGGAGTACTTCGTATAGGTCGTTGTGGCCTAAATGATTGTTGTGCTGCAACATATACGTCTTTCTATATATTCTATATGCATATCTTATGATGATGATGATGAAAATGTGTATGATTTATCATTGTATTTTAATGCAGGGGTATATGACGTAGGTCTGTGTTGCCCAGGTGTGTGTGAGGTCGGTTTAGGTGGGTTTTTTTTTTTTTTTTCCCGGATTAGTAATGGTTAAGTGTTTGGGTAAGAGATGAAAACCACGAAAGATGTTCTTTGCATAGTTTGTGTGTCTGGCTGGTTGTGTTTTGTGTTTTGTGTAGCATCTTTTGAGTTTTTTTTTTAAATTTTGTCTGTGCCCAACTGTTTATATTTTTTGTATTGCACACGTATGTACCTCTGTATGTATATATATATAAAAAGAATATGGTTGTTGCCCTTAAAATATTTAAAAATTTCTTATCCTATGCCTCCATCTCGTGGACACCTTTAGTATTATAGTATTTGGTAGATATATATATATATATATATATATATATATATATAATGAATATAATTGTTACTTGTTTTAATAATGTATCATTGTATTTTTATCCAGGAGTATATCGTATAGGTCAGTGTGGCCTAAATGACTGTTGTGCTGCAACAAATAAATAGATAGATTGATAGATAGATAGAAGGAAGGACAGAGTCTGGTAAGTGTTAGGTATTCTGCTCAGAAGTGACAGAAAAGTTTTATTAGATAGATAGATAGATAGATAGATATAGATGATATGTAGATATAGATTTCAATCTTATAACTCTCCAGTTTTAGAAGGTGAACTTTTGAGTTTTGAGGGCTTGGGTTAGAGGGTTTAAGGGTTAGAGGTTATCTTGGGGTTAACTTGCAGCTAGGTATATAGATAAAAACGACTTTCACCCTCATTAGTATCCACCCTCATTAGAATATTGCATCTGATTGGCCAAAGCTTACCTGGGCACATCTGGAGAACCGTAGGCCCGAATTCCATGTAAGTGGTATCATCGGATCCGGGAAGCTGTCATCTTTCAGGTGGCGAAAGGCTCTAATGAAAGTATATAGATAAAAATGAGTTTAATCCTGATTAATTCCACTCTCATTAGCATTATCCATCTGATTGGCCAAAGCTTACTTGGGCGTATCTCGTGAAGCGCAGGTCTAAGGTGCATGTAAGTGGTATCGTTGGACACAGGAAGCTGTCATCTTTCAGGTGGCGATAGGTTCGGATGAATGGAGGAAGGTGTGTTGCGTTTAAATCCAGTGTGACCGTTATTATGTCCAGATAGACAGAGTCTGGTAAGTATTAGAAGTACAGGTCAGAGGTCACAGTCCACTTCAATCTAATGTTTAAAATGATTTGAATGATCTATAAGCATTTGTGAGATCATTTTATGAAATCATTTCATTAACTCATTCTACGTGCTTATTTTTCACAGATGGAGTGTGTTGTTAGCTATCCAGGTCAAAGGTCACAGTCCGCTTCAATCTAATGTTTAAAATGATTTGAATGATCTATAAGGATTTGTGAGATAATTATATGAAATTATTTCATTAACTCATTCTACGTACTTATTTTTCATAGACGGAGTGTGGTTTTAGATATCAAAGGTCACAGAACAGTTCGCTTCCAGCTTCCAGCATAGTGTGAATTTCTGTTAAATGTTTTGAATTCTTAGAACTTTTGAACACATGCTATTTACATTGTCATCCAGTATTATTAGGCCCTGTTTATTTCCTCGAGTAGATATATAGATAGAAGATAGATATAGAGTTTTCAATCTTAGAAGGATAAGGGACGACGAGCAGGATCATACATTTGTATTAGAGAGAGCGTCTTTTGAGTTCGTTTGATTCTGTCTGTGACCGACTGTTTATATATGTATAATGAATATAATAGTTACTTGTTTTAATAATGTATCATTGTATTTTTATCCAGGAGTACATCGTATAGGTCGTTGTGGCCTAAATGATTGTTGTGCTGCAACATATACGTCTTTCTATACATTCTATATGCATATCTTATGATGATGATGTTGATGATGATGAAAATGTGTATGATTTATCATTGTATTTTAATGCAGGGGTATATGACGTAGGTCTGTGTTGCCCAGGTGTGTGTGAGGTAGGTTTAGGTGGGTTTTTTTTTTTTTTTTCCCGGATTAGTAATGGTTAAGTGTTTGGGTAAGAGATGAAAACCACGAAAGATGTTCTTTGCATAGTTTGTGTGTCTGGCTGGTTGTGTTTTGTGTTTTGTGTAGCATCTTTTGAGTTTATTTTTTAAATTTTGTCTGTGCCCAACTGTTTATATTTTTTGTATTGCACACGTATGTACCTCTGTATGTATATATATATAAAAAGAATATGCTTGTTGCCCTTAAAATATTTAAAAATTTCTTGTCCTATGCCTCCATCTCGTGGACACATTTAGTATTATAGCTTTGGTAGATATATATATATATATATATATATATATATATATATATATATATATATATATATATATAAAATGAATATAATTGTTACTTGTTTTAATAATGTATCATTGTATTTTTATCCAGGAGTACTTCGTATAGGTCGTTGTGGCCTAAATGATTGTTGTGCTGCAAACATATACGTCTTTCTACACGTTATATATGTATATCTGATGATGATGATGATGAAAATGTGAATGATTTATGATTGTATTTTATGGTAAATGCAAAGGTAAAAGTCGACAACGAACGCTGATGGCATTAAGCCTTAAGTTTTAGGTCCAAATGAAAGTATAGATCTGTAGTTTCTTATATTTGCCCCTGTGAGGGCTAAGTTTAGGTGTAAATTCAGATATAGGGCCATAGTTTCTTATATTTGCCCCTGTGAGGGCTAAGTTTAGGTGTAAATTCAGATATAGGGCCATAGTTTCTAATATTTGCCCCTGTGAGGGCTAAGTTTAGGTGTAAATTCAGATAAAGGGCCATAGTTTCTCTTATTTGCCCCTGTGAGGGCTAAGTTTAGGTGTAAATTCAGATATAGGGCCATAGTTTCTAATATTTGCCCCTGTGAGGGCTAAGTTTAGGTGTAAATTCAGATATAGGGCCATAGTTTCTCTTATTTGCCCCTGTGAGGGCTAAGTTTAGGTGTAAATTCAGATATAGGGCCATAGTTTCTCATATTTGCCCCTGTGAGGGCTAAGTTTAGGTGTAAATTCAGATATAGGGCCATAGTTTCTAATATTTGCCCCTGTGAGGGCTAAGTTTAGGTGTAAATTCAGATATAGGGCCATAGTTTCTCTTATTTGCCCCTGTGAGGGCTAAGTTTAGGTGTAAATTCAGATATAGGGCCATAGTTTCTCATACTTGCCCCTGTGAGGGCTAAGTTTAGGTGTAAATTCAGATATAGGGCCATAGTTTCTTATACTTGCCCCTGTGAGGGCTAAGTTTAGGTGTAAATTCAGATATAGGGCCATAGTTTCTCTTATTTGCCCCTGTGAGGGCTAAGTTTAGGTGCAAATTCAGATATAGGGCCATAGTTTGTTATACTTGCCCCTGTGAGGGCTAAGTTTAGGTGTAAATTCAGATATAGGGCCATAGTTTCTCTTATTTGCCCCTGTGAGGGCTAAGTTTAGGTGTAAATTCAGATATAGGGCCATAGTTTCTTATATTTGCCCCTGTGAGGGCTAAGTTTAGGTGTAAATTCAGATATAGGGCCATAGTTTCTAATATTTGCCCCTGTGAGGGCTAAGTTTAGGTGTAAATTCAGATAAAGGGCCATAGTTTCTCTTATTTGCCCCTGTGAGGGCTAAGTTTAGGTGTAAATTCAGATATAGGGCCATAGTTTCTCTTATTTGCCCCTGTGAGGGCTAAGTTTAGGTGTAAATTCAGATAAAGGGCCATAGTTTCTCTTATTTGCCCCTGTGAGGGCTAAGTTTAGGTGTAAATTCAGATATAGGGCCATAGTTTCTAATATTTGCCCCTGTGAGGGCTAAGTTTAGGTGTAAATTCAGATATAGGGCCATAGTTTCTTATATTTGCCCCTGTGAGGGCTAAGTTTAGGTGTAAATTCAGATATAGGGCCATAGTTTCTAATATTTGCCCCTGTGAGGGCTAAGTTTAGGTGTAAATTCAGATATAGGGCCATAGTTTCTCTTATTTGCCCCTGTGAGGGCTAAGTTTAGGTGCAAATTCAGATATAGGGCCATAGTTTGTTATACTTGCCCCTGTGAGGGCTAAGTTTAGGTGTAAATTCAGATATAGGGCCATAGTTTGTTATACTTGCCCCTGTGAGGGCTAAGTTTAGGTGTAAATTCAGATATAGGGCCATAGTTTCTCATATTTGCCCCGTGAGGGCTAAGTTTAGGTGTAAATTCAGATATAGGGCCATAGTTTCTCATATTTGCCCCTGTTAGGGACTTTACACTCAAGAATCGAAACAGGGTCCAATTCCGGTTGTGCGCAGTCCTTCTACTTCCACTGACCACTTTCAGCTCTGCTTTGGTCCAGCCTGCCACACAGAATTTTTTGCACCGAACTCCTTGGTTTTTATGTCTTACTTTTATACGTTTCACAAAATATAAGGTATAATATCCACTATATTTTATATGTTTATTTTTTTATGGTACATATAATTAAAATACATATATTTTTCTCTCACGTATGTCACCACGGACCACGTCAAGGGTTAAACTGGGTAGGTTTCAGGGGCCTGGGGTTAGTTTGGGTAGGTGTCAGGTTTCCAGGGTTAGATTAGGATTGGAAAGAATCCAAGAGCTGAAGCAGCGTATCGTTGGACACAGGAAGCTGTCATCTTTCAGGTGGCGATAGGTTCGGATGAATGGAGGAAGGTGTGTTACGTTTAAATGCAGTGTGACCATTATTATGTCCAGATAGACAGAGTCTGGTAAGTATTAGAAGTACAGGTCAGAGGTCACAATCTAATGTTTAAAATGATTTGAATGATCTATAAGCATTTGTGAGATCATTTTATGAAATCATTTCATTAACTCATTCTACGTGCTTATTTTTCACAGATGGAGTGTGTTGTTAGCTATCCAGGTCAAAGGTCACAGTCCGCTTCAATCTAATGTTTAAAATGATTTGAATGATCTATAAGGATTTGTGAGATAATTATATGAAATTATTTCATTAACTCATTCTACGTACTTATTTTTCATAGACGGAGTGTGGTTTTAGATATCAAAGGTCACAGAACAGTTCGCTTCCAGCTTCCAGCATAGTGTGAATTTCTGTTAAATGTTTTGAATTCTTAGAACTTTTGAACACATGCTATTTACATTGTCATCCAGTATTATTAGGCCCTGTTTATTTCCTCGAGTAGATATATAGATAGAAGATAGATATAGAGTTTTCAATCTTAGAAGGATAAGGGACGACGAGCAGGATCATACATTTGTATTAGAGAGAGCGTCTTTTGAGTTCGTTTGATTCTGTCTGTGACCGACTGTTTATATATGTATAATGAATATAATTGTTACTTGTTTTAATAATGTATCATTGTATTTTTATCCAGGAGTACTTCGTATAGGTCGTTGTGGCCTAAATGATTGTTGTGCTGCAACATATACGTCTTTCTATACATTCTATATGCATATCTTATGATGATGATGATGAAAATGTGTATGATTTATCATTGTATTTTAATGCAGGGGTATATGACGTAGGTCTGTGTTGCCCAGGTGTGTGTGAGGTCGGTTTAGGTGGGTTTTTTTTTTTTTTTCCCGGATTAGTAATGGTTAAGTGTTTGGGTAAGAGATGAAAACCACGAAAGATGTTCTTTGCATAGTTTGTGTGTCTGGCTGGTTGTGTTTTGTGTTTTGTGTAGCATCTTTTGAGTTTTTTTTTTTAAATTTTGTCTGTGCCCAACTGTTTATATTTTTTGTATTGCACACGTATGTACCTCTGTATGTATATATATATAAAAAGAATATGGTTGTTGCCCTTAAAATATTTAAAAATTTCTTATCCTATGCCTCCATCTCGTGGACACCTTTAGTATTATAGTATTTGGTAGATATATATATATATATATATATATATATATATATATATATATATATAATGAATATAATTGTTACTTGTTTTAATAATGTATCATTGTATTTTTATCCAGGAGTATATCGTATAGGTCAGTGTGGCCTAAATGACTGTTGTGCTGCAACAAATAAATAGATAGATTGATAGATAGATAGAAGGAAGAACAGAGTCTGGTAAGTGTTAGGTATTCTGCTCAGAAGTGACAGAAAAGTTTTATTAGATAGATAGATAGATAGATAGATAGATAGATAGATAGATAGATATAGATGATATGTAGATATAGATTTCAATCTTATAACTCTCCAGTTTTAGAAGGTGAACTTTTGAGTTTTGAGGGCTTGGGTTAGAGGGTTTAAGGGTTAGAGGTTATCTTGGGGTTAACTTGCAGCTAGGTATATAGATAAAAACGACTTTCACCCTCATTAGTATCCACCCTCATTAGAATATTGCATCTGATTGGCCAAAGCTTACCTGGGCACATCTGGAGAACCGTAGGCCCGAATTCCATGTAAGTGGTATCATCGGATCCGGGAAGCTGTCATCTTTCAGGTGGCGAAAGGCTCTAATGAAAGTATATAGATAAAAATGAGTTTAATCCTGATTAATTCCACTCTCATTAGCATTATCCATCTGATTGGCCAAAGCTTACTTGGGCGTATCTCGTGAAGCGCAGGTCTAAGGTGCATGTAAGTGGTATCGTTGGACACAGGAAGCTGTCATCTTTCAGGTGGCGATAGGTTCGGATGAATGGAGGAAGGTGTGTTGCGTTTAAATCCAGTGTGACCGTTATTATGTCCAGATAGACAGAGTCTGGTAAGTATTAGAAGTACAGGTCAGAGGTCACAGTCCACTTCAATCTAATGTTTAAAATGATTTGAATGATCTATAAGCATTTGTGAGATCATTTTATGAAATCATTTCATTAACTCATTCTACGTGCTTATTTTTCACAGATGGAGTGTGTTGTTAGCTATCCAGGTCAAAGGTCACAGTCCGCTTCAATCTAATGTTTAAAATGATTTGAATGATCTATAAGGATTTGTGAGATAATTATATGAAATTATTTCATTAACTCATTCTACGTACTTATTTTTCATAGACGGAGTGTGGTTTTAGATATCAAAGGTCACAGAACAGTTCGCTTCCAGCTTCCAGCATAGTGTGAATTTCTGTTAAATGTTTTGAATTCTTAGAACTTTTGAACACATGCTATTTACATTGTCATCCAGTATTATTAGGCCCTGTTTATTTCCTCGAGTAGATATATAGATAGAAGATAGATATAGAGTTTTCAATCTTAGAAGGATAAGGGACGACGAGCAGGATCATACATTTGTATTAGAGAGAGCGTCTTTTGAGTTCGTTTGATTCTGTCTGTGACCGACTGTTTATATATGTATAATGAATATAATAGTTACTTGTTTTAATAATGTATCATTGTATTTTTATCCAGGAGTACATCGTATAGGTCGTTGTGGCCTAAATGATTGTTGTGCTGCAACATATACGTCTTTCTATACATTCTATATGCATATCTTATGATGATGATGTTGATGATGATGAAAATGTGTATGATTTATCATTGTATTTTAATGCAGGGGTATATGACGTAGGTCTGTGTTGCCCAGGTGTGTGTGAGGTAGGTTTAGGTGGGTTTTTTTTTTTTTTCCCGGATTAGTAATGGTTAAGTGTTTGGGTAAGAGATGAAAACCACGAAAGATGTTCTTTGCATAGTTTGTGTGTCTGGCTGGTTGTGTTTTGTGTAGCATCTTTTGAGTTTTTTTTTTTAAATTTTGTCTGTGCCCAACTGTTTATATTTTTTGTATTGCACACGTATGTACCTCTGTATGTATATATATATAAAAAGAATATGGTTGTTGCCCTTAAAATATTTAAAAATTTCTTGTCCTATGCCTCCATCTCGTGGACACATTTAGTATTATAGCTTTGGTAGATATATATATATATATATAAAATGAATATAATTGTTACTTGTTTTAATAATGTATCATTGTATTTTTATCCAGGAGTACTTCGTATAGGTCGTTGTGGCCTAAATGATTGTTGTGCTGCAACATATACGTCTTTCTATATATTCTATATGCATATCTTATGATGATGATGATGAAAATGTGTATGATTTATCATTGTATTTTAATGCAGGGGTATATGACGTAGGTCTGTGTTGCCCAGGTGTGTGTGAGGTCGGTTTAGGTGGGTTTTTTTTTTTTTTTTCCCGGATTAGTAATGGTTAAGTGTTTGGGTAAGAGATGAAAACCACGAAAGATGTTCTTTGCATAGTTTGTGTGTCTGGCTGGTTGTGTTTTGTGTTTTGTGTAGCATCTTTTGAGTTTTTTTTTTAAATTTTGTCTGTGCCCAACTGTTTATATTTTTTGTATTGCACACGTATGTACCTCTGTATGTATATATATATAAAAAGAATATGGTTGTTGCCCTTAAAATATTTAAAAATTTCTTATCCTATGCCTCCATCTCGTGGACACCTTTAGTATTATAGTATTTGGTAGATATATATATATATATATATATATATAATGAATATAATTGTTACTTGTTTTAATAATGTATCATTGTATTTTTATCCAGGAGTATATCGTATAGGTCAGTGTGGCCTAAATGACTGTTGTGCTGCAACAAATAAATAGATAGATTGATAGATAGATAGAAGGAAGGACAGAGTCTGGTAAGTGTTAGGTATTCTGCTCAGAAGTGACAGAAAAGTTTTATTAGATAGATAGATAGATAGATAGATATAGATGATATGTAGATATAGATTTCAATCTTATAACTCTCCAGTTTTAGAAGGTGAACTTTTGAGTTTTGAGGGCTTGGGTTAGAGGGTTTAAGGGTTAGAGGTTATCTTGGGGTTAACTTGCAGCTAGGTATATAGATAAAAACGACTTTCACCCTCATTAGTATCCACCCTCATTAGAATATTGCATCTGATTGGCCAAAGCTTACCTGGGCACATCTGGAGAACCGTAGGCCCGAATTCCATGTAAGTGGTATCATCGGATCCGGGAAGCTGTCATCTTTCAGGTGGCGAAAGGCTCTAATGAAAGTATATAGATAAAAATGAGTTTAATCCTGATTAATTCCACTCTCATTAGCATTATCCATCTGATTGGCCAAAGCTTACTTGGGCGTATCTCGTGAAGCGCAGGTCTAAGGTGCATGTAAGTGGTATCGTTGGACACAGGAAGCTGTCATCTTTCAGGTGGCGATAGGTTCGGATGAATGGAGGAAGGTGTGTTGCGTTTAAATCCAGTGTGACCGTTATTATGTCCAGATAGACAGAGTCTGGTAAGTATTAGAAGTACAGGTCAGAGGTCACAGTCCACTTCAATCTAATGTTTAAAATGATTTGAATGATCTATAAGCATTTGTGAGATCATTTTATGAAATCATTTCATTAACTCATTCTACGTGCTTATTTTTCACAGATGGAGTGTGTTGTTAGCTATCCAGGTCAAAGGTCACAGTCCGCTTCAATCTAATGTTTAAAATGATTTGAATGATCTATAAGGATTTGTGAGATAATTATATGAAATTATTTCATTAACTCATTCTACGTACTTATTTTTCATAGACGGAGTGTGGTTTTAGATATCAAAGGTCACAGAACAGTTCGCTTCCAGCTTCCAGCATAGTGTGAATTTCTGTTAAATGTTTTGAATTCTTAGAACTTTTGAACACATGCTATTTACATTGTCATCCAGTATTATTAGGCCCTGTTTATTTCCTCGAGTAGATATATAGATAGAAGATAGATATAGAGTTTTCAATCTTAGAAGGATAAGGGACGACGAGCAGGATCATACATTTGTATTAGAGAGAGCGTCTTTTGAGTTCGTTTGATTCTGTCTGTGACCGACTGTTTATATATGTATAATGAATATAATAGTTACTTGTTTTAATAATGTATCATTGTATTTTTATCCAGGAGTACATCGTATAGGTCGTTGTGGCCTAAATGATTGTTGTGCTGCAACATATACGTCTTTCTATACATTCTATATGCATATCTTATGATGATGATGTTGATGATGATGAAAATGTGTATGATTTATCATTGTATTTTAATGCAGGGGTATATGACGTAGGTCTGTGTTGCCCAGGTGTGTGTGAGGTAGGTTTAGGTGGGTTTTTTTTTTTTTTTTCCCGGATTAGTAATGGTTAAGTGTTTGGGTAAGAGATGAAAACCACGAAAGATGTTCTTTGCATAGTTTGTGTGTCTGGCTGGTTGTGTTTTGTGTTTTGTGTAGCATCTTTTGAGTTTATTTTTTAAATTTTGTCTGTGCCCAACTGTTTATATTTTTTGTATTGCACACGTATGTACCTCTGTATGTATATATATATAAAAAGAATATGGTTGTTGCCCTTAAAATATTTAAAAATTTCTTGTCCTATGCCTCCATCTCGTGGACACATTTAGTATTATAGCTTTGGTAGATATATATATATATATATATATATATATATATATATATATATATATATATATATATATATATATATAAAATGAATATAATTGTTACTTGTTTTAATAATGTATCATTGTATTTTTATCCAGGAGTACTTCGTATAGGTCGTTGTGGCCTAAATGATTGTTGTGCTGCAAACATATACGTCTTTCTACACGTTATATATGTATATCTGATGATGATGATGATGAAAATGTGAATGATTTATGATTGTATTTTATGGTAAATGCAAAGGTAAAAGTCGACAACGAACGCTGATGGCATTAAGCCTTAAGTTTTAGGTCCAAATGAAAGTATAGATCTGTAGTTTCTTATATTTGCCCCTGTGAGGGCTAAGTTTAGGTGTAAATTCAGATATAGGGCCATAGTTTCTTATATTTGCCCCTGTGAGGGCTAAGTTTAGGTGTAAATTCAGATATAGGGCCATAGTTTCTAATATTTGCCCCTGTGAGGGCTAAGTTTAGGTGTAAATTCAGATAAAGGGCCATAGTTTCTCTTATTTGCCCCTGTGAGGGCTAAGTTTAGGTGTAAATTCAGATATAGGGCCATAGTTTCTAATATTTGCCCCTGTGAGGGCTAAGTTTAGGTGTAAATTCAGATATAGGGCCATAGTTTCTCTTATTTGCCCCTGTGAGGGCTAAGTTTAGGTGTAAATTCAGATATAGGGCCATAGTTTCTCATATTTGCCCCTGTGAGGGCTAAGTTTAGGTGTAAATTCAGATATAGGGCCATAGTTTCTAATATTTGCCCCTGTGAGGGCTAAGTTTAGGTGTAAATTCAGATATAGGGCCATAGTTTCTCTTATTTGCCCCTGTGAGGGCTAAGTTTAGGTGTAAATTCAGATATAGGGCCATAGTTTCTCATACTTGCCCCTGTGAGGGCTAAGTTTAGGTGTAAATTCAGATATAGGGCCATAGTTTCTTATACTTGCCCCTGTGAGGGCTAAGTTTAGGTGTAAATTCAGATATAGGGCCATAGTTTCTCTTATTTGCCCCTGTGAGGGCTAAGTTTAGGTGCAAATTCAGATATAGGGCCATAGTTTGTTATACTTGCCCCTGTGAGGGCTAAGTTTAGGTGTAAATTCAGATATAGGGCCATAGTTTCTCTTATTTGCCCCTGTGAGGGCTAAGTTTAGGTGTAAATTCAGATATAGGGCCATAGTTTCTTATATTTGCCCCTGTGAGGGCTAAGTTTAGGTGTAAATTCAGATATAGGGCCATAGTTTCTAATATTTGCCCCTGTGAGGGCTAAGTTTAGGTGTAAATTCAGATAAAGGGCCATAGTTTCTCTTATTTGCCCCTGTGAGGGCTAAGTTTAGGTGTAAATTCAGATATAGGGCCATAGTTTCTAATATTTGCCCCTGTGAGGGCTAAGTTTAGGTGTAAATTCAGATATAGGGCCATAGTTTCTCTTATTTGCCCCTGTGAGGGCTAAGTTTAGGTGTAAATTCAGATAAAGGGCCATAGTTTCTCTTATTTGCCCCTGTGAGGGCTAAGTTTAGGTGTAAATTCAGATATAGGGCCATAGTTTCTAATATTTGCCCCTGTGAGGGCTAAGTTTAGGTGTAAATTCAGATATAGGGCCATAGTTTCTTATATTTGCCCCTGTGAGGGCTAAGTTTAGGTGTAAATTCAGATATAGGGCCATAGTTTCTAATATTTGCCCCTGTGAGGGCTAAGTTTAGGTGTAAATTCAGATATAGGGCCATAGTTTCTCTTATTTGCCCCTGTGAGGGCTAAGTTTAGGTGCAAATTCAGATATAGGGCCATAGTTTGTTATACTTGCCCCTGTGAGGGCTAAGTTTAGGTGTAAATTCAGATATAGGGCCATAGTTTGTTATACTTGCCCCTGTGAGGGCTAAGTTTAGGTGTAAATTCAGATATAGGGCCATAGTTTCTCATATTTGCCCCGTGAGGGCTAAGTTTAGGTGTAAATTCAGATATAGGGCCATAGTTTCTCATATTTGCCCCTGTTAGGGACTTTACACTCAAGAATCGAAACAGGGTCCAATTCCGGTTGTGCGCAGTCCTTCTACTTCCACTGACCACTTTCAGCTCTGCTTTGGTCCAGCCTGCCACACAGAATTTTTTGCACCGAACTCCTTGGTTTTTATGTCTTACTTTTATACGTTTCACAAAATATAAGGTATAATATCCACTATATTTTATATGTTTATTTTTTTATGGTACATATAATTAAAATACATATATTTTTCTCTCACGTATGTCACCACGGACCACGTCAAGGGTTAAACTGGGTAGGTTTCAGGGGCCTGGGGTTAGTTTGGGTAGGTGTCAGGTTTCCAGGGTTAGATTAGGATTGGAAGGGTTAGGGTTAGAGATTAGGGTTAGGGTTAGGGTTAGGGTTAGAGGTTAGGTATATAGATAAAAACGACTTTCACCCTCATTAGTATCCACCCTCATTAGAATATTGCATCTGATTGGCCAAAGCTTACCTGGGCACATCTGGAGAACCGTAGGCCCGAATTCAATGTAAGTGGTATCATCGGATCCGGGAAGCTGTCATCTTTCAGGTGGCGAAAGGCTCTAATGAAAGTATATAGATAAAAATGAGTTTAATCCTGATTAATTCCACTCTCATTAGCATTATCCATCTGATTGGCCAAAGCTTACTTGGGCGTATCTCGTGAAGCGCAGGTCTAAGGTGCATGTAAGTGGTATCGTTGGACACAGGAAGCTGTCATCTTTCAGGTGGCGATAGGTTCGGATGAATGGAGGAAGGTGTGTTGCGTTTAAATCCAGTGTGACCGTTATTATGTCCAGATAGACAGAGTCTGGTAAGTATTAGAAGTACAGGTCAGAGGTCACAGTCCACTTCAATCTAATGTTTAAAATGATTTGAATGATCTATAAGCATTTGTGAGATCATTTTATGAAATCATTTCATTAACTCATTCTACGTGCTTATTTTTCACAGATGGAGTGTGTTGTTAGCTATCCAGGTCAAAGGTCACAGTCCGCTTCAATCTAATGTTTAAAATGATTTGAATGATCTATAAGGATTTGTGAGATAATTATATGAAATTATTTCATTAACTCATTCTACGTACTTATTTTTCATAGACGGAGTGTGGTTTTAGATATCAAAGGTCACAGAACAGTTCGCTTCCAGCTTCCAGCATAGTGTGAATTTCTGTTAAATGTTTTGAATTCTTAGAACTTTTGAACACATGCTATTTACATTGTCATCCAGTATTATTAGGCCCTGTTTATTTCCTCGAGTAGATATATAGATAGAAGATAGATATAGAGTTTTCAATCTTAGAAGGATAAGGGACGACGAGCAGGATCATACATTTGTATTAGAGAGAGCGTCTTTTGAGTTCGTTTGATTCTGTCTGTGACCGACTGTTTATATATGTATAATGAATATAATAGTTACTTGTTTTAATAATGTATCATTGTATTTTTATCCAGGAGTACATCGTATAGGTCGTTGTGGCCTAAATGATTGTTGTGCTGCAACATATACGTCTTTCTATACATTCTATATGCATATCTTATGATGATGATGTTGATGATGATGAAAATGTGTATGATTTATCATTGTATTTTAATGCAGGGGTATATGACGTAGGTCTGTGTTGCCCAGGTGTGTGTGAGGTAGGTTTAGGTGGGTTTTTTTTTTTTTTTTCCCGGATTAGTAATGGTTAAGTGTTTGGGTAAGAGATGAAAACCACGAAAGATGTTCTTTGCATAGTTTGTGTGTCTGGCTGGTTGTGTTTTGTGTTTTGTGTAGCATCTTTTGAGTTTATTTTTTAAATTTTGTCTGTGCCCAACTGTTTATATTTTTTGTATTGCACACGTATGTACCTCTGTATGTATATATATATAAAAAGAATATGGTTGTTGCCCTTAAAATATTTAAAAATTTCTTGTCCTATGCCTCCATCTCGTGGACACATTTAGTATTATAGCTTTGGTAGATATATATATATATATATATATATATATATATATATATATATATATATATATATATATATATATATATAAAATGAATATAATTGTTACTTGTTTTAATAATGTATCATTGTATTTTTATCCAGGAGTACTTCGTATAGGTCGTTGTGGCCTAAATGATTGTTGTGCTGCAAACATATACGTCTTTCTACACGTTATATATGTATATCTGATGATGATGATGATGAAAATGTGAATGATTTATGATTGTATTTTATGGTAAATGCAAAGGTAAAAGTCGACAACGAACGCTGATGGCATTAAGCCTTAAGTTTTAGGTCCAAATGAAAGTATAGATCTGTAGTTTCTTATATTTGCCCCTGTGAGGGCTAAGTTTAGGTGTAAATTCAGATATAGGGCCATAGTTTCTTATATTTGCCCCTGTGAGGGCTAAGTTTAGGTGTAAATTCAGATATAGGGCCATAGTTTCTAATATTTGCCCCTGTGAGGGCTAAGTTTAGGTGTAAATTCAGATAAAGGGCCATAGTTTCTCTTATTTGCCCCTGTGAGGGCTAAGTTTAGGTGTAAATTCAGATATAGGGCCATAGTTTCTAATATTTGCCCCTGTGAGGGCTAAGTTTAGGTGTAAATTCAGATATAGGGCCATAGTTTCTCTTATTTGCCCCTGTGAGGGCTAAGTTTAGGTGTAAATTCAGATATAGGGCCATAGTTTCTCATATTTGCCCCTGTGAGGGCTAAGTTTAGGTGTAAATTCAGATATAGGGCCATAGTTTCTAATATTTGCCCCTGTGAGGGCTAAGTTTAGGTGTAAATTCAGATATAGGGCCATAGTTTCTCTTATTTGCCCCTGTGAGGGCTAAGTTTAGGTGTAAATTCAGATATAGGGCCATAGTTTCTCATACTTGCCCCTGTGAGGGCTAAGTTTAGGTGTAAATTCAGATATAGGGCCATAGTTTCTTATACTTGCCCCTGTGAGGGCTAAGTTTAGGTGTAAATTCAGATATAGGGCCATAGTTTCTCTTATTTGCCCCTGTGAGGGCTAAGTTTAGGTGCAAATTCAGATATAGGGCCATAGTTTGTTATACTTGCCCCTGTGAGGGCTAAGTTTAGGTGTAAATTCAGATATAGGGCCATAGTTTCTCTTATTTGCCCCTGTGAGGGCTAAGTTTAGGTGTAAATTCAGATATAGGGCCATAGTTTCTTATATTTGCCCCTGTGAGGGCTAAGTTTAGGTGTAAATTCAGATATAGGGCCATAGTTTCTAATATTTGCCCCTGTGAGGGCTAAGTTTAGGTGTAAATTCAGATAAAGGGCCATAGTTTCTCTTATTTGCCCCTGTGAGGGCTAAGTTTAGGTGTAAATTCAGATATAGGGCCATAGTTTCTAATATTTGCCCCTGTGAGGGCTAAGTTTAGGTGTAAATTCAGATATAGGGCCATAGTTTCTCTTATTTGCCCCTGTGAGGGCTAAGTTTAGGTGTAAATTCAGATAAAGGGCCATAGTTTCTCTTATTTGCCCCTGTGAGGGCTAAGTTTAGGTGTAAATTCAGATATAGGGCCATAGTTTCTAATATTTGCCCCTGTGAGGGCTAAGTTTAGGTGTAAATTCAGATATAGGGCCATAGTTTCTTATATTTGCCCCTGTGAGGGCTAAGTTTAGGTGTAAATTCAGATATAGGGCCATAGTTTCTAATATTTGCCCCTGTGAGGGCTAAGTTTAGGTGTAAATTCAGATATAGGGCCATAGTTTCTCTTATTTGCCCCTGTGAGGGCTAAGTTTAGGTGCAAATTCAGATATAGGGCCATAGTTTGTTATACTTGCCCCTGTGAGGGCTAAGTTTAGGTGTAAATTCAGATATAGGGCCATAGTTTGTTATACTTGCCCCTGTGAGGGCTAAGTTTAGGTGTAAATTCAGATATAGGGCCATAGTTTCTCATATTTGCCCCGTGAGGGCTAAGTTTAGGTGTAAATTCAGATATAGGGCCATAGTTTCTCATATTTGCCCCTGTTAGGGACTTTACACTCAAGAATCGAAACAGGGTCCAATTCCGGTTGTGCGCAGTCCTTCTACTTCCACTGACCACTTTCAGCTCTGCTTTGGTCCAGCCTGCCACACAGAATTTTTTGCACCGAACTCCTTGGTTTTTATGTCTTACTTTTATACGTTTCACAAAATATAAGGTATAATATCCACTATATTTTATATGTTTATTTTTTTATGGTACATATAATTAAAATACATATATTTTTCTCTCACGTATGTCACCACGGACCACGTCAAGGGTTAAACTGGGTAGGTTTCAGGGGCCTGGGGTTAGTTTGGGTAGGTGTCAGGTTTCCAGGGTTAGATTAGGATTGGAAGGGTTAGGGTTAGAGGTTAGGGTTAGGGTTAGGGTTAGGGTTAGAGGTTAGGTATATAGATAAAAACGACTTTCACCCTCATTAGTATCCACCCTCATTAGAATATTGCATCTGATTGGCCAAAGCTTACCTGGGCACATCTGGAGAACCGTAGGCCCGAATTCAATGTAAGTGGTATCATCGGATCCGGGAAGCTGTCATCTTTCAGGTGGCGAAAGGCTCTAATGAAAGTATATAGATAAAAATGAGTTTAATCCTGATTAATTCCACTCTCATTAGCATTATCCATCTGATTGGCCAAAGCTTACTTGGGCGTATCTCGTGAAGCGCAGGTCTAAGGTGCATGTAAGTGGTATCGTTGGACACAGGAAGCTGTCATCTTTCAGGTGGCGATAGGTTCGGATGAATGGAGGAAGGTGTGTTGCGTTTAAATCCAGTGTGACCGTTATTATGTCCAGATAGACAGAGTCTGGTAAGTATTAGAAGTACAGGTCAGAGGTCACAGTCCACTTCAATCTAATGTTTAAAATGATTTGAATGATCTATAAGCATTTGTGAGATCATTTTATGAAATCATTTCATTAACTCATTCTACGTGCTTATTTTTCACAGATGGAGTGTGTTGTTAGCTATCCAGGTCAAAGGTCACAGTCCGCTTCAATCTAATGTTTAAAATGATTTGAATGATCTATAAGGATTTGTGAGATAATTATATGAAATTATTTCATTAACTCATTCTACGTACTTATTTTTCATAGACGGAGTGTGGTTTTAGATATCAAAGGTCACAGAACAGTTCGCTTCCAGCTTCCAGCATAGTGTGAATTTCTGTTAAATGTTTTGAATTCTTAGAACTTTTGAACACATGCTATTTACATTGTCATCCAGTATTATTAGGCCCTGTTTATTTCCTCGAGTAGATATATAGATAGAAGATAGATATAGAGTTTTCAATCTTAGAAGGATAAGGGACGACGAGCAGGATCATACATTTGTATTAGAGAGAGCGTCTTTTGAGTTCGTTTGATTCTGTCTGTGACCGACTGTTTATATATGTATAATGAATATAATAGTTACTTGTTTTAATAATGTATCATTGTATTTTTATCCAGGAGTACATCGTATAGGTCGTTGTGGCCTAAATGATTGTTGTGCTGCAACATATACGTCTTTCTATACATTCTATATGCATATCTTATGATGATGATGTTGATGATGATGAAAATGTGTATGATTTATCATTGTATTTTAATGCAGGGGTATATGACGTAGGTCTGTGTTGCCCAGGTGTGTGTGAGGTAGGTTTAGGTGGGTTTTTTTTTTTTTTTTCCCGGATTAGTAATGGTTAAGTGTTTGGGTAAGAGATGAAAACCACGAAAGATGTTCTTTGCATAGTTTGTGTGTCTGGCTGGTTGTGTTTTGTGTTTTGTGTAGCATCTTTTGAGTTTATTTTTTAAATTTTGTCTGTGCCCAACTGTTTATATTTTTTGTATTGCACACGTATGTACCTCTGTATGTATATATATATAAAAAGAATATGGTTGTTGCCCTTAAAATATTTAAAAATTTCTTGTCCTATGCCTCCATCTCGTGGACACATTTAGTATTATAGCTTTGGTAGATATATATATATATAAAATGAATATAATTGTTACTTGTTTTAATAATGTATCATTGTATTTTTATCCAGGAGTACTTCGTATAGGTCGTTGTGGCCTAAATGATTGTTGTGCTGCAAACATATACGTCTTTCTACACGTTATATATGTATATCTGATGATGATGATGATGAAAATGTGAATGATTTATGATTGTATTTTATGGTAAATGCAAAGGTAAAAGTCGACAACGAACGCTGATGGCATTAAGCCTTAAGTTTTAGGTCCAAATGAAAGTATAGATCTGTAGTTTCTTATATTTGCCCCTGTGAGGGCTAAGTTTAGGTGTAAATTCAGATATAGGGCCATAGTTTCTTATATTTGCCCCTGTGAGGGCTATGTTTAGGTGTAAATTCAGATATAGGGCCATAGTTTCTAATATTTGCCCCTGTGAGGGCTAAGTTTAGGTGTAAATTCAGATAAAGGGCCATAGTTTCTCTTATTTGCCCCTGTGAGGGCTAAGTTTAGGTGTAAATTCAGATATAGGGCCATAGTTTCTCATATTTGCCCCTGTGAGGGCTAAGTTTAGGTGTAAATTCAGATATAGGGCCATAGTTTCTAATATTTGCCCCTGTGAGGGCTAAGTTTAGGTGTAAATTCAGATATAGGGCCATAGTTTCTCTTATTTGCCCCTGTGAGGGCTAAGTTTAGGTGTAAATTCAGATATAGGGCCATAGTTTCTCATACTTGCCCCTGTGAGGGCTAAGTTTAGGTGTAAATTCAGATATAGGGCCATAGTTTCTTATACTTGCCCCTGTGAGGGCTAAGTTTAGGTGTAAATTCAGATATAGGGCCATAGTTTCTCTTATTTGCCCCTGTGAGGGCTAAGTTTAGGTGTAAATTCAGATATAGGGCCATAGTTTCTTATACTTGCCCCTGTGAGGGCTAAGTTTAGGTGTAAATTCAGATATAGGGCCATAGTTTCTTATACTTGCCCCTGTGAGGGCTAAGTTTAGGTGCAAATTCAGATATAGGGCCATAGTTTGTTATACTTGCCCCTGTGAGGGCTAAGTTTAGGTGTAAATTCAGATATAGGGCCATAGTTTGTTATACTTGCCCCTGTGAGGGCTAAGTTTAGGTGTAAATTCAGATATAGGGCCATAGTTTCTCATATTTGGCCCTGTTAGGGACTTTACACTCAAGAATCGAAACAGGGTCCAATTCCGGTTGTGCGCAGTCCTTATACTTCCACTGACCACTTTCAGCTCTGCTTTGGTCCAGCCTGCCACACAGAATTTTTTGCACCGAACTCCTTGGTTTTTATGTCTTACTTTTATACGTTTCACAAAATATAAGGTATAATATCCACTATATTTTATATGTTTATTTTTTTATGGTACATATAATTAAAATACATATATTTTTCTCTCACGTATGTCACCACGGACCACGTCAAGGGTTAAACTGGGTAGGTTTCAGGGGCCTGGGGTTAGTTTGGGTAGGTGTCAGGTTTCCAGGGTTAGATTAGGATTGGAAAGAATCCAAGAGCTGAAGCAGCGTATCGTTGGACACAGGAAGCTGTCATCTTTCAGGTGGCGATAGGTTCGGATGAATGGAGGAAGGTGTGTTACGTTTAAATGCAGTGTGACCATTATTATGTCCAGATAGACAGAGTCTGGTAAGTATTAGAAGTACAGGTCAGAGGTCACAATCTAATGTTTAAAATGATTTGAATGATCTATAAGCATTTGTGAGATCATTTTATGAAATCATTTCATTAACTCATTCTACGTGCTTATTTTTCACAGATGGAGTGTGTTGTTAGCTATCCAGGTCAAAGGTCACAGTCCGCTTCAATCTAATGTTTAAAATGATTTGAATGATCTATAAGGATTTGTGAGATAATTATATGAAATTATTTCATTAACTCATTCTACGTACTTATTTTTCATCGACGGAGTGTGGTTTTAGATATCAAAGGTCACAGAACACTTCGCTTCCAGCTTCCAGCATCCAGCATAGAGTGAATTTCTGCTAAATGTTTTGAATCCTTAGCACTTTTGAACACATGCTATTTACATTGTCATCCAGTAGAGGGCGAACTATTAGCCCCTGTTTATTTCCTCGAGTAGATATATAGATAGAAGATAGATATAGAGTTTTCAATCTTAGAAGGATAAGGGACGACGAGCAGGATCATACATTTGTATTAGAGAGAGCGTCTTTTGAGTTCGTTTGATTCTGTCTGTGACCGACTGTTTATATATGTATAATGAATATAATTGTTACTTGTTTTAATAATGTATCATTGTATTTTTATCCAGGAGTACTTCGTATAGGTCGTTGTGGCCTAAATGATTGTTGTGCTGCAACATATACGTCTTTCTATACATTCTATATGCATATCTTATGATGATGATGATGAAAATGTGTATGATTTATCATTGTATTTTAATGCAGGGGTATATGACGTAGGTCTGTGTTGCCCAGGTGTGTGTGAGGTAGGTTTAGGTGGGTTTTTTTTTTTTTTTTCCCGGATTAGTAATGGTTAAGTGTTTGGGTAAGAGATGAAAACCACGAAAGATGTTCTTTGCATAGTTTGTGTGTCTGGCTGGTTGTGTTTTGTGTTTTGTGTAGCATCTTTTGAGTTTTTTTTTTTAAATTTTGTCTGTGCCCAACTGTTTATATTTTTTGTATTGCACACGTATGTACCTCTGTATGTATATATATATAAAAAGAATATGGTTGTTGCCCTTAAAATATTTAAAAATTTCTTATCCTATGCCTCCATCTCGTGGACACCTTTAGTATTATAGTATTTGGTAGATATATATATATATATATATATATATATATATATATATAATGAATATAATTGTTACTTGTTTTAATAATGTATCATTGTATTTTTATCCAGGAGTATATCGTATAGGTCAGTGTGGCCTAAATGACTGTTGTGCTGCAACAAATAAATAGATAGATTGATAGATAGATAGAAGGAAGAACAGAGTCTGGTAAGTGTTAGGTATTCTGCTCAGAAGTGACAGAAAAGTTTTATTAGATAGATAGATAGATAGATAGATAGATAGATAGATAGATAGATAGATAGATATAGATGATATGTAGATATAGATTTCAATCTTATAACTCTCCAGTTTTAGAAGGTGAACTTTTGAGTTTTGAGGGCTGGGGTTAGAGGGTTTAAGGGTTAGAGGTTATCTTGGGGTTAACTTGCAGCTAGGTATATAGATAAAAACGACTTTCACCCTCATTAGTATCCACCCTCATTAGAATATTGCATCTGATTGGCCAAAGCTTACCTGGGCACATCTGGAGAACCGTAGGCCCGAATTCCATGTAAGTGGTATCATCGGATCCGGGAAGCTGTCATCTTTCAGGTGGCGAAAGGCTCTAATGAAAGTATATAGATAAAAATGAGTTTAATCCTGATTAATTCCACTCTCATTAGCATTATCCATCTGATTGGCCAAAGCTTACTTGGGCGTATCTCGTGAAGCGCAGGTCTAAGGTGCATGTAAGTGGTATCGTTGGACACAGGAAGCTGTCATCTTTCAGGTGGCGATAGGTTCGGATGAATGGAGGAAGGTGTGTTGCGTTTAAATCCAGTGTGACCGTTATTATGTCCAGATAGACAGAGTCTGGTAAGTATTAGAAGTACAGGTCAGAGGTCACAGTCCACTTCAATCTAATGTTTAAAATGATTTGAATGATCTATAAGCATTTGTGAGATCATTTTATGAAATCATTTCATTAACTCATTCTACGTGCTTATTTTTCACAGATGGAGTGTGTTGTTAGCTATCCAGGTCAAAGGTCACAGTCCGCTTCAATCTAATGTTTAAAATGATTTGAATGATCTATAAGGATTTGTGAGATAATTATATGAAATTATTTCATTAACTCATTCTACGTACTTATTTTTCATAGACGGAGTGTGGTTTTAGATATCAAAGGTCACAGAACAGTTCGCTTCCAGCTTCCAGCATAGTGTGAATTTCTGTTAAATGTTTTGAATTCTTAGAACTTTTGAACACATGCTATTTACATTGTCATCCAGTATTATTAGGCCCTGTTTATTTCCTCGAGTAGATATATAGATAGAAGATAGATATAGAGTTTTCAATCTTAGAAGGATAAGGGACGACGAGCAGGATCATACATTTGTATTAGAGAGAGCGTCTTTTGAGTTCGTTTGATTCTGTCTGTGACCGACTGTTTATATATGTATAATGAATATAATAGTTACTTGTTTTAATAATGTATCATTGTATTTTTATCCAGGAGTACATCGTATAGGTCGTTGTGGCCTAAATGATTGTTGTGCTGCAACATATACGTCTTTCTATACATTCTATATGCATATCTTATGATGATGATGTTGATGATGATGAAAATGTGTATGATTTATCATTGTATTTTAATGCAGGGGTATATGACGTAGGTCTGTGTTGCCCAGGTGTGTGTGAGGTAGGTTTAGGTGGGTTTTTTTTTTTTTTTTCCCGGATTAGTAATGGTTAAGTGTTTGGGTAAGAGATGAAAACCACGAAAGATGTTCTTTGCATAGTTTGTGTGTCTGGCTGGTTGTGTTTTGTGTTTTGTGTAGCATCTTTTGAGTTTATTTTTTAAATTTTGTCTGTGCCCAACTGTTTATATTTTTTGTATTGCACACGTATGTACCTCTGTATGTATATATATATAAAAAGAATATGGTTGTTGCCCTTAAAATATTTAAAAATTTCTTGTCCTATGCCTCCATCTCGTGGACACATTTAGTATTATAGCTTTGGTAGATATATATATATATAAAATGAATATAATTGTTACTTGTTTTAATAATGTATCATTGTATTTTTATCCAGGAGTACTTCGTATAGGTCGTTGTGGCCTAAATGATTGTTGTGCTGCAAACATATACGTCTTTCTACACGTTATATATGTATATCTGATGATGATGATGATGAAAATGTGAATGATTTATGATTGTATTTTATGGTAAATGCAAAGGTAAAAGTCGACAACGAACGCTGATGGCATTAAGCCTTAAGTTTTAGGTCCAAATGAAAGTATAGATCTGTAGTTTCTTATATTTGCCCCTGTGAGGGCTAAGTTTAGGTGTAAATTCAGATATAGGGCCATAGTTTCTTATATTTGCCCCTGTGAGGGCTAAGTTTAGGTGTAAATTCAGATATAGGGCCATAGTTTCTAATATTTGCCCCTGTGAGGGCTAAGTTTAGGTGTAAATTCAGATAAAGGGCCATAGTTTCTCTTATTTGCCCCTGTGAGGGCTAAGTTTAGGTGTAAATTCAGATATAGGGCCATAGTTTCTTATATTTGCCCCTGTGAGGGCTAAGTTTAGGTGTAAATTCAGATATAGGGCCATAGTTTCTAATATTTGCCCCTGTGAGGGCTAAGTTTAGGTGTAAATTCAGATATAGGGCCATAGTTTCTCTTATTTGCCCCTGTGAGGGCTAAGTTTAGGTGTAAATTCAGATATAGGGCCATAGTTTCTCATACTTGCCCCTGTGAGGGCTAAGTTTAGGTGTAAATTCAGATATAGGGCCATAGTTTCTTATACTTGCCCCTGTGAGGGCTAAGTTTAGGTGTAAATTCAGATATAGGGCCATAGTTTCTCTTATTTGCCCCTGTGAGGGCTAAGTTTAGGTGTAAATTCAGATATAGGGCCATAGTTTCTTATACTTGCCCCTGTGAGGGCTAAGTTTAGGTGTAAATTCAGATATAGGGCCATAGTTTCTTATACTTGCCCCTGTGAGGGCTAAGTTTAGGTGCAAATTCAGATATAGGGCCATAGTTTGTTATACTTGCCCCTGTGAGGGCTAAGTTTAGGTGTAAATTCAGATATAGGGCCATAGTTTGTTATACTTGCCCCTGTGAGGGCTAAGTTTAGGTGTAAATTCAGATATAGGGCCATAGTTTCTCATATTTGCCCCTGTTAGGGACTTTACACTCAAGAATCGAAACAGGGTCCAATTCCGGTTGTGCGCAGTCCTTATACTTCCACTGACCACTTTCAGCTCTGCTTTGGTCCAGCCTGCCACACAGAATTTTTTGCACCGAACTCCTTGGTTTTTATGTCTTACTTTTATACGTTTCACAAAATATAAGGTATAATATCCACTATATTTTATATGTTTATTTTTTTATGGTACATATAATTAAAATACATATATTTTTCTCTCACGTATGTCACCACGGACCACGTCAAGGGTTAAACTGGGTAGGTTTCAGGGGCCTGGGGTTAGTTTGGGTAGGTGTCAGGTTTCCAGGGTTAGATTAGGATTGGAAAGAATCCAAGAGCTGAAGCAGCGTATCGTTGGACACAGGAAGCTGTCATCTTTCAGGTGGCGATAGGTTCGGATGAATGGAGGAAGGTGTGTTACGTTTAAATGCAGTGTGACCATTATTATGTCCAGATAGACAGAGTCTGGTAAGTATTAGAAGTACAGGTCAGAGGTCACAATCTAATGTTTAAAATGATTTGAATGATCTATAAGCATTTGTGAGATCATTTTATGAAATCATTTCATTAACTCATTCTACGTGCTTATTTTTCACAGATGGAGTGTGTTGTTAGCTATCCAGGTCAAAGGTCACAGTCCGCTTCAATCTAATGTTTAAAATGATTTGAATGATCTATAAGGATTTGTGAGATAATTATATGAAATTATTTCATTAACTCATTCTACGTACTTATTTTTCATCGACGGAGTGTGGTTTTAGATATCAAAGGTCACAGAACACTTCGCTTCCAGCTTCCAGCATCCAGCATAGAGTGAATTTCTGCTAAATGTTTTGAATCCTTAGCACTTTTGAACACATGCTATTTACATTGTCATCCAGTAGAGGGCGAACTATTAGCCCCTGTTTATTTCCTCGAGTAGATATATAGATAGAAGATAGATACAGAGTTTTCAATCTTAGAAGGATAAGGGACGACGAGCAGGATCATACATTTGTATTAGAGAGAGCGTCTTTTGAGTTCGTTTGATTCTGTCTGTGACCGACTGTTTATATATGTATAATGAATATAATTGTTACTTGTTTTAATAATGTATCATTGTATTTTTATCCAGGAGTACTTCGTATAGGTCGTTGTGGCCTAAATGATTGTTGTGCTGCAACATATACGTCTTTCTATACATTCTATATGCATATCTTATGATGATGATGATGAAAATGTGTATGATTTATCATTGTATTTTAATGCAGGGGTATATGACGTAGGTCTGTGTTGCCCAGGTGTGTGTGAGGTAGGTTTAGGTGGGTTTTTTTTTTTTTTTTCCCGGATTAGTAATGGTTAAGTGTTTGGGTAAGAGATGAAAACCACGAAAGATGTTCTTTGCATAGTTTGTGTGTCTGGCTGGTTGTGTTTTGTGTTTTGTGTAGCATCTTTTGAGTTTTTTTTTTTAAATTTTGTCTGTGCCCAACTGTTTATATTTTTTGTATTGCACACGTATGTACCTCTGTATGTATATATATATAAAAAGAATATGGTTGTTGCCCTTAAAATATTTAAAAATTTCTTATCCTATGCCTCCATCTCGTGGACACCTTTAGTATTATAGTATTTGGTAGATATATATATATATATATATATATATATATATATATATATAATGAATATAATTGTTACTTGTTTTAATAATGTATCATTGTATTTTTATCCAGGAGTATATCGTATAGGTCAGTGTGGCCTAAATGACTGTTGTGCTGCAACAAATAAATAGATAGATTGATAGATAGATAGAAGGAAGAACAGAGTCTGGTAAGTGTTAGGTATTCTGCTCAGAAGTGACAGAAAAGTTTTATTAGATAGATAGATAGATAGATAGATAGATAGATAGATAGATAGATAGATAGATATAGATGATATGTAGATATAGATTTCAATCTTATAACTCTCCAGTTTTAGAAGGTGAACTTTTGAGTTTTGAGGGCTGGGGTTAGAGGGTTTAAGGGTTAGAGGTTATCTTGGGGTTAACTTGCAGCTAGGTATATAGATAAAAACGACTTTCACCCTCATTAGTATCCACCCTCATTAGAATATTGCATCTGATTGGCCAAAGCTTACCTGGGCACATCTGGAGAACCGTAGGCCCGAATTCCATGTAAGTGGTATCATCGGATCCGGGAAGCTGTCATCTTTCAGGTGGCGAAAGGCTCTAATGAAAGTATATAGATAAAAATGAGTTTAATCCTGATTAATTCCACTCTCATTAGCATTATCCATCTGATTGGCCAAAGCTTACTTTGGCGTATCTCGTGAAGCGCAGGTCTAAGGTGCATGTAAGTGGTATCGTTGGACACAGGAAGCTGTCATCTTTCAGGTGGCGATAGGTTCGGATGAATGGAGGAAGGTGTGTTGCGTTTAAATCCAGTGTGACCGTTATTATGTCCAGATAGACAGAGTCTGGTAAGTATTAGAAGTACAGGTCAGAGGTCACAGTCCACTTCAATCTAATGTTTAAAATGATTTGAATGATCTATAAGCATTTGTGAGATCATTTTATGAAATCATTTCATTAACTCATTCTACGTGCTTATTTTTCACAGATGGAGTGTGTTGTTAGCTATCCAGGTCAAAGGTCACAGTCCGCTTCAATCTAATGTTTAAAATGATTTGAATGATCTATAAGGATTTGTGAGATAATTATATGAAATTATTTCATTAACTCATTCTACGTACTTATTTTTCATAGACGGAGTGTGGTTTTAGATATCAAAGGTCACAGAACAGTTCGCTTCCAGCTTCCAGCATAGTGTGAATTTCTGTTAAATGTTTTGAATTCTTAGAACTTTTGAACACATGCTATTTACATTGTCATCCAGTATTATTAGGCCCTGTTTATTTCCTCGAGTAGATATATAGATAGAAGATAGATATAGAGTTTTCAATCTTAGAAGGATAAGGGACGACGAGCAGGATCATACATTTGTATTAGAGAGAGCGTCTTTTGAGTTCGTTAGGGTTAGGGTTAGGGTTAGGGTTAGGGTTAGGGTTAGGTATATAGATAAAAACGACTTTCACCCTCATTAGTATCCACCCTCATTAGAATATTGCATCTGATTGGCCAAAGCTTACCTGGGCACATCTGGAGAACCGTAGGCCCGAATTCCATGTAAGTGGTATCATCGGATCCGGGAAGCTGTCATCTTTCAGGTGGCGAAAGGCTCTAATGAAAGTATATAGATAAAAATGAGTTTAATCCTGATTAATTCCACTCTCATTAGCATTATCCATCTGATTGGCCAAAGCTTACTTGGGCGTATCTCGTGAAGCGCAGGTCTAAGGTGCATGTAAGTGGTATCGTTGGACACAGGAAGCTGTCATCTTTCAGGTGGCGATAGGTTCGGATGAATGGAGGAAGGTGTGTTGCGTTTAAATCCAGTGTGACCGTTATTATGTCCAGATAGACAGAGTCTGGTAAGTATTAGAAGTACAGGTCAGAGGTCACAGTCCACTTCAATCTAATGTTTAAAATGATTTGAATGATCTATAAGCATTTGTGAGATCATTTTATGAAATCATTTCATTAACTCATTCTACGTGCTTATTTTTCACAGATGGAGTGTGTTGTTAGCTATCCAGGTCAAAGGTCACAGTCCGCTTCAATCTAATGTTTAAAATGATTTGAATGATCTATAAGGATTTGTGAGATAATTATATGAAATTATTTCATTAACTCATTCTACGTACTTATTTTTCATAGACGGAGTGTGGTTTTAGATATCAAAGGTCACAGAACAGTTCGCTTCCAGCTTCCAGCATAGTGTGAATTTCTGTTAAATGTTTTGAATTCTTAGAACTTTTGAACACATGCTATTTACATTGTCATCCAGTATTATTAGGCCCTGTTTATTTCCTCGAGTAGATATATAGATAGAAGATAGATATAGAGTTTTCAATCTTAGAAGGATAAGGGACGACGAGCAGGATCATACATTTGTATTAGAGAGAGCGTCTTTTGAGTTCGTTTGATTCTGTCTGTGACCGACTGTTTATATATGTATAATGAATATAATAGTTACTTGTTTTAATAATGTATCATTGTATTTTTATCCAGGAGTACATCGTATAGGTCGTTGTGGCCTAAATGATTGTTGTGCTGCAACATATACGTCTTTCTATACATTCTATATGCATATCTTATGATGATGATGTTGATGATGATGAAAATGTGTATGATTTATCATTGTATTTTAATGCAGGGGTATATGACGTAGGTCTGTGTTGCCCAGGTGTGTGTGAGGTAGGTTTAGGTGGGTTTTTTTTTTTTTTCCCGGATTAGTAATGGTTAAGTGTTTGGGTAAGAGATGAAAACCACGAAAGATGTTCTTTGCATAGTTTGTGTGTCTGGCTGGTTGTGTTTTGTGTTTTGTGTAGCATCTTTTGAGTTTTTTTTTTAAATTTTGTCTGTGCCCAACTGTTTATATTTTTTGTATTGCACACGTATGTACCTCTGTATGTATATATATATAAAAAGAATATGGTTGTTGCCCTTAAAATATTTAAAAATTTCTTGTCCTATGCCTCCATCTCGTGGACACATTTAGTATTATAGCTTTGGTAGATATATATATATATATATATATATATATATATATATATAAAATGAATATAATTGTTACTTGTTTTAATAATGTATCATTGTATTTTTATCCAGGAGTACTTCGTATAGGTCGTTGTGGCCTAAATGATTGTTGTGCTGCAAACATATACGTCTTTCTACACGTTATATATGTATATCTGATGATGATGATGATGAAAATGTGAATGATTTATGATTGTATTTTATGGTAAATGCAAAGGTAAAAGTCGACAACGAACGCTGATGGCATTAAGCCTTAAGTTTTAGGTCCAAATGAAAGTATAGATCTGTAGTTTCTTATATTTGCCCCTGTGAGGGCTAAGTTTAGGTGTAAATTCAGATATAGGGCCATAGTTTCTTATATTTGCCCCTGTGAGGGCTAAGTTTAGGTGTAAATTCAGATATAGGGCCATAGTTTCTAATATTTGCCCCTGTGAGGGCTAAGTTTAGGTGTAAATTCAGATATAGGGCCATAGTTTCTCTTATTTGCCCCTGTGAGGGCTAAGTTTAGGTGTAAATTCAGATATAGGGCCATAGTTTCTTATATTTGCCCCTGTGAGGGCTAAGTTTAGGTGTAAATTCAGATATAGGGCCATAGTTTCTAATATTTGCCCCTGTGAGGGCTAAGTTTAGGTGTAAATTCAGATATAGGGCCATAGTTTCTAATATTTGCCCCTGTGAGGGCTAAGTTTAGGTGTAAATTCAGATATAGGGCCATAGTTTCTCTTATTTGCCCCTGTGAGGGCTAAGTTTAGGTGTAAATTCAGATATAGGGCCATAGTTTCTCATACTTGCCCCTGTGAGGGCTAAGTTTAGGTGTAAATTCAGATATAGGGCCATAGTTTCTCTTATTTGCCCCTGTGAGGGCTAAGTTTAGGTGTAAATTCAGATATAGGGCCATAGTTTCTTATACTTGCCCCTGTGAGGGCTAAGTTTAGGTGTAAATTCAGATATAGGGCCATAGTTTCTTATACTTGCCCATGTGAGGGCTAAGTTTAGGTGTAAATTCAGATATAGGGCCATAGTTTCTTATATTTGCCCCTGTGAGGGCTAAGTTTAGGTGCAAATTCAGATATAGGGCCATAGTTTGTTATACTTGCCCCTGTGAGGGCTAAGTTTAGGTGTAAATTCAGATATAGGGCCATAGTTTGTTATACTTGCCCCTGTGAGGGCTAAGTTTAGGTGTAAATTCAGATATAGGGCCATAGTTTCTCATATTTGCCCCTGTGAGGGCTAAGTTTAGGTGTAAATTCAGATATAGGGCCATAGTTTCTCATATTTGCCCCTGTTAGGGACTTTACACTCAAGAATCGAAACAGGGTCCAATTCCGGTTGTGCGCAGTCCTTCTACTTCCACTGACCACTTTCAGCTCTGCTTTGGTCCAGCCTGCCACACAGAATTTTTTGCACCGAACTCCTTGGTTTTTATGTCTTACTTTTATACGTTTCACAAAATATAAGGTATAATATCCACTATATTTTATATGTTTATTTTTTTATGGTACATATAATTAAAATACATATATTTTTCTCTCACGTATGTCACCACGGACCACGTCAAGGGTTAAACTGGGTAGGTTTCAGGGGCCTGGGGTTAGTTTGGGTAGGTGTCAGGTTTCCAGGGTTAGATTAGGATTGGAAAGAATCCAAGAGCTGAAGCAGCGTATCGTTGGACACAGGAAGCTGTCATCTTTCAGGTGGCGATAGGTTCGGATGAATGGAGGAAGGTGAGTTGCGTTTAAATGCAGTGTGACCATTATTATGTCCAGATAGACAGAGTCTGGTAAGTATTAGAAGTACAGGTCAGAGGTCACAATCTAATGTTTAAAATGATTTGAATGATCTATAAGCATTTGTGAGATCATTTTATGAAATCATTTCATTAACTCATTCTACGTGCTTATTTTTCACAGATGGAGTGTGTTGTTAGCTATCCAGGTCAAAGGTCACAGTCCGCTTCAATCTAATGTTTAAAATGATTTGAATGATCTATAAGGATTTGTGAGATAATTATATGAAATTATTTCATTAACTCATTCTACGTACTTATTTTTCATCGACGGAGTGTGGTTTTAGATATCAAAGGTCACAGAACACTTCGCTTCCAGCTTCCAGCATCCAGCATAGAGTGAATTTCTGCTAAATGTTTTGAATCCTTAGCACTTTTGAACACATGCTATTTACATTGTCATCCAGTAGAGGGCGAACTATTAGCCCCTGTTTATTTCCTCGAGTAGATATATAGATAGAAGATAGATATAGAGTTTTCAATCTTAGAAGGATAAGGGACGACGAGCAGGATCATACATTTGTATTAGAGAGAGCGTCTTTTGAGTTCGTTTGATTCTGTCTGTGACCGACTGTTTATATATGTATAATGAATATAATTGTTACTTGTTTTAATAATGTATCATTGTATTTTTATCCAGGAGTACTTCGTATAGGTCGTTGTGGCCTAAATGATTGTTGTGCTGCAACATATACGTCTTTCTATATATTCTATATGCATATCTTATGATGATGATGATGAAAATGTGTATGATTTATCATTGTATTTTAATGCAGGGGTATATGACGTAGGTCTGTGTTGCCCAGGTGTGTGTGAGGTAGGTTTAGGTGGGTTTTTTTTTTCCCGGATTAGTAATGGTTAAGTGTTTGGGTAAGAGATGAAAACCACGAAAGATGTTCTTTGCATAGTTTGTGTGTCTGGCTGGTTGTATTTTGTGTTTTGTGTAGCATCTTTTGAGTTTTTTTTTAAAATTTTGTCTGTGCCCAACTGTTTATATTTTTTGTATTGCACACGTATGTACCTCTGTATGTATATATATATAAAAAGAATATGGTTGTTGCCCTTAAAATATTTAAAAATTTCTTATCCTATGCCTCCATCTCGTGGACACCTTTAGTATTATAGTATTTGGTAGATATATATATATATATATATATATATATATATATATATATATATAATGAATATAATTGTTACTTGTTTTAATAATGTATCATTGTATTTTTATCCAGGAGTATATCGTATAGGTCAGTGTGGCCTAAATGACTGTTGTGCTGCAACAAATAAATAGATAGATTGATAGATAGATAGAAGGAAGGACAGAGTCTGGTAAGTGTTAGGTATTCTGCTCAGAAGTGACAGAAAAGTTTTATTAGATAGATAGATAGATAGATAGATAGATATAGATGATATGTAGATATAGATTTCAATCTTATAACTCTCCAGTTTTAGAAGGTGAACTTTTGAGTTTTGAGGGCTTGGGTTAGAGGGTTTAAGGGTTAGAGGTTATCTTGGGGTTAACTTGCAGCTAGGTATATAGATAAAAACGACTTTCACCCTCATTAGTATCCACCCTCATTAGAATATTGCATCTGATTGGCCAAAGCTTACCTGGGCACATCTGGAGAACCGTAGGCCCGAATTCCATGTAAGTGGTATCATCGGATCCGGGAAGCTGTCATCTTTCAGGTGGCGAAAGGCTCTAATGAAAGTATATAGATAAAAATGAGTTTAATCCTGATTAATTCCACTCTCATTAGCATTATCCATCTGATTGGCCAAAGCTTACTTGGGCGTATCTCGTGAAGCGCAGGTCTAAGGTGCATGTAAGTGGTATCGTTGGACACAGGAAGCTGTCATCTTTCAGGTGGCGATAGGTTCGGATGAATGGAGGAAGGTGTGTTGCGTTTAAATCCAGTGTGACCGTTATTATGTCCAGATAGACAGAGTCTGGTAAGTATTAGAAGTACAGGTCAGAGGTCACAGTCCACTTCAATCTAATGTTTAAAATGATTTGAATGATCTATAAGCATTTGTGAGATCATTTTATGAAATCATTTCATTAACTCATTCTAGGTGCTTATTTTTCACAGATGGAGTGTGTTGTTAGCTATCCAGGTCAAAGGTCACAGTCCGCTTCAATCTAATGTTTAAAATGATTTGAATGATCTATAAGGATTTGTGAGATAATTATATGAAATTATTTCATTAACTCATTCTACGTACTTATTTTTCATAGACGGAGTGTGGTTTTAGATATCAAAGGTCACAGAACAGTTCGCTTCCAGCTTCCAGCATAGTGTGAATTTCTGTTAAATGTTTTGAATTCTTAGAACTTTTGAACACATGCTATTTACATTGTCATCCAGTATTATTAGGCCCTGTTTATTTCCTCGAGTAGATATATAGATAGAAGATAGATATAGAGTTTTCAATCTTAGAAGGATAAGGGACGACGAGCAGGATCATACATTTGTATTAGAGAGAGCGTCTTTTGAGTTCGTTTGATTCTGTCTGTGACCGACTGTTTATATATGTATAATGAATATAATAGTTACTTGTTTTAATAATGTATCATTGTATTTTTATCCAGGAGTACATCGTATAGGTCGTTGTGGCCTAAATGATTGTTGTGCTGCAACATATACGTTTTTCTATACATTCTATATGCATATCTTATGATGATGATGTTGATGATGATGAAAATGTGTATGATTTATCATTGTATTTTAATGCAGGGGTATATGACGTAGGTCTGTGTTGCCCAGGTGTGTGTGAGGTAGGTTTAGGTGGGTTTTTTTTTTTTTTCCCGGATTAGTAATGGTTAAGTGTTTGGGTAAGAGATGAAAACCACGAAAGATGTTCTTTGCATAGTTTGTGTGTCTGGCTGATTGTGTTTTGTGTTTTGTGTAGCATCTTTTGAGTTTTTTTTTTTAAATTTTGTCTGTGCCCAACTGTTTATATTTTTTGTATTGCACACGTATCTACCTCTGTATGTATATATATATATAAAAAGAATATGGTTGTTGCCCTTAAAATATTTAAAAATTTCTTGTCCTATGCCTCCATCTCGTGGACACATTTAGTATTATAGCTTTGGTAGATATATATATATATATATATATATATATATATATAAAATGAATATAATTGTTACTTGTTTTAATAATGTATCATTGTATTTTTATCCAGGAGTACTTCGTATAGGTCGTTGTGGCCTAAATGATTGTTGTGCTGCAACATATACGTCTTTCTATATATTCTATATGCATATCTTATGATGATGATGATGAAAATGTGTATGATTTATCATTGTATTTTAATGCAGGGGTATATGACGTAGGTCTGTGTTGCCCAGGTGTGTGTGAGGTCGGTTTAGGTGGTTTTTTTTTTTTTTTTCCCGGATTAGTAATGGTTAAGCGTTTGGGTAAGAGATGAAAACCACGAAAGATGTTCTTTGCATAGTTTGTGTGTCTGGCTGGTTGTGTTTTGTGTTTTGTGTAGCATCTTTTGAGTTTTTTTTTTAAATTTTGTCTGTGCCCAACTGTTTATATTTTTTGTATTGCACACGTATGTACCTCTGTATGTATATATATATAAAAAGAATATGGTTGTTGCCCTTAAAATATTTAAAAATTTCTTATCCTATGCCTCCATCTCGTGGACACCTTTAGTATTATAGTATTTGGTAGATATATATATATATATATATATATATATATATATATATATATATATATAATGAATATAATTGTTACTTGTTTTAATAATGTATCATTGTATTTTTATCCAGGAGTATATCATATAGGTCAGTGTGGCCTAAATGACTGTTGTGCTGCAACAAATAAATAGATAGATTGATAGATAGATAGAAGGAAGGACAGAGTCTGGTAAGTGTTAGGTATTCTGCTCAGAAGTGACAGAAAAGTTTTATTAGATAGATAGATAGATAGATAGATAGATATAGATGATATGTAGATATAGATTTCAATCTTATAACTCTCCAGTTTTAGAAGGTGAACTTTTGAGTTTTGAGGGCTTGGGTTAGAGGGTTTAAGGGTTAGAGGTTATCTTGGGGTTAACTTGCAGCTAGGTATATAGATAAAAACGACTTTCACCCTCATTAGTATCCACCCTCATTAGAATATTGCATCTGATTGGCCAAAGCTTACCTGGGCACATCTGGAGAACCGTAGGCCCGAATTCCATGTAAGTGGTATCATCGGATCCGGGAAGCTGTCATCTTTCAGGTGGCGAAAGGCTCTAATGAAAGTATATAGATAAAAATGAGTTTAATCCTGATTAATTCCACTCTCATTAGCATTATCCATCTGATTGGCCAAAGCTTACTTGGGCGTATCTCGTGAAGCGCAGGTCTAAGGTGCATGTAAGTGGTATCGTTGGACACAGGAAGCTGTCATCTTTCAGGTGGCGATAGGTTCGGATGAATGGAGGAAGGTGTGTTGCGTTTAAATCCAGTGTGACCGTTATTATGTCCAGATAGACAGAGTCTGGTAAGTATTAGAAGTACAGGTCAGAGGTCACAGTCCACTTCAATCTAATGTTTAAAATGATTTGAATGATCTATAAGCATTTGTGAGATCATTTTATGAAATCATTTCATTAACTCATTCTACGTGCTTATTTTTCACAGATGGAGTGTGTTGTTAGCTATCCAGGTCAAAGGTCACAGTCCGCTTCAATCTAATGTTTAAAATGATTTGAATGATCTATAAGGATTTGTGAGATAATTATATGAAATTATTTCATTAACTCATTCTACGTACTTATTTTTCATAGACGGAGTGTGGTTTTAGATATCAAAGGTCACAGAACAGTTCGCTTCCAGCTTCCAGCATAGTGTGAATTTCTGTTAAATGTTTTGAATTCTTAGAACTTTTGAACACATGCTATTTACATTGTCATCCAGTATTATTAGGCCCTGTTTATTTCCTCGAGTAGATATATAGATAGAAGATAGATATAGAGTTTTCAATCTTAGAAGGATAAGGGACGACGAGCAGGATCATACATTTGTATTAGAGAGAGCGTCTTTTGAGTTCGTTTGATTCTGTCTGTGACCGACTGTTTATATATGTATAATGAATATAATAGTTACTTGTTTTAATAATGTATCATTGTATTTTTATCCAGGAGTACATCGTATAGGTCGTTGTGGCCTAAATGATTGTTGTGCTGCAACATATACGTCTTTCTATACATTCTATATGCATATCTTATGATGATGATGTTGATGATGATGAAAATGTGTATGATTTATCATTGTATTTTAATGCAGGGGTATATGACGTAGGTCTGTGTTGCCCAGGTGTGTGTGAGGTAGGTTTAGGTGGGTTTTTTTTTTTTTTCCCGGATTAGTAATGGTTAAGTGTTTGGGTAAGAGATGAAAACCACGAAAGATGTTCTTTGCATAGTTTGTGTGTCTGGCTGGTTGTGTTTTGTGTTTTGTGTAGCATCTTTTGAGTTTTTTTTTTAAATTTTGTCTGTGCCCAACTGTTTATATTTTTTGTATTGCACACGTATGTACCTCTGTATGTATATATATATAAAAAGAATATGGTTGTTGCCCTTAAAATATTTAAAAATTTCTTGTCCTATGCCTCCATCTCGTGGACACATTTAGTATTATAGCTTTGGTAGATATATATATATATATATATATATATATATATATATATAAAATGAATATAATTGTTACTTGTTTTAATAATGTATCATTGTATTTTTATCCAGGAGTACTTCGTATAGGTCGTTGTGGCCTAAATGATTGTTGTGCTGCAAACATATACGTCTTTCTACACGTTATATATGTATATCTGATGATGATGATGATGAAAATGTGAATGATTTATGATTGTATTTTATGGTAAATGCAAAGGTAAAAGTCGACAACGAACGCTGATGGCATTAAGCCTTAAGTTTTAGGTCCAAATGAAAGTATAGATCTGTAGTTTCTTATATTTGCCCCTGTGAGGGCTAAGTTTAGGTGTAAATTCAGATATAGGGCCATAGTTTCTTATATTTGCCCCTGTGAGGGCTAAGTTTAGGTGTAAATTCAGATATAGGGCCATAGTTTCTAATATTTGCCCCTGTGAGGGCTAAGTTTAGGTGTAAATTCAGATATAGGGCCATAGTTTCTCTTATTTGCCCCTGTGAGGGCTAAGTTTAGGTGTAAATTCAGATATAGGGCCATAGTTTCTTATATTTGCCCCTGTGAGGGCTAAGTTTAGGTGTAAATTCAGATATAGGGCCATAGTTTCTAATATTTGCCCCTGTGAGGGCTAAGTTTAGGTGTAAATTCAGATATAGGGCCATAGTTTCTAATATTTGCCCCTGTGAGGGCTAAGTTTAGGTGTAAATTCAGATATAGGGCCATAGTTTCTCTTATTTGCCCCTGTGAGGGCTAAGTTTAGGTGTAAATTCAGATATAGGGCCATAGTTTCTCATACTTGCCCCTGTGAGGGCTAAGTTTAGGTGTAAATTCAGATATAGGGCCATAGTTTCTCTTATTTGCCCCTGTGAGGGCTAAGTTTAGGTGTAAATTCAGATATAGGGCCATAGTTTCTTATACTTGCCCCTGTGAGGGCTAAGTTTAGGTGTAAATTCAGATATAGGGCCATAGTTTCTTATACTTGCCCATGTGAGGGCTAAGTTTAGGTGTAAATTCAGATATAGGGCCATAGTTTCTTATATTTGCCCCTGTGAGGGCTAAGTTTAGGTGCAAATTCAGATATAGGGCCATAGTTTGTTATACTTGCCCCTGTGAGGGCTAAGTTTAGGTGTAAATTCAGATATAGGGCCATAGTTTGTTATACTTGCCCCTGTGAGGGCTAAGTTTAGGTGTAAATTCAGATATAGGGCCATAGTTTCTCATATTTGCCCCTGTGAGGGCTAAGTTTAGGTGTAAATTCAGATATAGGGCCATAGTTTCTCATATTTGCCCCTGTTAGGGACTTTACACTCAAGAATCGAAACAGGGTCCAATTCCGGTTGTGCGCAGTCCTTCTACTTCCACTGACCACTTTCAGCTCTGCTTTGGTCCAGCCTGCCACACAGAATTTTTTGCACCGAACTCCTTGGTTTTTATGTCTTACTTTTATACGTTTCACAAAATATAAGGTATAATATCCACTATATTTTATATGTTTATTTTTTTATGGTACATATAATTAAAATACATATATTTTTCTCTCACGTATGTCACCACGGACCACGTCAAGGGTTAAACTGGGTAGGTTTCAGGGGCCTGGGGTTAGTTTGGGTAGGTGTCAGGTTTCCAGGGTTAGATTAGGATTGGAAAGAATCCAAGAGCTGAAGCAGCGTATCGTTGGACACAGGAAGCTGTCATCTTTCAGGTGGCGATAGGTTCGGATGAATGGAGGAAGGTGTGTTGCGTTTAAATGCAGTGTGACCATTATTATGTCCAGATAGACAGAGTCTGGTAAGTATTAGAAGTACAGGTCAGAGGTCACAATCTAATGTTTAAAATGATTTGAATGATCTATAAGCATTTGTGAGATCATTTTATGAAATCATTTCATTAACTCATTCTACGTGCTTATTTTTCACAGATGGAGTGTGTTGTTAGCTATCCAGGTCAAAGGTCACAGTCCGCTTCAATTAAAATGATTTGAATGATCTATAAGGATTTGTGAGATAATTATATGAAATTATTTCATTAACTCATTCTACGTACTTATTTTTCATCGACGGAGTGTGGTTTTAGATATCAAAGGTCACAGAACACTTCGCTTCCAGCTTCCAGCATCCAGCATAGAGTGAATTTCTGCTAAATGTTTTGAATCCTTAGCACTTTTGAACACATGCTATTTACATTGTCATCCAGTAGAGGGCGAACTATTAGCCCCTGTTTATTTCCTCGAGTAGATATATAGATAGAAGATAGATATAGAGTTTTCAATCTTAGAAGGATAAGGGACGACGAGCAGGATCATACATTTGTATTAGAGAGAGCGTCTTTTGAGTTCGTTTGATTCTGTCTGTGACCGACTGTTTATATATGTATAATGAATATAATTGTTACTTGTTTTAATAATGTATCATTGTATTTTTATCCAGGAGTACTTCGTATAGGTCGTTGTGGCCTAAATGATTGTTGTGCTGCAACATATACGTCTTTCTATACATTCTATATGCATATCTTATGATGATGATGATGAAAATGTGTATGATTTATCATTGTATTTTAATGCAGGGGTATATGACGTAGGTCTGTGTTGCCCAGGTGTGTGTGAGGTAGGTTTAGGTGGGTTTTTTTTTTTTTTTCCCGGATTAGTAATGGTTAAGTGTTTGGGTAAGAGATGAAAACCACGAAAGATGTTCTTTGCATAGTTTGTGTGTCTGGCTGGTTGTGTTTTGTGTTTTGTGTAGCATCTTTTGAGTTTTTTTTTTTAAATTTTGTCTGTGCCCAACTGTTTATATTTTTTGTATTGCACACGTATGTACCTCTGTATGTATATATATATAAAAAGAATATGGTTGTTGCCCTTAAAATATTTAAAAATTTCTTATCCTATGCCTCCATCTCGTGGACACCTTTAGTATTATAGTATTTGGTAGATATATATATATATATATATATATATATATATATATAATGAATATAATTGTTACTTGTTTTAATAATGTATCATTGTATTTTTATCCAGGAGTATATCGTATAGGTCAGTGTGGCCTAAATGACTGTTGTGCTGCAACAAATAAATAGATAGATTGATAGATAGATAGAAGGAAGAACAGAGTCTGGTAAGTGTTAGGTATTCTGCTCAGAAGTGACAGAAAAGTTTTATTAGATAGATAGATAGATAGATAGATAGATAGATAGATAGATAGATAGATAGATATAGATGATATGTAGATATAGATTTCAATCTTATAACTCTCCAGTTTTAGAAGGTGAACTTTTGAGTTTTGAGGGCTGGGGTTAGAGGGTTTAAGGGTTAGAGGTTATCTTGGGGTTAACTTGCAGCTAGGTATATAGATAAAAACGACTTTCACCCTCATTAGTATCCACCCTCATTAGAATATTGCATCTGATTGGCCAAAGCTTACCTGGGCACATCTGGAGAACCGTAGGCCCGAATTCCATGTAAGTGGTATCATCGGATCCGGGAAGCTGTCATCTTTCAGGTGGCGAAAGGCTCTAATGAAAGTATATAGATAAAAATGAGTTTAATCCTGATTAATTCCACTCTCATTAGCATTATCCATCTGATTGGCCAAAGCTTACTTGGGCGTATCTCGTGAAGCGCAGGTCTAAGGTGCATGTAAGTGGTATCGTTGGACACAGGAAGCTGTCATCTTTCAGGTGGCGATAGGTTCGGATGAATGGAGGAAGGTGTGTTGCGTTTAAATCCAGTGTGACCGTTATTATGTCCAGATAGACAGAGTCTGGTAAGTATTAGAAGTACAGGTCAGAGGTCACAGTCCACTTCAATCTAATGTTTAAAATGATTTGAATGATCTATAAGCATTTGTGAGATCATTTTATGAAATCATTTCATTAACTCATTCTAGGTGCTTATTTTTCACAGATGGAGTGTGTTGTTAGCTATCCAGGTCAAAGGTCACAGTCCGCTTCAATCTAATGTTTAAAATGATTTGAATGATCTATAAGGATTTGTGAGATAATTATATGAAATTATTTCATTAACTCATTCTACGTACTTATTTTTCATAGACGGAGTGTGGTTTTAGATATCAAAGGTCACAGAACAGTTCGCTTCCAGCTTCCAGCATAGTGTGAATTTCTGTTAAATGTTTTGAATTCTTAGAACTTTTGAACACATGCTATTTACATTGTCATCCAGTATTATTAGGCCCTGTTTATTTCCTCGAGTAGATATATAGATAGAAGATAGATATAGAGTTTTCAATCTTAGAAGGATAAGGGACGACGAGCAGGATCATACATTTGTATTAGAGAGAGCGTCTTTTGAGTTCGTTTGATTCTGTCTGTGACCGACTGTTTATATATGTATAATGAATATAATAGTTACTTGTTTTAATAATGTATCATTGTATTTTTATCCAGGAGTACATCGTATAGGTCGTTGTGGCCTAAATGATTGTTGTGCTGCAACATATACGTTTTTCTATACATTCTATATGCATATCTTATGATGATGATGTTGATGATGATGAAAATGTGTATGATTTATCATTGTATTTTAATGCAGGGGTATATGACGTAGGTCTGTGTTGCCCAGGTGTGTGTGAGGTAGGTTTAGGTGGGTTTTTTTTTTTTTTCCCGGATTAGTAATGGTTAAGTGTTTGGGTAAGAGATGAAAACCACGAAAGATGTTCTTTGCATAGTTTGTGTGTCTGGCTGGTTGTGTTTTGTGTTTTGTGTAGCATCTTTTGAGTTTTTTTTTTTAAATTTTGTCTGTGCCCAACTGTTTATATTTTTTGTATTGCACACGTATCTACCTCTGTATGTATATATATATATAAAAAGAATATGGTTGTTGCCCTTAAAATATTTAAAAATTTCTTGTCCTATGCCTCCATCTCGTGGACACATTTAGTATTATAGCTTTGGTAGATATATATATATATATATATATATATATATATAAAATGAATATAATTGTTACTTGTTTTAATAATGTATCATTGTATTTTTATCCAGGAGTACTTCGTATAGGTCGTTGTGGCCTAAATGATTGTTGTGCTGCAACATATACGTCTTTCTATATATTCTATATGCATATCTTATGATGATGATGATGAAAATGTGTATGATTTATCATTGTATTTTAATGCAGGGGTATATGACGTAGGTCTGTGTTGCCCAGGTGTGTGTGAGGTCGGTTTAGGTGGTTTTTTTTTTTTTTTTCCCGGATTAGTAATGGTTAAGCGTTTGGGTAAGAGATGAAAACCACGAAAGATGTTCTTTGCATAGTTTGTGTGTCTGGCTGGTTGTGTTTTGTGTTTTGTGTAGCATCTTTTGAGTTTTTTTTTTAAATTTTGTCTGTGCCCAACTGTTTATATTTTTTGTATTGCACACGTATGTACCTCTGTATGTATATATATATAAAAAGAATATGGTTGTTGCCCTTAAAATATTTAAAAATTTCTTATCCTATGCCTCCATCTCGTGGACACCTTTAGTATTATAGTATTTGGTAGATATATATATATATATATATATATATATATATATATATATATATAATGAATATAATTGTTACTTGTTTTAATAATGTATCATTGTATTTTTATCCAGGAGTATATCGTATAGGTCAGTGTGGCCTAAATGACTGTTGTGCTGCAACAAATAAATAGATAGATTGATAGATAGATAGAAGGAAGGACAGAGTCTGGTAAGTGTTAGGTATTCTGCTCAGAAGTGACAGAAAAGTTTTATTAGATAGATAGATAGATAGATAGATAGATATAGATGATATGTAGATATAGATTTCAATCTTATAACTCTCCAGTTTTAGAAGGTGAACTTTTGAGTTTTGAGGGCTTGGGTTAGAGGGTTTAAGGGTTAGAGGTTATCTTGGGGTTAACTTGCAGCTAGGTATATAGATAAAAACGACTTTCACCCTCATTAGTATCCACCCTCATTAGAATATTGCATCTGATTGGCCAAAGCTTACCTGGGCACATCTGGAGAACCGTAGGCCCGAATTCCATGTAAGTGGTATCATCGGATCCGGGAAGCTGTCATCTTTCAGGTGGCGAAAGGCTCTAATGAAAGTATATAGATAAAAATGAGTTTAATCCTGATTAATTCCACTCTCATTAGCATTATCCATCTGATTGGCCAAAGCTTACTTGGGCGTATCTCGTGAAGCGCAGGTCTAAGGTGCATGTAAGTGGTATCGTTGGACACAGGAAGCTGTCATCTTTCAGGTGGCGATAGGTTCGGATGAATGGAGGAAGGTGTGTTGCGTTTAAATCCAGTGTGACCGTTATTATGTCCAGATAGACAGAGTCTGGTAAGTATTAGAAGTACAGGTCAGAGGTCACAGTCCACTTCAATCTAATGTTTAAAATGATTTGAATGATCTATAAGCATTTGTGAGATCATTTTATGAAATCATTTCATTAACTCATTCTACGTGCTTATTTTTCACAGATGGAGTGTGTTGTTAGCTATCCAGGTCAAAGGTCACAGTCCGCTTCAATCTAATGTTTAAAATGATTTGAATGATCTATAAGGATTTGTGAGATAATTATATGAAATTATTTCATTAACTCATTCTACGTACTTATTTTTCATAGACGGAGTGTGGTTTTAGATATCAAAGGTCACAGAACAGTTCGCTTCCAGCTTCCAGCATAGTGTGAATTTCTGTTAAATGTTTTGAATTCTTAGAACTTTTGAACACATGCTATTTACATTGTCATCCAGTATTATTAGGCCCTGTTTATTTCCTCGAGTAGATATATAGATAGAAGATAGATATAGAGTTTTCAATCTTAGAAGGATAAGGGACGACGAGCAGGATCATACATTTGTATTAGAGAGAGCGTCTTTTGAGTTCGTTTGATTCTGTCTGTGACCGACTGTTTATATATGTATAATGAATATAATAGTTACTTGTTTTAATAATGTATCATTGTATTTTTATCCAGGAGTACATCGTATAGGTCGTTGTGGCCTAAATGATTGTTGTGCTGCAACATATACGTCTTTCTATACATTCTATATGCATATCTTATGATGATGATGTTGATGATGATGAAAATGTGTATGATTTATCATTGTATTTTAATGCAGGGGTATATGACGTAGGTCTGTGTTGCCCAGGTGTGTGTGAGGTAGGTTTAGGTGGGTTTTTTTTTTTTTTTTCCCGGATTAGTAATGGTTAAGTGTTTGGGTAAGAGATGAAAACCACGAAAGATGTTCTTTGCATAGTTTGTGTGTCTGGCTGGTTGTGTTTTGTGTTTTGTGTAGCATCTTTTGAGTTTATTTTTTAAATTTTGTCTGTGCCCAACTGTTTATATTTTTTGTATTGCACACGTATGTACCTCTGTATGTATATATATATAAAAAGAATATGGTTGTTGCCCTTAAAATATTTAAAAATTTCTTGTCCTATGCCTCCATCTCGTGGACACATTTAGTATTATAGCTTTGGTAGATATATATATATATATATATATATATATATAAAATGAATATAATTGTTACTTGTTTTAATAATGTATCATTGTATTTTTATCCAGGAGTACTTCGTATAGGTCGTTGTGGCCTAAATGATTGTTGTGCTGCAAACATATACGTCTTTCTACACGTTATATATGTATATCTGATGATGATGATGATGAAAATGTGAATGATTTATGATTGTATTTTATGGTAAATGCAAAGGTAAAAGTCGACAACGAACGCTGATGGCATTAAGCCTTAAGTTTTAGGTCCAAATGAAAGTATAGATCTGTAGTTTCTTATATTTGCCCCTGTGAGGGCTAAGTTTAGGTGTAAATTCAGATATAGGGCCATAGTTTCTTATATTTGCCCCTGTGAGGGCTAAGTTTAGGTGTAAATTCAGATATAGGGCCATAGTTTCTAATATTTGCCCCTGTGAGGGCTAAGTTTAGGTGTAAATTCAGATAAAGGGCCATAGTTTCTCTTATTTGCCCCTGTGAGGGCTAAGTTTAGGTGTAAATTCAGATATAGGGCCATAGTTTCTAATATTTGCCCCTGTGAGGGCTAAGTTTAGGTGTAAATTCAGATATAGGGCCATAGTTTCTCTTATTTGCCCCTGTGAGGGCTAAGTTTAGGTGTAAATTCAGATATAGGGCCATAGTTTCTTATATTTGCCCCTGTGAGGGCTAAGTTTAGGTGTAAATTCAGATATAGGGCCATAGTTTCTAATATTTGCCCCTGTGAGGGCTAAGTTTAGGTGTAAATTCAGATATAGGGCCATAGTTTCTCTTATTTGCCCCTGTGAGGGCTAAGTTTAGGTGTAAATTCAGATATAGGGCCATAGTTTCTAATATTTGCCCCTGTGAGGGCTAAGTTTAGGTGTAAATTCAGATATAGGGCCATAGTTTCTCATACTTGCCCCTGTGAGGGCTAAGTTTAGGTGTAAATTCAGATATAGGGCCATAGTTTCTTATACTTGCCCCTGTGAGGGCTAAGTTTAGGTGTAAATTCAGATATAGGGCCATAGTTTCTCTTATTTGCCCCTGTGAGGGCTAAGTTTAGGTGCAAATTCAGATATAGGGCCATAGTTTGTTATACTTGCCCCTGTGAGGGCTAAGTTTAGGTGTAAATTCAGATATAGGGCCATAGTTTCTCTTATTTGCCCCTGTGAGGGCTAAGTTTAGGTGTAAATTCAGATATAGGGCCATAGTTTCTTATATTTGCCCCTGTGAGGGCTAAGTTTAGGTGCAAATTCAGATATAGGGCCATAGTTTGTTATACTTGCCCCTGTGAGGGCTAAGTTTAGGTGTAAATTCAGATATAGGGCCATAGTTTGTTAGGGTTAGGGTTAGGTATATAGATAAAAACGACTTTCACCCTCATTAGTATCCACCCTCATTAGAATATTGCATCTGATTGGCCAAAGCTTACCTGGGCACATCTGGAGAACCGTAGGCCCGAATTCCATGTAAGTGGTATCATCGGATCCGGGAAGCTGTCATCTTTCAGGTGGCGAAAGGCTCTAATGAAAGTATATAGATAAAAATGAGTTTAATCCTGATTAATTCCACTCTCATTAGCATTATCCATCTGATTGGCCAAAGCTTACTTGGGCGTATCTCGTGAAGCGCAGGTCTAAGGTGCATGTAAGTGGTATCGTTGGACACAGGAAGCTGTCATCTTTCAGGTGGCGATAGGTTCGGATGAATGGAGGAAGGTGTGTTGCGTTTAAATCCAGTGTGACCGTTATTATGTCCAGATAGACAGAGTCTGGTAAGTATTAGAAGTACAGGTCAGAGGTCACAGTCCACTTCAATCTAATGTTTAAAATGATTTGAATGATCTATAAGCATTTGTGAGATCATTTTATGAAATCATTTCATTAACTCATTCTACGTGCTTATTTTTCACAGATGGAGTGTGTTGTTAGCTATCCAGGTCAAAGGTCACAGTCCGCTTCAATCTAATGTTTAAAATGATTTGAATGATCTATAAGGATTTGTGAGATAATTATATGAAATTATTTCATTAACTCATTCTACGTACTTATTTTTCATAGACGGAGTGTGGTTTTAGATATCAAAGGTCACAGAACAGTTCGCTTCCAGCTTCCAGCATAGTGTGAATTTCTGTTAAATGTTTTGAATTCTTAGAACTTTTGAACACATGCTATTTACATTGTCATCCAGTATTATTAGGCCCTGTTTATTTCCTCGAGTAGATATATAGATAGAAGATAGATATAGAGTTTTCAATCTTAGAAGGATAAGGGACGACGAGCAGGATCATACATTTGTATTAGAGAGAGCGTCTTTTGAGTTCGTTTGATTCTGTCTGTGACCGACTGTTTATATATGTATAATGAATATAATAGTTACTTGTTTTAATAATGTATCATTGTATTTTTATCCAGGAGTACATCGTATAGGTCGTTGTGGCCTAAATGATTGTTGTGCTGCAACATATACGTCTTTCTATACATTCTATATGCATATCTTATGATGATGATGTTGATGATGATGAAAATGTGTATGATTTATCATTGTATTTTAATGCAGGGGTATATGACGTAGGTCTGTGTTGCCCAGGTGTGTGTGAGGTAGGTTTAGGTGGGTTTTTTTTTTTTTTTTCCCGGATTAGTAATGGTTAAGTGTTTGGGTAAGAGATGAAAACCACGAAAGATGTTCTTTGCATAGTTTGTGTGTCTGGCTGGTTGTGTTTTGTGTTTTGTGTAGCATCTTTTGAGTTTATTTTTTAAATTTTGTCTGTGCCCAACTGTTTATATTTTTTGTATTGCACACGTATGTACCTCTGTATGTATATATATATAAAAAGAATATGGTTGTTGCCCTTAAAATATTTAAAAATTTCTTGTCCTATGCCTCCATCTCGTGGACACATTTAGTATTATAGCTTTGGTAGATATATATATATATATATATATATATATAAAATGAATATAATTGTTACTTGTTTTAATAATGTATCATTGTATTTTTATCCAGGAGTACTTCGTATAGGTCGTTGTGGCCTAAATGATTGTTGTGCTGCAAACATATACGTCTTTCTACACGTTATATATGTATATCTGATGATGATGATGATGAAAATGTGAATGATTTATGATTGTATTTTATGGTAAATGCAAAGGTAAAAGTCGACAACGAACGCTGATGGCATTAAGCCTTAAGTTTTAGGTCCAAATGAAAGTATAGATCTGTAGTTTCTTATATTTGCCCCTGTGAGGGCTAAGTTTAGGTGTAAATTCAGATATAGGGCCATAGTTTCTTATATTTGCCCCTGTGAGGGCTAAGTTTAGGTGTAAATTCAGATATAGGGCCATAGTTTCTAATATTTGCCCCTGTGAGGGCTAAGTTTAGGTGTAAATTCAGATAAAGGGCCATAGTTTCTCTTATTTGCCCCTGTGAGGGCTAAGTTTAGGTGTAAATTCAGATATAGGGCCATAGTTTCTAATATTTGCCCCTGTGAGGGCTAAGTTTAGGTTAGGGTTAGGGTTAGGGTTAGGTATATAGATAAAAACGACTTTCACCCTCATTAGTATCCACCCTCATTAGAATATTGCATCTGATTGGCCAAAGCTTACCTGGGCACATCTGGAGAACCGTAGGCCCGAATTCCATGTAAGTGGTATCATCGGATCCGGGAAGCTGTCATCTTTCAGGTGGCGAAAGGCTCTAATGAAAGTATATAGATAAAAATGAGTTTAATCCTGATTAATTCCACTCTCATTAGCATTATCCATCTGATTGGCCAAAGCTTACTTGGGCGTATCTCGTGAAGCGCAGGTCTAAGGTGCATGTAAGTGGTATCGTTGGACACAGGAAGCTGTCATCTTTCAGGTGGCGATAGGTTCGGATGAATGGAGGAAGGTGTGTTGCGTTTAAATCCAGTGTGACCGTTATTATGTCCAGATAGACAGAGTCTGGTAAGTATTAGAAGTACAGGTCAGAGGTCACAGTCCACTTCAATCTAATGTTTAAAATGATTTGAATGATCTATAAGCATTTGTGAGATCATTTTATGAAATCATTTCATTAACTCATTCTAGGTGCTTATTTTTCACAGATGGAGTGTGTTGTTAGCTATCCAGGTCAAAGGTCACAGTCCGCTTCAATCTAATGTTTAAAATGATTTGAATGATCTATAAGGATTTGTGAGATAATTATATGAAATTATTTCATTAACTCATTCTACGTACTTATTTTTCATAGACGGAGTGTGGTTTTAGATATCAAAGGTCACAGAACAGTTCGCTTCCAGCTTCCAGCATAGTGTGAATTTCTGTTAAATGTTTTGAATTCTTAGAACTTTTGAACACATGCTATTTACATTGTCATCCAGTATTATTAGGCCCTGTTTATTTCCTCGAGTAGATATATAGATAGAAGATAGATATAGAGTTTTCAATCTTAGAAGGATAAGGGACGACGAGCAGGATCATACATTTGTATTAGAGAGAGCGTCTTTTGAGTTCGTTTGATTCTGTCTGTGACCGACTGTTTATATATGTATAATGAATATAATAGTTACTTGTTTTAATAATGTATCATTGTATTTTTATCCAGGAGTACATCGTATAGGTCGTTGTGGCCTAAATGATTGTTGTGCTGCAACATATACGTCTTTCTATACATTCTATATGCATATCTTATGATGATGATGTTGATGATGATGAAAATGTGTATGATTTATCATTGTATTTTAATGCAGGGGTATATGACGTAGGTCTGTGTTGCCCAGGTGTGTGTGAGGTAGGTTTAGGTGGGTTTTTTTTTTTTTTCCCGGATTAGTAATGGTTAAGTGTTTGGGTAAGAGATGAAAACCACGAAAGATGTTCTTTGCATAGTTTGTGTGTCTGGCTGGTTGTGTTTTGTGTTTTGTGTAGCATCTTTTGAGTTTATTTTTTAAATTTTGTCTGTGCCCAACTGTTTATATTTTTTGTATTGCACACGTATGTACCTCTGTATGTATATATATATAAAAAGAATATGGTTGTTGCCCTTAAAATATTTAAAAATTTCTTGTCCTATGCCTCCATCTCGTGGACACATTTAGTATTATAGCTTTGGTAGATATATATATATATATATATATATATATATATATATATATATAAAATGAATATAATTGTTACTTGTTTTAATAATGTATCATTGTATTTTTATCCAGGAGTACTTCGTATAGGTCGTTGTGGCCTAAATGATTGTTGTGCTGCAAACATATACGTCTTTCTACACGTTATATATGTATATCTGATGATGATGATGATGAAAATGTGAATGATTTATGATTGTATTTTATGGTAAATGCAAAGGTAAAAGTCGACAACGAACGCTGATGGCATTAAGCCTTAAGTTTTAGGTCCAAATGAAAGTATAGATCTGTAGTTTCTTATATTTGCCCCTGTGAGGGCTAAGTTTAGGTGTAAATTCAGATATAGGGCCATAGTTTCTTATATTTGCCCCTGTGAGGGCTAAGTTTAGGTGTAAATTCAGATATAGGGCCATAGTTTCTAATATTTGCCCCTGTGAGGGCTAAGTTTAGGTGTAAATTCAGATAAAGGGCCATAGTTTCTCTTATTTGCCCCTGTGAGGGCTAAGTTTAGGTGTAAATTCAGATATAGGGCCATAGTTTCTAATATTTGCCCCTGTGAGGGCTAAGTTTAGGTGTAAATTCAGATATAGGGCCATAGTTTCTCTTATTTGCCCCTGTGAGGGCTAAGTTTAGGTGTAAATTCAGATATAGGGCCATAGTTTCTTATATTTGCCCCTGTGAGGGCTAAGTTTAGGTGTAGGGTTAGGTTAGGGTTAGGGTTAGGGTTAGGTATATAGATAAAAACGACTTTCACCCTCATTAGTATCCACCCTCATTAGAATATTGCATCTGATTGGCCAAAGCTTACCTGGGCACATCTGGAGAACCGTAGGCCCGAATTCCATGTAAGTGGTATCATCGGATCCGGGAAGCTGTCATCTTTCAGGTGGCGAAAGGCTCTAATGAAAGTATATAGATAAAAATGAGTTTAATCCTGATTAATTCCACTCTCATTAGCATTATCCATCTGATTGGCCAAAGCTTACTTGGGCGTATCTCGTGAAGCGCAGGTCTAAGGTGCATGTAAGTGGTATCGTTGGACACAGGAAGCTGTCATCTTTCAGGTGGCGATAGGTTCGGATGAATGGAGGAAGGTGTGTTGCGTTTAAATCCAGTGTGACCGTTATTATGTCCAGATAGACAGAGTCTGGTAAGTATTAGAAGTACAGGTCAGAGGTCACAGTCCACTTCAATCTAATGTTTAAAATGATTTGAATGATCTATAAGCATTTGTGAGATCATTTTATGAAATCATTTCATTAACTCATTCTACGTGCTTATTTTTCACAGATGGAGTGTGTTGTTAGCTATCCAGGTCAAAGGTCACAGTCCGCTTCAATCTAATGTTTAAAATGATTTGAATGATCTATAAGGATTTGTGAGATAATTATATGAAATTATTTCATTAACTCATTCTACGTACTTATTTTTCATAGACGGAGTGTGGTTTTAGATATCAAAGGTCACAGAACAGTTCGCTTCCAGCTTCCAGCATAGTGTGAATTTCTGTTAAATGTTTTGAATTCTTAGAACTTTTGAACACATGCTATTTACATTGTCATCCAGTATTATTAGGCCCTGTTTATTTCCTCGAGTAGATATATAGATAGAAGATAGATATAGAGTTTTCAATCTTAGAAGGATAAGGGACGACGAGCAGGATCATACATTTGTATTAGAGAGAGCGTCTTTTGAGTTCGTTTGATTCTGTCTGTGACCGACTGTTTATATATGTATAATGAATATAATAGTTACTTGTTTTAATAATGTATCATTGTATTTTTATCCAGGAGTACATCGTATAGGTCGTTGTGGCCTAAATGATTGTTGTGCTGCAACATATACGTCTTTCTATACATTCTATATGCATATCTTATGATGATGATGTTGATGATGATGAAAATGTGTATGATTTATCATTGTATTTTAATGCAGGGGTATATGACGTAGGTCTGTGTTGCCCAGGTGTGTGTGAGGTAGGTTTAGGTGGGTTTTTTTTTTTTTTCCCGGATTAGTAATGGTTAAGTGTTTGGGTAAGAGATGAAAACCACGAAAGATGTTCTTTGCATAGTTTGTGTGTCTGGCTGGTTGTGTTTTGTGTTTTGTGTAGCATCTTTTGAGTTTTTTTTTTAAATTTTGTCTGTGCCCAACTGTTTATATTTTTTGTATTGCACACGTATGTACCTCTGTATGTATATATATATAAAAAGAATATGGTTGTTGCCCTTAAAATATTTAAAAATTTCTTGTCCTATGCCTCCATCTCGTGGACACATTTAGTATTATAGCTTTGGTAGATATATATATATATAAAATGAATATAATTGTTACTTGTTTTAATAATGTATCATTGTATTTTTATCCAGGAGTACTTCGTATAGGTCGTTGTGGCCTAAATGATTGTTGTGCTGCAAACATATACGTCTTTCTACACGTTATATATGTATATCTGATGATGATGATGATGAAAATGTGAATGATTTATGATGGTATTTTATGGTAAATGCAAAGGTAAAAGTCGACGACGAACGCTGATGGCATTAAGCCTTAAGTTTTAGGTCCAAATGAAAGTATAGATCTGTAGTTTCTTATATTTGCCCCTGTGAGGGCTAAGTTTAGGTGTAAATTCAGATATAGGGCCATAGTTTCTTATATTTGCCCCTGTGAGGGCTAAGTTTAGGTGTAAATTCAGATATAGGGCCATAGTTTCTTATATTTGCCCCTGTGAGGGCTAAGTTTAGGTGTAAATTCAGATATAGGGCCATAGTTTCTAATATTTGCCCCTGTGAGGGCTAAGTTTAGGTGTAAATTCAGATATAGGGCCATAGTTTCTCTTATTTGCCCCTGTGAGGGCTAAGTTTAGGTGTAAATTCAGATATAGGGCCATAGTTTCTTATATTTGCCCCTGTGAGGGCTAAGTTTAGGTGTAAATTCAGATATAGGGCCATAGTTTCTAATATTTGCCCCTGTGAGGGCTAAGTTTAGGTGTAAATTCAGATATAGGGCCATAGTTTCTCTTATTTGCCCCTGTGAGGGCTAAGTTTAGGTGTAAATTCAGATATAGGGCCATAGTTTCTTATACTTGCCCCTGTGAGGGCTAAGTTTAGGTGTAAATTCAGATATAGGGCCATAGTTTCTTATACTTGCCCATGTGAGGGCTAAGTTTAGGTGTAAATTCAGATATAGGGCCATAGTTTCTTATATTTGCCCCTGTGAGGGCTAAGTTTAGGTGCAAATTCAGATATAGGGCCATAGTTTGTTATACTTGCCCCTGTGAGGGCTAAGTTTAGGTGTAAATTCAGATATAGGGCCATAGTTTGTTATACTTGCCCCTGTGAGGGCTAAGTTTAGGTGTAAATTCAGATATAGGGCCATAGTTTCTCATATTTGCCCCTGTGAGGGCTAAGTTTAGGTGTAAATTCAGATATAGGGCCATAGTTTCTCATATTTGCCCCTGTTAGGGACTTTACACTCAAGAATCGAAACAGGGTCCAATTCCGGTTGTGCGCAGTCCTTCTACTTCCACTGACCACTTTCAGCTCTGCTTTGGTCCAGCCTGCCACACAGAATTTTTTGCACCGAACTCCTTGGTTTTTATGTCTTACTTTTATACGTTTCACAAAATATAAGGTATAATATCCACTATATTTTATATGTTTATTTTTTTATGGTACATATAATTAAAATACATATATTTTTCTCTCACGTATGTCACCACGGACCACGTCAAGGGTTAAACTGGGTAGGTTTCAGGGGCCTGGGGTTAGTTTGGGTAGGTGTCAGGTTTCCAGGGTTAGATTAGGATTGGAAAGAATCCAAGAGCTGAAGCAGCGTATCGTTGGACACAGGAAGCTGTCATCTTTCAGGTGGCGATAGGTTCGGATGAATGGAGGAAGGTGTGTTGCGTTTAAATGCAGTGTGACCATTATTATGTCCAGATAGACAGAGTCTGGTAAGTATTAGAAGTACAGGTCAGAGGTCACAATCTAATGTTTAAAATGATTTGAATGATCTATAAGCATTTGTGAGATCATTTTATGAAATCATTTCATTAACTCATTCTACGTGCTTATTTTTCACAGATGGAGTGTGTTGTTAGCTATCCAGGTCAAAGGTCACAGTCCGCTTCAATCTAATGTTTAAAATGATTTGAATGATCTATAAGGATTTGTGAGATAATTATATGAAATTATTTCATTAACTCATTCTACGTACTTATTTTTCATCGACGGAGTGTGGTTTTAGATATCAAAGGTCACAGAACACTTCGCTTCCAGCTTCCAGCATCCAGCATAGAGTGAATTTCTGCTAAATGTTTTGAATCCTTAGCACTTTTGAACACATGCTATTTACATTGTCATCCAGTAGAGGGCGAACTATTAGCCCCTGTTTATTTCCTCGAGTAGATATATAGATAGAAGATAGATATAGAGTTTTCAATCTTAGAAGGATAAGGGACGACGAGCAGGATCATACATTTGTATTAGAGAGAGCGTCTTTTGAGTTCGTTTGATTCTGTCTGTGACCGACTGTTTATATATGTATAATGAATATAATAGTTACTTGTTTTAATAATGTATCATTGTATTTTTATCCAGGAGTACATCGTATAGGTCGTTGTGGCCTAAATGATTGTTGTGCTGCAACATATACGTCTTTCTATACATTCTATATGCATATCTTATGATGATGATGTTGATGATGATGAAAATGTGTATGATTTATCATTGTATTTTAATGCAGGGGTATATGACGTAGGTCTGTGTTGCCCAGGTGTGTGTGAGGTAGGTTTAGGTGGGGTTTTTTTTTTTTTCCCGGATTAGTAATGGTTAAGTGTTTGGGTAAGAGATGAAAACCACGAAAGATGTTCTTTGCATAGTTTGTGTGTCTGGCTGGTTGTGTTTTGTGTTTTGTGTAGCATCTTTTGAGTTTTTTTTTTAAATTTTGTCTGTGCCCAACTGTTTATATTTTTTGTATTGCACACGTATGTACCTCTGTATGTATATATATATAAAAAGAATATGGTTGTTGCCCTTAAAATATTTAAAAATTTCTTGTCCTATGCCTCCATCTCGTGGACACATTTAGTATTATAGCTTTGGTAGATATATATATATATATATATATATATATATATATATAAAATGAATATAATTGTTACTTGTTTTAATAATGTATCATTGTATTTTTATCCAGGAGTACTTCGTATAGGTCGTTGTGGCCTAAATGATTGTTGTGCTGCAAACATATACGTCTTTCTACACGTTATATATGTATATCTGATGATGATGATGATGAAAATGTGAATGATTTATGATTGTATTTTATGGTAAATGCAAAGGTAAAAGTCGACAACGAACGCTGATGGCATTAAGCCTTAAGTTTTAGGTCCAAATGAAAGTATAGATCTGTAGTTTCTTATATTTGCCCCTGTGAGGGCTAAGTTTAGGTGTAAATTCAGATATAGGGCCATAGTTTCTAATATTTGCCCCTGTGAGGGCTAAGTTTAGGTGTAAATTCAGATATAGGGCCATAGTTTCTTATATTTGCCCCTGTGAGGGCTAAGTTTAGGTGTAAATTCAGATATAGGGCCATAGTTTCTTATACTTGCCCATGTGAGGGCTAAGTTTAGGTGTAAATTCAGATATAGGGCCATAGTTTCTTATATTTGCCCCTGTGAGGGCTAAGTTTAGGTGTAAATTCAGATATAGGGCCATAGTTTCTCTTATTTGCCCCTGTGAGGGCTAAGTTTAGGTGTAAATTCAGATATAGGGCCATAGTTTCTTATATTTAGGGTTAGGTTAGGTTAGGGTTAGTTAGGGTTAGGGTTAGGGTTAGGGTTAGGGTTAGAGTTAGGGTTAGGTATATAGATAAAAACGACTTTCACCCTCATTAGTATCCACCCTCATTAGAATATTGCATCTGATTGGCCAAAGCTTACCTGGGCACATCTGGAGAACCGTAGGCCCGAATTCCATGTAAGTGGTATCATCGGATCCGGGAAGCTGTCATCTTTCAGGTGGCGAAAGGCTCTAATGAAAGTATATAGATAAAAATGAGTTTAATCCTGATTAATTCCACTCTCATTAGCATTATCCATCTGATTGGCCAAAGCTTACTTGGGCGTATCTCGTGAAGCGCAGGTCTAAGGTGCATGTAAGTGGTATCGTTGGACACAGGAAGCTGTCATCTTTCAGGTGGCGATAGGTTCGGATGAATGGAGGAAGGTGTGTTGCGTTTAAATCCAGTGTGACCGTTATTATGTCCAGATAGACAGAGTCTGGTAAGTATTAGAAGTACAGGTCAGAGGTCACAGTCCACTTCAATCTAATGTTTAAAATGATTTGAATGATCTATAAGCATTTGTGAGATCATTTTATGAAATCATTTCATTAACTCATTCTAGGTGCTTATTTTTCACAGATGGAGTGTGTTGTTAGCTATCCAGGTCAAAGGTCACAGTCCGCTTCAATCTAATGTTTAAAATGATTTGAATGATCTATAAGGATTTGTGAGATAATTATATGAAATTATTTCATTAACTCATTCTACGTACTTATTTTTCATCGACGGAGTGTGGTTTTAGATATCAAAGGTCACAGAACACTTCGCTTCCAGCTTCCAGCATCCAGCATAGAGTGAATTTCTGCTAAATGTTTTGAATCCTTAGCACTTTTGAACACATGCTATTTACATTGTCATCCAGTAGAGGGCGAACTATTAGCCCCTGTTTATTTCCTCGAGTAGATATATAGATAGAAGATAGATATAGAGTTTTCAATCTTAGAAGGATAAGGGACGACGAGCAGGATCATACATTTGTATTAGAGAGAGCGTCTTTTGAGTTCGTTTGATTCTGTCTGTGACCGACTGTTTATATATGTATAATGAATATAATTGTTACTTGTTTTAATAATGTATCATTGTATTTTTATCCAGGAGTACTTCGTATAGGTCGTTGTGGCCTAAATGATTGTTGTGCTGCAACATATACGTCTTTCTATACATTCTATATGCATATCTTATGATGATGATGATGAAAATGTGTATGATTTATCATTGTATTTTAATGCAGGGGTATATGACGTAGGTCTGTGTTGCCCAGGTGTGTGTGAGGTAGGTTTAGGTGGGTTTTTTTTTTTTTTTTCCCGGATTAGTAATGGTTAAGTGTTTGGGTAAGAGATGAAAACCACGAAAGATGTTCTTTGCATAGTTTGTGTGTCTGGCTGGTTGTGTTTTGTGTTTTGTGTAGCATCTTTTGAGTTTTTTTTTTTAAATTTTGTCTGTGCCCAACTGTTTATATTTTTTGTATTGCACACGTATGTACCTCTGTATGTATATATATATAAAAAGAATATGGTTGTTGCCCTTAAAATATTTAAAAATTTCTTATCCTATGCCTCCATCTCGTGGACACCTTTAGTATTATAGTATTTGGTAGATATATATATATATATATATATATATATATATATATAATGAATATAATTGTTACTTGTTTTAATAATGTATCATTGTATTTTTATCCAGGAGTATATCGTATAGGTCAGTGTGGCCTAAATGACTGTTGTGCTGCAACAAATAAATAGATAGATTGATAGATAGATAGAAGGAAGAACAGAGTCTGGTAAGTGTTAGGTATTCTGCTCAGAAGTGACAGAAAAGTTTTATTAGATAGATAGATAGATAGATAGATAGATAGATAGATAGATAGATAGATATAGATGATATGTAGATATAGATTTCAATCTTATAACTCTCCAGTTTTAGAAGGTGAACTTTTGAGTTTTGAGGGCTGGGGTTAGAGGGTTTAAGGGTTAGAGGTTATCTTGGGGTTAACTTGCAGCTAGGTATATAGATAAAAACGACTTTCACCCTCATTAGTATCCACCCTCATTAGAATATTGCATCTGATTGGCCAAAGCTTACCTGGGCACATCTGGAGAACCGTAGGCCCGAATTCCATGTAAGTGGTATCATCGGATCCGGGAAGCTGTCATCTTTCAGGTGGCGAAAGGCTCTAATGAAAGTATATAGATAAAAATGAGTTTAATCCTGATTAATTCCACTCTCATTAGCATTATCCATCTGATTGGCCAAAGCTTACTTGGGCGTATCTCGTGAAGCGCAGGTCTAAGGTGCATGTAAGTGGTATCGTTGGACACAGGAAGCTGTCATCTTTCAGGTGGCGATAGGTTCGGATGAATGGAGGAAGGTGTGTTGCGTTTAAATCCAGTGTGACCGTTATTATGTCCAGATAGACAGAGTCTGGTAAGTATTAGAAGTACAGGTCAGAGGTCACAGTCCACTTCAATCTAATGTTTAAAATGATTTGAATGATCTATAAGCATTTGTGAGATCATTTTATGAAATCATTTCATTAACTCATTCTACGTGCTTATTTTTCACAGATGGAGTGTGTTGTTAGCTATCCAGGTCAAAGGTCACAGTCCGCTTCAATCTAATGTTTAAAATGATTTGAATGATCTATAAGGATTTGTGAGATAATTATATGAAATTATTTCATTAACTCATTCTACGTACTTATTTTTCATAGACGGAATGTGGTTTTAGATATCAAAGGTCACAGAACAGTTCGCTTCCAGCTTCCAGCATAGTGTGAATTTCTGTTAAATGTTTTGAATTCTTAGAACTTTTGAACACATGCTATTTACATTGTCATCCAGTATTATTAGGCCCTGTTTATTTCCTCGAGTAGATATATAGATAGAAGATAGATATAGAGTTTTCAATCTTAGAAGGATAAGGGACGACGAGCAGGATCATACATTTGTATTAGAGAGAGCGTCTTTTGAGTTCGTTTGATTCTGTCTGTGACCGACTGTTTATATATGTATAATGAATATAATAGTTACTTGTTTTAATAATGTATCATTGTATTTTTATCCAGGAGTACATCGTATAGGTCGTTGTGGCCTAAATGATTGTTGTGCTGCAACATATACGTCTTTCTATACATTCTATATGCATATCTTATGATGATGATGTTGATGATGATGAAAATGTGTATGATTTATCATTGTATTTTAATGCAGGGGTATATGACGTAGGTCTGTGTTGCCCAGGTGTGTGTGAGGTAGGTTTAGGTGGGTTTTTTTTTTTTTTCCCGGATTAGTAATGGTTAAGTGTTTGGGTAAGAGATGAAAACCACGAAAGATGTTCTTTGCATAGTTTGTGTGTCTGGCTGGTTGTGTTTTGTGTTTTGTGTAGCATCTTTTGAGTTTTTTTTTTAAATTTTGTCTGTGCCCAACTGTTTATATTTTTTGTATTGCACACGTATGTACCTCTGTATGTATATATATATAAAAAGAATATGGTTGTTGCCCTTAAAATATTTAAAAATTTCTTGTCCTATGCCTCCATCTCGTGGACACATTTAGTATTATAGCTTTGGTAGATATATATATATATATATATATATATATATATATATATAAAATGAATATAATTGTTACTTGTTTTAATAATGTATCATTGTATTTTTATCCAGGAGTACTTCGTATAGGTCGTTGTGGCCTAAATGATTGTTGTGCTGCAAACATATACGTCTTTCTACACGTTATATATGTATATCTGATGATGATGATGATGAAAATGTGAATGATTTATGATTGTATTTTATGGTAAATGCAAAGGTAAAAGTCGACAACGAACGCTGATGGCATTAAGCCTTAAGTTTTAGGTCCAAATGAAAGTATAGATCTGTAGTTTCTTATATTTGCCCCTGTGAGGGCTAAGTTTAGGTGTAAATTCAGATATAGGGCCATAGTTTCTAATATTTGCCCCTGTGAGGGCTAAGTTTAGGTGTAAATTCAGATATAGGGCCATAGTTTCTTATATTTGCCCCTGTGAGGGCTAAGTTTAGGTGTAAATTCAGATATAGGGCCATAGTTTCTTATACTTGCCCATGTGAGGGCTAAGTTTAGGTGTAAATTCAGATATAGGGCCATAGTTTCTTATATTTGCCCCTGTGAGGGCTAAGTTTAGGTGTAAATTCAGATATAGGGCCATAGTTTCTCTTATTTGCCCCTGTGAGGGCTAAGTTTAGGTGTAAATTCAGATATAGGGCCATAGTTTCTTATATTTAGGGTTAGGTTAGGTTAGGGTTAGTTAGGGTTAGGGTTAGGGTTAGGGTTAGGGTTAGGGTTAGAGTTAGGGTTAGGTATATAGATAAAAACGACTTTCACCCTCATTAGTATCCACCCTCATTAGAATATTGCATCTGATTGGCCAAAGCTTACCTGGGCACATCTGGAGAACCGTAGGCCCGAATTCCATGTAAGTGGTATCATCGGATCCGGGAAGCTGTCATCTTTCAGGTGGCGAAAGGCTCTAATGAAAGTATATAGATAAAAATGAGTTTAATCCTGATTAATTCCACTCTCATTAGCATTATCCATCTGATTGGCCAAAGCTTACTTGGGCGTATCTCGTGAAGCGCAGGTCTAAGGTGCATGTAAGTGGTATCGTTGGACACAGGAAGCTGTCATCTTTCAGGTGGCGATAGGTTCGGATGAATGGAGGAAGGTGTGTTGCGTTTAAATCCAGTGTGACCGTTATTATGTCCAGATAGACAGAGTCTGGTAAGTATTAGAAGTACAGGTCAGAGGTCACAGTCCACTTCAATCTAATGTTTAAAATGATTTGAATGATCTATAAGCATTTGTGAGATCATTTTATGAAATCATTTCATTAACTCATTCTAGGTGCTTATTTTTCACAGATGGAGTGTGTTGTTAGCTATCCAGGTCAAAGGTCACAGTCCGCTTCAATCTAATGTTTAAAATGATTTGAATGATCTATAAGGATTTGTGAGATAATTATATGAAATTATTTCATTAACTCATTCTACGTACTTATTTTTCATCGACGGAGTGTGGTTTTAGATATCAAAGGTCACAGAACACTTCGCTTCCAGCTTCCAGCATCCAGCATAGAGTGAATTTCTGCTAAATGTTTTGAATCCTTAGCACTTTTGAACACATGCTATTTACATTGTCATCCAGTAGAGGGCGAACTATTAGCCCCTGTTTATTTCCTCGAGTAGATATATAGATAGAAGATAGATATAGAGTTTTCAATCTTAGAAGGATAAGGGACGACGAGCAGGATCATACATTTGTATTAGAGAGAGCGTCTTTTGAGTTCGTTTGATTCTGTCTGTGACCGACTGTTTATATATGTATAATGAATATAATTGTTACTTGTTTTAATAATGTATCATTGTATTTTTATCCAGGAGTACTTCGTATAGGTCGTTGTGGCCTAAATGATTGTTGTGCTGCAACATATACGTCTTTCTATACATTCTATATGCATATCTTATGATGATGATGATGAAAATGTGTATGATTTATCATTGTATTTTAATGCAGGGGTATATGACGTAGGTCTGTGTTGCCCAGGTGTGTGTGAGGTAGGTTTAGGTGGGTTTTTTTTTTTTTTTTCCCGGATTAGTAATGGTTAAGTGTTTGGGTAAGAGATGAAAACCACGAAAGATGTTCTTTGCATAGTTTGTGTGTCTGGCTGGTTGTGTTTTGTGTTTTGTGTAGCATCTTTTGAGTTTTTTTTTTTAAATTTTGTCTGTGCCCAACTGTTTATATTTTTTGTATTGCACACGTATGTACCTCTGTATGTATATATATATAAAAAGAATATGGTTGTTGCCCTTAAAATATTTAAAAATTTCTTATCCTATGCCTCCATCTCGTGGACACCTTTAGTATTATAGTATTTGGTAGATATATATATATATATATATATATATATATATATATAATGAATATAATTGTTACTTGTTTTAATAATGTATCATTGTATTTTTATCCAGGAGTATATCGTATAGGTCAGTGTGGCCTAAATGACTGTTGTGCTGCAACAAATAAATAGATAGATTGATAGATAGATAGAAGGAAGAACAGAGTCTGGTAAGTGTTAGGTATTCTGCTCAGAAGTGACAGAAAAGTTTTATTAGATAGATAGATAGATAGATAGATAGATAGATAGATAGATAGATAGATATAGATGATATGTAGATATAGATTTCAATCTTATAACTCTCCAGTTTTAGAAGGTGAACTTTTGAGTTTTGAGGGCTGGGGTTAGAGGGTTTAAGGGTTAGAGGTTATCTTGGGGTTAACTTGCAGCTAGGTATATAGATAAAAACGACTTTCACCCTCATTAGTATCCACCCTCATTAGAATATTGCATCTGATTGGCCAAAGCTTACCTGGGCACATCTGGAGAACCGTAGGCCCGAATTCCATGTAAGTGGTATCATCGGATCCGGGAAGCTGTCATCTTTCAGGTGGCGAAAGGCTCTAATGAAAGTATATAGATAAAAATGAGTTTAATCCTGATTAATTCCACTCTCATTAGCATTATCCATCTGATTGGCCAAAGCTTACTTGGGCGTATCTCGTGAAGCGCAGGTCTAAGGTGCATGTAAGTGGTATCGTTGGACACAGGAAGCTGTCATCTTTCAGGTGGCGATAGGTTCGGATGAATGGAGGAAGGTGTGTTGCGTTTAAATCCAGTGTGACCGTTATTATGTCCAGATAGACAGAGTCTGGTAAGTATTAGAAGTACAGGTCAGAGGTCACAGTCCACTTCAATCTAATGTTTAAAATGATTTGAATGATCTATAAGCATTTGTGAGATCATTTTATGAAATCATTTCATTAACTCATTCTAGGTGCTTATTTTTCACAGATGGAGTGTGTTGTTAGCTATCCAGGTCAAAGGTCACAGTCCGCTTCAATCTAATGTTTAAAATGATTTGAATGATCTATAAGGATTTGTGAGATAATTATATGAAATTATTTCATTAACTCATTCTACGTACTTATTTTTCATAGACGGAGTGTGGTTTTAGATATCAAAGGTCACAGAACAGTTCGCTTCCAGCTTCCAGCATAGTGTGAATTTCTGTTAAATGTTTTGAATTCTTAGAACTTTTGAACACATGCTATTTACATTGTCATCCAGTATTATTAGGCCCTGTTTATTTCCTCGAGTAGATATATAGATAGAAGATAGATATAGAGTTTTCAATCTTAGAAGGATAAGGGACGACGAGCAGGATCATACATTTGTATTAGAGAGAGCGTCTTTTGAGTTCGTTTGATTCTGTCTGTGACCGACTGTTTATATATGTATAATGAATATAATAGTTACTTGTTTTAATAATGTATCATTGTATTTTTATCCAGGAGTACATCGTATAGGTCGTTGTGGCCTAAATGATTGTTGTGCTGCAACATATACGTTTTTCTATACATTCTATATGCATATCTTATGATGATGATGTTGATGATGATGAAAATGTGTATGATTTATCATTGTATTTTAATGCAGGGGTATATGACGTAGGTCTGTGTTGCCCAGGTGTGTGTGAGGTAGGTTTAGGTGGGTTTTTTTTTTTTTTCCCGGATTAGTAATGGTTAAGTGTTTGGGTAAGAGATGAAAACCACGAAAGATGTTCTTTGCATAGTTTGTGTGTCTGGCTGGTTGTGTTTTGTGTTTTGTGTAGCATCTTTTGAGTTTTTTTTTTTAAATTTTGTCTGTGCCCAACTGTTTATATTTTTTGTATTGCACACGTATCTACCTCTGTATGTATATATATATATAAAAAGAATATGGTTGTTGCCCTTAAAATATTTAAAAATTTCTTGTCCTATGCCTCCATCTCGTGGACACATTTAGTATTATAGCTTTGGTAGATATATATATATATATATATATATATATATATAAAATGAATATAATTGTTACTTGTTTTAATAATGTATCATTGTATTTTTATCCAGGAGTACTTCGTATAGGTCGTTGTGGCCTAAATGATTGTTGTGCTGCAACATATACGTCTTTCTATATATTCTATATGCATATCTTATGATGATGATGATGAAAATGTGTATGATTTATCATTGTATTTTAATGCAGGGGTATATGACGTAGGTCTGTGTTGCCCAGGTGTGTGTGAGGTCGGTTTAGGTGGTTTTTTTTTTTTTTTTCCCGGATTAGTAATGGTTAAGCGTTTGGGTAAGAGATGAAAACCACGAAAGATGTTCTTTGCATAGTTTGTGTGTCTGGCTGGTTGTGTTTTGTGTTTTGTGTAGCATCTTTTGAGTTTTTTTTTTAAATTTTGTCTGTGCCCAACTGTTTATATTTTTTGTATTGCACACGTATGTACCTCTGTATGTATATATATATAAAAAGAATATGGTTGTTGCCCTTAAAATATTTAAAAATTTCTTATCCTATGCCTCCATCTCGTGGACACCTTTAGTATTATAGTATTTGGTAGATATATATATATATATATATATATATATATATATATATATATATAATGAATATAATTGTTACTTGTTTTAATAATGTATCATTGTATTTTTATCCAGGAGTATATCGTATAGGTCAGTGTGGCCTAAATGACTGTTGTGCTGCAACAAATAAATAGATAGATTGATAGATAGATAGAAGGAAGGACAGAGTCTGGTAAGTGTTAGGTATTCTGCTCAGAAGTGACAGAAAAGTTTTATTAGATAGATAGATAGATAGATAGATAGATATAGATGATATGTAGATATAGATTTCAATCTTATAACTCTCCAGTTTTAGAAGGTGAACTTTTGAGTTTTGAGGGCTTGGGTTAGAGGGTTTAAGGGTTAGAGGTTATCTTGGGGTTAACTTGCAGCTAGGTATATAGATAAAAACGACTTTCACCCTCATTAGTATCCACCCTCATTAGAATATTGCATCTGATTGGCCAAAGCTTACCTGGGCACATCTGGAGAACCGTAGGCCCGAATTCCATGTAAGTGGTATCATCGGATCCGGGAAGCTGTCATCTTTCAGGTGGCGAAAGGCTCTAATGAAAGTATATAGATAAAAATGAGTTTAATCCTGATTAATTCCACTCTCATTAGCATTATCCATCTGATTGGCCAAAGCTTACTTGGGCGTATCTCGTGAAGCGCAGGTCTAAGGTGCATGTAAGTGGTATCGTTGGACACAGGAAGCTGTCATCTTTCAGGTGGCGATAGGTTCGGATGAATGGAGGAAGGTGTGTTGCGTTTAAATCCAGTGTGACCGTTATTATGTCCAGATAGACAGAGTCTGGTAAGTATTAGAAGTACAGGTCAGAGGTCACAGTCCACTTCAATCTAATGTTTAAAATGATTTGAATGATCTATAAGCATTTGTGAGATCATTTTATGAAATCATTTCATTAACTCATTCTACGTGCTTATTTTTCACAGATGGAGTGTGTTGTTAGCTATCCAGGTCAAAGGTCACAGTCCGCTTCAATCTAATGTTTAAAATGATTTGAATGATCTATAAGGATTTGTGAGATAATTATATGAAATTATTTCATTAACTCATTCTACGTACTTATTTTTCATAGACGGAGTGTGGTTTTAGATATCAAAGGTCACAGAACAGTTCGCTTCCAGCTTCCAGCATAGTGTGAATTTCTGTTAAATGTTTTGAATTCTTAGAACTTTTGAACACATGCTATTTACATTGTCATCCAGTATTATTAGGCCCTGTTTATTTCCTCGAGTAGATATATAGATAGAAGATAGATATAGAGTTTTCAATCTTAGAAGGATAAGGGACGACGAGCAGGATCATACATTTGTATTAGAGAGAGCGTCTTTTGAGTTCGTTTGATTCTGTCTGTGACCGACTGTTTATATATGTATAATGAATATAATAGTTACTTGTTTTAATAATGTATCATTGTATTTTTATCCAGGAGTACATCGTATAGGTCGTTGTGGCCTAAATGATTGTTGTGCTGCAACATATACGTCTTTCTATACATTCTATATGCATATCTTATGATGATGATGTTGATGATGATGAAAATGTGTATGATTTATCATTGTATTTTAATGCAGGGGTATATGACGTAGGTCTGTGTTGCCCAGGTGTGTGTGAGGTAGGTTTAGGTGGGTTTTTTTTTTTTTTTTCCCGGATTAGTAATGGTTAAGTGTTTGGGTAAGAGATGAAAACCACGAAAGATGTTCTTTGCATAGTTTGTGTGTCTGGCTGGTTGTGTTTTGTGTTTTGTGTAGCATCTTTTGAGTTTATTTTTTAAATTTTGTCTGTGCCCAACTGTTTATATTTTTTGTATTGCACACGTATGTACCTCTGTATGTATATATATATAAAAAGAATATGGTTGTTGCCCTTAAAATATTTAAAAATTTCTTGTCCTATGCCTCCATCTCGTGGACACATTTAGTATTATAGCTTTGGTAGATATATATATATATATATATATATATATATAAAATGAATATAATTGTTACTTGTTTTAATAATGTATCATTGTATTTTTATCCAGGAGTACTTCGTATAGGTCGTTGTGGCCTAAATGATTGTTGTGCTGCAAACATATACGTCTTTCTACACGTTATATATGTATATCTGATGATGATGATGATGAAAATGTGAATGATTTATGATTGTATTTTATGGTAAATGCAAAGGTAAAAGTCGACAACGAACGCTGATGGCATTAAGCCTTAAGTTTTAGGTCCAAATGAAAGTATAGATCTGTAGTTTCTTATATTTGCCCCTGTGAGGGCTAAGTTTAGGTGTAAATTCAGATATAGGGCCATAGTTTCTTATATTTGCCCCTGTGAGGGCTAAGTTTAGGTGTAAATTCAGATATAGGGCCATAGTTTCTAATATTTGCCCCTGTGAGGGCTAAGTTTAGGTGTAAATTCAGATAAAGGGCCATAGTTTCTCTTATTTGCCCCTGTGAGGGCTAAGTTTAGGTGTAAATTCAGATATAGGGCCATAGTTTCTAATATTTGCCCCTGTGAGGGCTAAGTTTAGGTGTAAATTCAGATATAGGGCCATAGTTTCTCTTATTTGCCCCTGTGAGGGCTAAGTTTAGGTGTAAATTCAGATATAGGGCCATAGTTTCTTATATTTGCCCCTGTGAGGGCTAAGTTTAGGTGTAAATTCAGATATAGGGCCATAGTTTCTAATATTTGCCCCTGTGAGGGCTAAGTTTAGGTGTAAATTCAGATATAGGGCCATAGTTTCTCTTATTTGCCCCTGTGAGGGCTAAGTTTAGGTGTAAATTCAGATATAGGGCCATAGTTTCTAATATTTGCCCCTGTGAGGGCTAAGTTTAGGTGTAAATTCAGATATAGGGCCATAGTTTCTCATACTTGCCCCTGTGAGGGCTAAGTTTAGGTGTAAATTCAGATATAGGGCCATAGTTTCTTATACTTGCCCCTGTGAGGGCTAAGTTTAGGTGTAAATTCAGATATAGGGCCATAGTTTCTCTTATTTGCCCCTGTGAGGGCTAAGTTTAGGTGCAAATTCAGATATAGGGCCATAGTTTGTTATACTTGCCCCTGTGAGGGCTAAGTTTAGGTGTAAATTCAGATATAGGGCCATAGTTTCTCTTATTTGCCCCTGTGAGGGCTAAGTTTAGGTGTAAATTCAGATATAGGGCCATAGTTTCTTATATTTGCCCCTGTGAGGGCTAAGTTTAGGTGCAAATTCAGATATAGGGCCATAGTTTGTTATACTTGCCCCTGTGAGGGCTAAGTTTAGGTGTAAATTCAGATATAGGGCCATAGTTTGTTAGGGTTAGGGTTAGGTATATAGATAAAAACGACTTTCACCCTCATTAGTATCCACCCTCATTAGAATATTGCATCTGATTGGCCAAAGCTTACCTGGGCACATCTGGAGAACCGGGCCCGAATTCCATGTAAGTGGTATCATCGGATCCGGGAAGCTGTCATCTTTCAGGTGGCGAAAGGCTCTAATGAAAGTATATAGATAAAAATGAGTTTAATCCTGATTAATTCCACTCTCATTAGCATTATCCATCTGATTGGCCAAAGCTTACTTGGGCGTATCTCGTGAAGCGCAGGTCTAAGGTGCATGTAAGTGGTATCGTTGGACACAGGAAGCTGTCATCTTTCAGGTGGCGATAGGTTCGGATGAATGGAGGAAGGTGTGTTGCGTTTAAATCCAGTGTGACCGTTATTATGTCCAGATAGACAGAGTCTGGTAAGTATTAGAAGTACAGGTCAGAGGTCACAGTCCACTTCAATCTAATGTTTAAAATGATTTGAATGATCTATAAGCATTTGTGAGATCATTTTATGAAATCATTTCATTAACTCATTCTACGTGCTTATTTTTCACAGATGGAGTGTGTTGTTAGCTATCCAGGTCAAAGGTCACAGTCCGCTTCAATCTAATGTTTAAAATGATTTGAATGATCTATAAGGATTTGTGAGATAATTATATGAAATTATTTCATTAACTCATTCTACGTACTTATTTTTCATCGACGGAGTGTGGTTTTAGATATCAAAGGTCACAGAACAGTTCGCTTCCAGCTTCCAGCATAGTGTGAATTTCTGTTAAATGTTTTGAATTCTTAGAACTTTTGAACACATGCTATTTACATTGTCATCCAGTATTATTAGGCCCTGTTTATTTCCTCGAGTAGATATATAGATAGAAGATAGATATAGAGTTTTCAATCTTAGAAGGATAAGGGACGACGAGCAGGATCATACATTTGTATTAGAGAGAGCGTCTTTTGAGTTCGTTTGATTCTGTCTGTGACCGACTGTTTATATATGTATAATGAATATAATAGTTACTTGTTTTAATAATGTATCATTGTATTTTTATCCAGGAGTACATCGTATAGGTCGTTGTGGCCTAAATGATTGTTGTGCTGCAACATATACGTCTTTCTATACATTCTATATGCATATCTTATGATGATGATGTTGATGATGATGAAAATGTGTATGATTTATCATTGTATTTTAATGCAGGGGTATATGACGTAGGTCTGTGTTGCCCAGGTGTGTGTGAGGTAGGTTTAGGTGGGTTTTTTTTTTTTTTTTCCCGGATTAGTAATGGTTAAGTGTTTGGGTAAGAGATGAAAACCACGAAAGATGTTCTTTGCATAGTTTGTGTGTCTGGCTGGTTGTGTTTTGTGTTTTGTGTAGCATCTTTTGAGTTTATTTTTTAAATTTTGTCTGTGCCCAACTGTTTATATTTTTTGTATTGCACACGTATGTACCTCTGTATGTATATATATATAAAAAGAATATGGTTGTTGCCCTTAAAATATTTAAAAATTTCTTGTCCTATGCCTCCATCTCGTGGACACATTTAGTATTATAGCTTTGGTAGATATATATATATATATATATATATATATATAAAATGAATATAATTGTTACTTGTTTTAATAATGTATCATTGTATTTTTATCCAGGAGTACTTCGTATAGGTCGTTGTGGCCTAAATGATTGTTGTGCTGCAAACATATACGTCTTTCTACACGTTATATATGTATATCTGATGATGATGATGATGAAAATGTGAATGATTTATGATTGTATTTTATGGTAAATGCAAAGGTAAAAGTCGACAACGAACGCTGATGGCATTAAGCCTTAAGTTTTAGGTCCAAATGAAAGTATAGATCTGTAGTTTCTTATATTTGCCCCTGTGAGGGCTAAGTTTAGGTGTAAATTCAGATATAGGGCCATAGTTTCTTATATTTGCCCCTGTGAGGGCTAAGTTTAGGTGTAAATTCAGATATAGGGCCATAGTTTCTAATATTTGCCCCTGTGAGGGCTAAGTTTAGGTGTAAATTCAGATAAAGGGCCATAGTTTCTCTTATTTGCCCCTGTGAGGGCTAAGTTTAGGTGTAAATTCAGATATAGGGCCATAGTTTCTAATATTTGCCCCTGTGAGGGCTAAGTTTAGGTTAGGGTTAGGGTTAGGGTTAGGTATATAGATAAAAACGACTTTCACCCTCATTAGTATCCACCCTCATTAGAATATTGCATCTGATTGGCCAAAGCTTACCTGGGCACATCTGGAGAACCGTAGGCCCGAATTCCATGTAAGTGGTATCATCGGATCCGGGAAGCTGTCATCTTTCAGGTGGCGAAAGGCTCTAATGAAAGTATATAGATAAAAATGAGTTTAATCCTGATTAATTCCACTCTCATTAGCATTATCCATCTGATTGGCCAAAGCTTACTTGGGCGTATCTCGTGAAGCGCAGGTCTAAGGTGCATGTAAGTGGTATCGTTGGACACAGGAAGCTGTCATCTTTCAGGTGGCGATAGGTTCGGATGAATGGAGGAAGGTGTGTTGCGTTTAAATCCAGTGTGACCGTTATTATGTCCAGATAGACAGAGTCTGGTAAGTATTAGAAGTACAGGTCAGAGGTCACAGTCCACTTCAATCTAATGTTTAAAATGATTTGAATGATCTATAAGCATTTGTGAGATCATTTTATGAAATCATTTCATTAACTCATTCTAGGTGCTTATTTTTCACAGATGGAGTGTGTTGTTAGCTATCCAGGTCAAAGGTCACAGTCCGCTTCAATCTAATGTTTTAAAATGATTTGAATGATCTATAAGGATTTGTGAGATAATTATATGAAATTATTTCATTAACTCATTCTACGTACTTATTTTTCATAGACGGAGTGTGGTTTTAGATATCAAAGGTCACAGAACAGTTCGCTTCCAGCTTCCAGCATAGTGTGAATTTCTGTTAAATGTTTTGAATTCTTAGAACTTTTGAACACATGCTATTTACATTGTCATCCAGTATTATTAGGCCCTGTTTATTTCCTCGAGTAGATATATAGATAGAAGATAGATATAGAGTTTTCAATCTTAGAAGGATAAGGGACGACGAGCAGGATCATACATTTGTATTAGAGAGAGCGTCTTTTGAGTTCGTTTGATTCTGTCTGTGACCGACTGTTTATATATGTATAATGAATATAATAGTTACTTGTTTTAATAATGTATCATTGTATTTTTATCCAGGAGTACATCGTATAGGTCGTTGTGGCCTAAATGATTGTTGTGCTGCAACATATACGTCTTTCTATACATTCTATATGCATATCTTATGATGATGATGTTGATGATGATGAAAATGTGTATGATTTATCATTGTATTTTAATGCAGGGGTATATGACGTAGGTCTGTGTTGCCCAGGTGTGTGTGAGGTAGGTTTAGGTGGGTTTTTTTTTTTTTTCCCGGATTAGTAATGGTTAAGTGTTTGGGTAAGAGATGAAAACCACGAAAGATGTTCTTTGCATAGTTTGTGTGTCTGGCTGGTTGTGTTTTGTGTTTTGTGTAGCATCTTTTGAGTTTATTTTTTAAATTTTGTCTGTGCCCAACTGTTTATATTTTTTGTATTGCACACGTATGTACCTCTGTATGTATATATATATAAAAAGAATATGGTTGTTGCCCTTAAAATATTTAAAAATTTCTTGTCCTATGCCTCCATCTCGTGGACACATTTAGTATTATAGCTTTGGTAGATATATATATATATATATATATATATATATATATATATATATATAAAATGAATATAATTGTTACTTGTTTTAATAATGTATCATTGTATTTTTATCCAGGAGTACTTCGTATAGGTCGTTGTGGCCTAAATGATTGTTGTGCTGCAAACATATACGTCTTTCTACACGTTATATATGTATATCTGATGATGATGATGATGAAAATGTGAATGATTTATGATTGTATTTTATGGTAAATGCAAAGGTAAAAGTCGACAACGAACGCTGATGGCATTAAGCCTTAAGTTTTAGGTCCAAATGAAAGTATAGATCTGTAGTTTCTTATATTTGCCCCTGTGAGGGCTAAGTTTAGGTGTAAATTCAGATATAGGGCCATAGTTTCTTATATTTGCCCCTGTGAGGGCTAAGTTTAGGTGTAAATTCAGATATAGGGCCATAGTTTCTAATATTTGCCCCTGTGAGGGCTAAGTTTAGGTGTAAATTCAGATAAAGGGCCATAGTTTCTCTTATTTGCCCCTGTGAGGGCTAAGTTTAGGTGTAAATTCAGATATAGGGCCATAGTTTCTAATATTTGCCCCTGTGAGGGCTAAGTTTAGGTGTAAATTCAGATATAGGGCCATAGTTTCTCTTATTTGCCCCTGTGAGGGCTAAGTTTAGGTGTAAATTCAGATATAGGGCCATAGTTTCTTATATTTGCCCCTGTGAGGGCTAAGTTTAGGTGTAGGGTTAGGTTAGGGTTAGGGTTAGGGTTAGGTATATAGATAAAAACGACTTTCACCCTCATTAGTATCCACCCTCATTAGAATATTGCATCTGATTGGCCAAAGCTTACCTGGGCACATCTGGAGAACCGTAGGCCCGAATTCCATGTAAGTGGTATCATCGGATCCGGGAAGCTGTCATCTTTCAGGTGGCGAAAGGCTCTAATGAAAGTATATAGATAAAAATGAGTTTAATCCTGATTAATTCCACTCTCATTAGCATTATCCATCTGATTGGCCAAAGCTTACTTGGGCGTATCTCGTGAAGCGCAGGTCTAAGGTGCATGTAAGTGGTATCGTTGGACACAGGAAGCTGTCATCTTTCAGGTGGCGATAGGTTCGGATGAATGGAGGAAGGTGTGTTGCGTTTAAATCAGTGTGACCGTTATTATGTCCAGATAGACAGAGTCTGGTAAGTATTAGAAGTACAGGTCAGAGGTCACAGTCCACTTCAATCTAATGTTTAAAATGATTTGAATGATCTATAAGCATTTGTGAGATCATTTTATGAAATCATTTCATTAACTCATTCTACGTGCTTATTTTTCACAGATGGAGTGTGTTGTTAGCTATCCAGGTCAAAGGTCACAGTCCGCTTCAATCTAATGTTTAAAATGATTTGAATGATCTATAAGGATTTGTGAGATAATTATATGAAATTATTTCATTAACTCATTCTACGTACTTATTTTTCATAGACGGAGTGTGGTTTTAGATATCAAAGGTCACAGAACAGTTCGCTTCCAGCTTCCAGCATAGTGTGAATTTCTGTTAAATGTTTTGAATTCTTAGAACTTTTGAACACATGCTATTTACATTGTCATCCAGTATTATTAGGCCCTGTTTATTTCCTCGAGTAGATATATAGATAGAAGATAGATATAGAGTTTTCAATCTTAGAAGGATAAGGGACGACGAGCAGGATCATACATTTGTATTAGAGAGAGCGTCTTTTGAGTTCGTTTGATTCTGTCTGTGACCGACTGTTTATATATGTATAATGAATATAATAGTTACTTGTTTTAATAATGTATCATTGTATTTTTATCCAGGAGTACATCGTATAGGTCGTTGTGGCCTAAATGATTGTTGTGCTGCAACATATACGTCTTTCTATACATTCTATATGCATATCTTATGATGATGATGTTGATGATGATGAAAATGTGTATGATTTATCATTGTATTTTAATGCAGGGGTATATGACGTAGGTCTGTGTTGCCCAGGTGTGTGTGAGGTAGGTTTAGGTGGGTTTTTTTTTTTTTTCCCGGATTAGTAATGGTTAAGTGTTTGGGTAAGAGATGAAAACCACGAAAGATGTTCTTTGCATAGTTTGTGTGTCTGGCTGGTTGTGTTTTGTGTTTTGTGTAGCATCTTTTGAGTTTTTTTTTTAAATTTTGTCTGTGCCCAACTGTTTATATTTTTTGTATTGCACACGTATGTACCTCTGTATGTATATATATATAAAAAGAATATGGTTGTTGCCCTTAAAATATTTAAAAATTTCTTGTCCTATGCCTCCATCTCGTGGACACATTTAGTATTATAGCTTTGGTAGATATATATATATATAAAATGAATATAATTGTTACTTGTTTTAATAATGTATCATTGTATTTTTATCCAGGAGTACTTCGTATAGGTCGTTGTGGCCTAAATGATTGTTGTGCTGCAAACATATACGTCTTTCTACACGTTATATATGTATATCTGATGATGATGAGAAAATGTGAATGATTTATGATGGTATTTTATGGTAAATGCAAAGGTAAAAGTCGACGACGAACGCTGATGGCATTAAGCCTTAAGTTTTAGGTCCAAATGAAAGTATAGATCTGTAGTTTCTTATATTTGCCCCTGTGAGGGCTAAGTTTAGGTGTAAATTCAGATATAGGGCCATAGTTTCTTATATTTGCCCCTGTGAGGGCTAAGTTTAGGTGTAAATTCAGATATAGGGCCATAGTTTCTTATATTTGCCCCTGTGAGGGCTAAGTTTAGGTGTAAATTCAGATATAGGGCCATAGTTTCTAATATTTGCCCCTGTGAGGGCTAAGTTTAGGTGTAAATTCAGATATAGGGCCATAGTTTCTCTTATTTGCCCCTGTGAGGGCTAAGTTTAGGTGTAAATTCAGATATAGGGCCATAGTTTCTTATATTTGCCCCTGTGAGGGCTAAGTTTAGGTGTAAATTCAGATATAGGGCCATAGTTTCTAATATTTGCCCCTGTGAGGGCTAAGTTTAGGTGTAAATTCAGATATAGGGCCATAGTTTCTCTTATTTGCCCCTGTGAGGGCTAAGTTTAGGTGTAAATTCAGATATAGGGCCATAGTTTCTTATACTTGCCCCTGTGAGGGCTAAGTTTAGGTGTAAATTCAGATATAGGGCCATAGTTTCTTATACTTGCCCATGTGAGGGCTAAGTTTAGGTGTAAATTCAGATATAGGGCCATAGTTTCTTATATTTGCCCCTGTGAGGGCTAAGTTTAGGTGCAAATTCAGATATAGGGCCATAGTTTGTTATACTTGCCCCTGTGAGGGCTAAGTTTAGGTGTAAATTCAGATATAGGGCCATAGTTTGTTATACTTGCCCCTGTGAGGGCTAAGTTTAGGTGTAAATTCAGATATAGGGCCATAGTTTCTCATATTTGCCCCTGTGAGGGCTAAGTTTAGGTGTAAATTCAGATATAGGGCCATAGTTTCTCATATTTGCCCCTGTTAGGGACTTTACACTCAAGAATCGAAACAGGGTCCAATTCCGGTTGTGCGCAGTCCTTCTACTTCCACTGACCACTTTCAGCTCTGCTTTGGTCCAGCCTGCCACACAGAATTTTTTGCACCGAACTCCTTGGTTTTTATGTCTTACTTTTATACGTTTCACAAAATATAAGGTATAATATCCACTATATTTTATATGTTTATTTTTTTATGGTACATATAATTAAAATACATATATTTTTCTCTCACGTATGTCACCACGGACCACGTCAAGGGTTAAACTGGGTAGGTTTCAGGGGCCTGGGGTTAGTTTGGGTAGGTGTCAGGTTTCCAGGGTTAGATTAGGATTGGAAAGAATCCAAGAGCTGAAGCAGCGTATCGTTGGACACAGGAAGCTGTCATCTTTCAGGTGGCGATAGGTTCGGATGAATGGAGGAAGGTGTGTTGCGTTTAAATGCAGTGTGACCATTATTATGTCCAGATAGACAGAGTCTGGTAAGTATTAGAAGTACAGGTCAGAGGTCACAATCTAATGTTTAAAATGATTTGAATGATCTATAAGCATTTGTGAGATCATTTTATGAAATCATTTCATTAACTCATTCTACGTGCTTATTTTTCACAGATGGAGTGTGTTGTTAGCTATCCAGGTCAAAGGTCACAGTCCGCTTCAATCTAATGTTTAAAATGATTTGAATGATCTATAAGGATTTGTGAGATAATTATATGAAATTATTTCATTAACTCATTCTACGTACTTATTTTTCATCGACGGAGTGTGGTTTTAGATATCAAAGGTCACAGAACACTTCGCTTCCAGCTTCCAGCATCCAGCATAGAGTGAATTTCTGCTAAATGTTTTGAATCCTTAGCACTTTTGAACACATGCTATTTACATTGTCATCCAGTAGAGGGCGAACTATTAGCCCCTGTTTATTTCCTCGAGTAGATATATAGATAGAAGATAGATATAGAGTTTTCAATCTTAGAAGGATAAGGGACGACGAGCAGGATCATACATTTGTATTAGAGAGAGCGTCTTTTGAGTTCGTTTGATTCTGTCTGTGACCGACTGTTTATATATGTATAATGAATATAATAGTTACTTGTTTTAATAATGTATCATTGTATTTTTATCCAGGAGTACATCGTATAGGTCGTTGTGGCCTAAATGATTGTTGTGCTGCAACATATACGTCTTTCTATACATTCTATATGCATATCTTATGATGATGATGTTGATGATGATGAAAATGTGTATGATTTATCATTGTATTTTAATGCAGGGGTATATGACGTAGGTCTGTGTTGCCCAGGTGTGTGTGAGGTAGGTTTAGGTGGGGTTTTTTTTTTTTTCCCGGATTAGTAATGGTTAAGTGTTTGGGTAAGAGATGAAAACCACGAAAGATGTTCTTTGCATAGTTTGTGTGTCTGGCTGGTTGTGTTTTGTGTTTTGTGTAGCATCTTTTGAGTTTTTTTTTTAAATTTTGTCTGTGCCCAACTGTTTATATTTTTTGTATTGCACACGTATGTACCTCTGTATGTATATATATATAAAAAGAATATGGTTGTTGCCCTTAAAATATTTAAAAATTTCTTGTCCTATGCCTCCATCTCGTGGACACATTTAGTATTATAGCTTTGGTAGATATATATATATATATATATATAAAATGAATATAATTGTTACTTGTTTTAATAATGTATCATTGTATTTTTATCCAGGAGTACTTCGTATAGGTCGTTGTGGCCTAAATGATTGTTGTGCTGCAAACATATACGTCTTTCTACACGTTATATATGTATATCTGATGATGATGATGATGAAAATGTGAATGATTTATGATTGTATTTTATGGTAAATGCAAAGGTAAAAGTCGACAACGAACGCTGATGGCATTAAGCCTTAAGTTTTAGGTCCAAATGAAAGTATAGATCTGTAGTTTCTTATATTTGCCCCTGTGAGGGCTAAGTTTAGGTGTAAATTCAGATATAGGGCCATAGTTTCTTATATTTGCCCCTGTGAGGGCTAAGTTTAGGTGTAAATTCAGATATAGGGCCATAGTTTCTAATATTTGCCCCTGTGAGGGCTAAGTTTAGGTGTAAATTCAGATATAGGGCCATAGTTTCTCTTATTTGCCCCTGTGAGGGCTAAGTTTAGGTGTAAATTCAGATATAGGGCCATAGTTTCTTATATTTGCCCCTGTGAGGGCTAAGTTTAGGTGTAAATTCAGATATAGGGCCATAGTTTCTAATATTTGCCCCTGTGAGGGCTAAGTTTAGGTGTAAATTCAGATATAGGGCCATAGTTTCTCTTATTTGCCCCTGTGAGGGCTAAGTTTAGGTGTAAATTCAGATATAGGGCCATAGTTTCTCATACTTGCCCCTGTGAGGGCTAAGTTTAGGTGTAAATTCAGATATAGGGCCATAGTTTCTTATATTTGCCCCTGTGAGGGCTAAGTTTAGGTGCAAATTCAGATATAGGGCCATAGTTTGTTATACTTGCCCCTGTGAGGGCTAAGTTTAGGTGTAAATTCAGATATAGGGCCATAGTTTCTCATATTTGCCCCTGTGAGGGCTAAGTTTAGGTGTAAATTCAGATATAGGGCCATAGTTTCTCATATTTGCCCCTGTTAGGGACTTTACACTCAAGAATCGAAACAGGGTCCAATTCCGGTTGTGCGCAGTCCTTCTACTTCCACTGACCACTTTCAGCTCTGCTTTGGTCCAGCCTGCCACACAGAATTTTTTGCACCGAACTCCTTGGTTTTTATGTCTTACTTTTATACGTTTCACAAAATATAAGGTATAATATCCACTATATTTTATATGTTTATTTTTTTATGGTACATATAATTAAAATACATATATTTTTCTCTCACGTATGTCACCACGGACCATGTCAAGGGTTAAACTGGGTAGGTTTCAGGGGCCTGGGGTTAGTTTGGGTAGGTGTCAGGTTTCCAGGGTTAGATTAGGATTGGAAAGAATCCAAGAGCTGAAGCAGCGTATCGTTGGACACAGGAAGCTGTCATCTTTCAGGTGGCGATAGGTTCGGATGAATGGAGGAAGGTGTGTTGCGTTTAAATGCAGTGTGACCATTATTATGTCCAGATAGACAGAGTCTGGTAAGTATTAGAAGTACAGGTCAGAGGTCACAATCTAATGTTTAAAATGATTTGAATGATCTATAAGCATTTGTGAGATCATTTTATGAAATCATTTCATTAACTCATTCTACGTGCTTATTTTTCACAGATGGAGTGTGTTGTTAGCTATCCAGGTCAAAGGTCACAGTCCGCTTCAATCTAATGTTTAAAATGATTTGAATGATCTATAAGGATTTGTGAGATAATTATATGAAATTATTTCATTAACTCATTCTACGTACTTATTTTTCATCGACGGAGTGTGGTTTTAGATATCAAAGGTCACAGAACACTTCGCTTCCAGCTTCCAGCATCCAGCATAGAGTGAATTTCTGCTAAATGTTTTGAATCCTTAGCACTTTTGAACACATGCTATTTACATTGTCATCCAGTAGAGGGCGAACTATTAGCCCCTGTTTATTTCCTCGAGTAGATATATAGATAGAAGATAGATATAGAGTTTTCAATCTTAGAAGGATAAGGGACGACGAGCAGGATCATACATTTGTATTAGAGAGAGCGTCTTTTGAGTTCGTTTGATTCTGTCTGTGACCGACTGTTTATATATGTATAATGAATATAATAGTTACTTGTTTTAATAATGTATCATTGTATTTTTATCCAGGAGTACATCGTATAGGTCGTTGTGGCCTAAATGATTGTTGTGCTGCAACATATACGTCTTTCTATACATTCTATATGCATATCTTATGATGATGATGTTGATGATGATGAAAATGTGTATGATTTATCATTGTATTTTAATGCAGGGGTATATGACGTAGGTCTGTGTTGCCCAGGTGTGTGTGAGGTAGGTTTAGGTGGGTTTTTTTTTTTTTTCCCGGATTAGTAATGGTTAAGTGTTTGGGTAAGAGATGAAAACCACGAAAGATGTTCTTTGCATAGTTTGTGTGTCTGGCTGGTTGTGTTTTGTGTTTTGTGTAGCATCTTTTGAGTTTTTTTTTTAAATTTTGTCTGTGCCCAACTGTTTATATTTTTTGTATTGCACACGTATGTACCTCTGTATGTATATATATATAAAAAGAATATGGTTGTTGCCCTTAAAATATTTAAAAATTTCTTATCCTATGTCTCCATCTCGTGGACACCTTTAGTATTATAGTATTTGGTAGATATATATATATATATATAATGAATATAATTGTTACTTGTTTTAATAATGTATCATTGTATTTTTATCCAGGAGTATATCGTATAGGTCAGTGTGGCCTAAATGACTGTTGTGCTGCAACAAATAAATAGATAGATTGATAGATAGATAGAAGGAAGGACAGAGTCTGGTAAGTGTTAGGTATTCTGCTCAGAAGTGACAGAAAAGTTTTATTAGATAGATAGATAGATAGATAGATATAGATGATATGTAGATATAGATTTCAATCTTATAACTCTCCAGTTTTAGAAGGTGAACTTTTGAGTTTTGAGGGCTTGGGTTAGAGGGTTTAAGGGTTAGAGGTTATCTTGGGGTTAACTTGCAGCTAGGTATATAGATAAAAACGACTTTCACCCTCATTAGTATCCACCCTCATTAGAATATTGCATCTGATTGGCCAAAGCTTACCTGGGCACATCTGGAGAACCGTAGGCCCGAATTCCATGTAAGTGGTATCATCGGATCCGGGAAGCTGTCATCTTTCAGGTGGCGAAAGGCTCTAATGAAAGTATATAGATAAAAATGAGTTTAATCCTGATTAATTCCACTCTCATTAGCATTATCCATCTGATTGGCCAAAGCTTACTTGGGCGTATCTCGTGAAGCGCAGGTCTAAGGTGCATGTAAGTGGTATCGTTGGACACAGGAAGCTGTCATCTTTCAGGTGGCGATAGGTTCGGATGAATGGAGGAAGGTGTGTTGCGTTTAAATCCAGTGTGACCGTTATTATGTCCAGATAGACAGAGTCTGGTAAGTATTAGAAGTACAGGTCAGAGGTCACAGTCCACTTCAATCTAATGTTTAAAATGATTTGAATGATCTATAAGCATTTGTGAGATCATTTTATGAAATCATTTCATTAACTCATTCTACGTGCTTATTTTTCACAGATGGAGTGTGTTGTTAGCTATCCAGGTCAAAGGTCACAGTCCGCTTCAATCTAATGTTTAAAATGATTTGAATGATCTATAAGGATTTGTGAGATAATTATATGAAATTATTTCATTAACTCATTCTACGTACTTATTTTTCATCGACGGAGTGTGGTTTTAGATATCAAAGGTCACAGAACAGTTCGCTTCCAGCTTCCAGCATAGTGTGAATTTCTGTTAAATGTTTTGAATTCTTAGAACTTTTGAACACATGCTATTTACATTGTCATCCAGTATTATTAGGCCCTGTTTATTTCCTCGAGTAGATATATAGATAGAAGATAGATATAGAGTTTTCAATCTTAGAAGGATAAGGGACGACGAGCAGGATCATACATTTGTATTAGAGAGAGCGTCTTTTGAGTTCGTTTGATTCTGTCTGTGACCGACTGTTTATATATGTATAATGAATATAATAGTTACTTGTTTTAATAATGTATCATTGTATTTTTATCCAGGAGTACATCGTATAGGTCGTTGTGGCCTAAATGATTGTTGTGCTGCAACATATACGTCTTTCTATACATTCTATATGCATATCTTATGATGATGATGTTGATGATGATGAAAATGTGTATGATTTATCATTGTATTTTAATGCAGGGGTATATGACGTAGGTCTGTGTTGCCCAGGTGTGTGTGAGGTAGGTTTAGGTGGGTTTTTTTTTTTTTTCCCGGATTAGTAATGGTTAAGTGTTTGGGTAAGAGATGAAAACCACGAAAGATGTTCTTTGCATAGTTTGTGTGTCTGGCTGGTTGTGTTTTGTGTTTTGTGTAGCATCTTTTGAGTTTTTTTTTTTAAATTTTGTCTGTGCCCAACTGTTTATATTTTTTGTATTGCACACGTATGTACCTCTGTATGTATATATATATAAAAAGAATATGGTTGTTGCCCTTAAAATATTTAAAAATTTCTTGTCCTATGCCTCCATCTCGTGGACACATTTAGTATTATAGCTTTGGTAGATATATATATATATATATATATATATATATATATATATATATATATATATAAAATGAATATAATTGTTACTTGTTTTAATAATGTATCATTGTATTTTTATCCAGGAGTACTTCGTATAGGTCGTTGTGGCCTAAATGATTGTTGTGCTGCAAACATATACGTCTTTCTACACGTTATATATGTATATCTGATGATGATGATGATGAAAATGTGAATGATTTATGATTGTATTTTATGGTAAATGCAAAGGTAAAAGTCGACAACGAACGCTGATGGCATTAAGCCTTAAGTTTTAGGTCCAAATGAAAGTATAGATCTGTAGTTTCTTATATTTGCCCCTGTGAGGGCTAAGTTTAGGTGTAAATTCAGATATAGGGCCATAGTTTCTTATATTTGCCCCTGTGAGGGCTAAGTTTAGGTGTAAATTCAGATATAGGGCCATAGTTTCTAATATTTGCCCCTGTGAGGGCTAAGTTTAGGTGTAAATTCAGATATAGGGCCATAGTTTCTCTTATTTGCCCCTGTGAGGGCTAAGTTTAGGTGTAAATTCAGATATAGGGCCATAGTTTCTCATACTTGCCCCTGTGAGGGCTAAGTTTAGGTGTAAATTCAGATATAGGGCCATAGTTTCTCATACTTGCCCCTGTGAGGGCTAAGTTTAGGTGTAAATTCAGATATAGGGGCATAGTTTCTCTTATTTGCCCCTGTGAGGGCTAAGTTTAGGTGTAAATTCAGATATAGGGCCATAGTTTCTTATACTTGCCCCTGTGAGGGCTAAGTTTAGGTGTAAATTCAGATATAGGGCCATAGTTTCTTATACTTGCCCATGTGAGGGCTAAGTTTAGGTGTAAATTCAGATATAGGGCCATAGTTTCTTATATTTGCCCCTGTGAGGGCTAAGTTTAGGTGCAAATTCAGATATAGGGCCATAGTTTGTTATACTTGCCCCTGTGAGGGCTAAGTTTAGGTGTAAATTCAGATATAGGGCCATAGTTTGTTATACTTGCCCCTGTGAGGGCTAAGTTTAGGTGTAAATTCAGATATAGTGCCATAGTTTCTCATATTTGCCCCTGTGAGGGCTAAGTTTAGGTGTAAATTCAGATATAGGGCCATAGTTTCTCATATTTGCCCCTGTGAGGGCTAAGTTTAGGTGTAAATTCAGATATAGGGCCATAGTTTCTCATATTTGCCCCTGTTAGGGACTTTACACTCAAGAATCGAAACAGGGTCCAATTCCGGTTGTGCGCAGTCCTTCTACTTCCACTGACCACTTTCAGCTCTGCTTTGGTCCAGCCTGCCACACAGAATTTTTTGCACCGAACTCCTTGGTTTTTATGTCTTACTTTTATACGTTTCACAAAATATAAGGTATAATATCCACTATATTTTATGTTTATTTTTTTATGGTACATATAATTAAAATACATATATTTTTCTCTCACGTATGTCACCACGGACCACGTCAAGGGTTAAACTGGGTAGGTTTCAGGGGCCTGGGGTTAGTTTGGGTAGGTGTCAGGTTTCCAGGGTTAGATTAGGATTGGAAAGAATCCAAGAGCTGAAGCAGCGTATCGTTGGACACAGGAAGCTGTCATCTTTCAGGTGGCGATAGGTTCGGATGAATGGAGGAAGGTGTGTTGCGTTTAAATGCAGTGTGACCATTATTATGTCCAGATAGACAGAGTCTGGTAAGTATTATAAGTACAGGTCAGAGGTCACAATCTAATGTTTAAAATGATTTGAATGATCTATAAGCATTTGTGAGATCATTTTATGAAATCATTTCATTAACTCATTCTACGTGCTTATTTTTCACAGATGGAGTGTGTTGTTAGCTATCCAGGTCAAAGGTCACAGTCCGCTTCAATCTAATGTTTAAAATGATTTGAATGATCTATAAGGATTTGTGAGATAATTATATGAAATTATTTCATTAACTCATTCTACGTACTTATTTTTCATCGACGGAGTGTGGTTTTAGATATCAAAGGTCACAGAACACTTCGCTTCCAGCTTCCAGCATCCAGCATAGAGTGAATTTCTGCTAAATGTTTTGAATCCTTAGCACTTTTGAACACATGCTATTTACATTGTCATCCAGTAGAGGGCGAACTATTAGCCCCTGTTTATTTCCTCGAGTAGATATATAGATAGAAGATAGATATAGAGTTTTCAATCTTAGAAGGATAAGGGACGACGAGCAGGATCATACATTTGTATTAGAGAGAGCGTCTTTTGAGTTCGTTTGATTCTGTCTGTGACCGACTGTTTATATATGTATAATGAATATAATTGTTACTTGTTTTAATAATGTATCATTGTATTTTTATCCAGGAGTACTTCGTATAGGTCGTTGTGGCCTAAATGATTGTTGTGCTGCAACATATACGTCTTTCTATATATTCTATATGCATATCTTATGATGATGATGATGAAAATGTGTATGATTTATCATTGTATTTTAATGCAGGGGTATATGACGTAGGTCTGTGTTGCCCAGGTGTGTGTGAGGTAGGTTTAGGTGTTTTTTTTTTTTTTTTCCCGGATTAGTAATGGTTAAGTGTTTGGGTAAGAGATGAAAACCACGAAAGATGTTCTTTGCATAGTTTGTGTGTCTGGCTGGTTGTGTTTTGTGTTTTGTGTAGCATCTTTTGAGTTTTTTTTTTAAATTTTGTCTGTGCCCAACTGTTTATATTTTTTGTATTGCACACGTATGTACCTCTGTATGTATATATATATATAAAAAGAATATGGTTGTTGCCCTTAAAATATTTAAAAATTTCTTGTCCTATGCCTCCATCTCGTGGACACATTTAGTATTATAGCTTTGGTAGATATATATATATATATATATATATATATATATATATATATATATATAAAATGAATATAATTGTTACTTGTTTTAATAATGTATCATTGTATTTTTATCCAGGAGTACTTCGTATAGGTCGTTGTGGCCTAAATGATTGTTGTGCTGCAACATATACGTCTTTCTATACATTCTATATGCATATCTTATGATGATGATGTTGATGATGATGAAAATGTGTATGATTTATCATTGTATTTTAATGCAGGGGTATATGACGTAGGTCTGTGTTGCCCAGGTGTGTGTGAGGTAGGTTTAGGTGGGGTTTTTTTTTTTTTTCCCGGATTAGTAATGGTTAAGTGTTTGGGTAAGAGATGAAAACCACGAAAGATGTTCTTTGCATAGTTTGTGTGTCTGGCTGGTTGTGTTTTGTGTTTTGTGTAGCATCTTTTGAGTTTTTTTTTTAAATTTTGTCTGTGCCCAACTGTTTATATTTTTTGTATTGCACACGTATGTACCTCTGTATGTATATATATATAAAAAGAATATGGTTGTTGCCCTTAAAATATTTAAAAATTTCTTATCCTATGCCTCCATCTCGTGGACACCTTTAGTATTATAGTATTTGGTAGATATATATATATATATATATATATATATATATAATGAATATAATTGTTACTTGTTTTAATAATGTGTCATTGTATTTTTATCCAGGAGTATATCGTATAGGTCAGTGTGGCCTAAATGACTGTTGTGCTGCAACAAATAAATAGATAGATTGATAGATAGATAGAAGGAAGGACAGAGTCTGGTAAGTGTTAGGTATTCTGCTCAGAAGTGACAGAAAAGTTTTATTAGATAGATAGATAGATAGATAGATAGATAGATAGATAGATAGATAGATATAGATGATATGTAGATATAGATTTCAATCTTATAACTCTCCAGTTTTAGAAGGTGAACTTTTGAGTTTTGAGGGCTTGGGTTAGAGGGTTTAAGGGTTAGAGGTTATCTTGGGGTTAACTTGCAGCTAGGTATATAGATAAAAACGACTTTCACCCTCATTAGTATCCACCCTCATTAGAATATTGCATCTGATTGGCCAAAGCTTACCTGGGCACATCTGGAGAACCGTAGGCCCGAATTCCATGTAAGTGGTATCATCGGATCCGGGAAGCTGTCATCTTTCAGGTGGCGAAAGGCTCTAATGAAAGTATATAGATAAAAATGAGTTTAATCCTGATTAATTCCACTCTCATTAGCATTATCCATCTGATTGGCCAAAGCTTACTTGGGCGTATCTCGTGAAGCGCAGGTCTAAGGTGCATGTAAGTGGTATCGTTGGACACAGGAAGCTGTCATCTTTCAGGTGGCGATAGGTTCGGATGAATGGAGGAAGGTGTGTTGCGTTTAAATCCAGTGTGACCGTTATTATGTCCAGATAGACAGAGTCTGGTAAGTATTAGAAGTACAGGTCAGAGGTCACAGTCCACTTCAATCTAATGTTTAAAATGATTTGAATGATCTATAAGCATTTGTGAGATCATTTTATGAAATCATTTCATTAACTCATTCTACGTGCTTATTTTTCACAGATGGAGTGTGTTGTTAGCTATCCAGGTCAAAGGTCACAGTCCGCTTCAATCTAATGTTTAAAATGATTTGAATGATCTATAAGGATTTGTGAGATAATTATATGAAATTATTTCATTAACTCATTCTACGTACTTATTTTTCATCGACGGAGTGTGGTTTTAGATATCAAAGGTCACAGAACAGTTCGCTTCCAGCTTCCAGCATAGTGTGAATTTCTGTTAAATGTTTTGAATTCTTAGAACTTTTGAACACATGCTATTTACATTGTCATCCAGTATTATTAGGCCCTGTTTATTTCCTCGAGTAGATATATAGATAGAAGATAGATATAGAGTTTTCAATCTTAGAAGGATAAGGGACGACGAGCAGGATCATACATTTGTATTAGAGAGAGCGTCTTTTGAGTTCGTTTGATTCTGTCTGTGACCGACTGTTTATATATGTATAATGAATATAATAGTTACTTGTTTTAATAATGTATCATTGTATTTTTATCCAGGAGTACATCGTATAGGTCGTTGTGGCCTAAATGATTGTTGTGCTGCAACATATACGTCTTTCTATACATTCTATATGCATATCTTATGATGATGATGTTGATGATGATGAAAATGTGTATGATTTATCATTGTATTTTAATGCAGGGGTATATGACGTAGGTCTGTGTTGCCCAGGTGTGTGTGAGGTAGGTTTAGGTGGGTTTTTTTTTTTTTTCCCGGATTAGTAATGGTTAAGTGTTTGGGTAAGAGATGAAAACCACGAAAGATGTTCTTTGCATAGTTTGTGTGTCTGGCTGGTTGTGTTTTGTGTTTTGTGTAGCATCTTTTGAGTTTTTTTTTTTAAATTTTGTCTGTGCCCAACTGTTTATATTTTTTGTATTGCACACGTATGTACCTCTGTATGTATATATATATAAAAAGAATATGGTTGTTGCCCTTAAAATATTTAAAAATTTCTTGTCCTATGCCTCCATCTCGTGGACACATTTAGTATTATAGCTTTGGTAGATATATATATATATATATATATATATATATATATATATATATATATATATAAAATGAATATAATTGTTACTTGTTTTAATAATGTATCATTGTATTTTTATCCAGGAGTACTTCGTATAGGTCGTTGTGGCCTAAATGATTGTTGTGCTGCAAACATATACGTCTTTCTACACGTTATATATGTATATCTGATGATGATGATGATGAAAATGTGAATGATTTATGATTGTATTTTATGGTAAATGCAAAGGTAAAAGTCGACAACGAACGCTGATGGCATTAAGCCTTAAGTTTTAGGTCCAAATGAAAGTATAGATCTGTAGTTTCTTATATTTGCCCCTGTGAGGGCTAAGTTTAGGTGTAAATTCAGATATAGGGCCATAGTTTCTTATATTTGCCCCTGTGAGGGCTAAGTTTAGGTGTAAATTCAGATATAGGGCCATAGTTTCTAATATTTGCCCCTGTGAGGGCTAAGTTTAGGTGTAAATTCAGATATAGGGCCATAGTTTCTCTTATTTGCCCCTGTGAGGGCTAAGTTTAGGTGTAAATTCAGATATAGGGCCATAGTTTCTCATACTTGCCCCTGTGAGGGCTAAGTTTAGGTGTAAATTCAGATATAGGGCCATAGTTTCTCATACTTGCCCCTGTGAGGGCTAAGTTTAGGTGTAAATTCAGATATAGGGGCATAGTTTCTCTTATTTGCCCCTGTGAGGGCTAAGTTTAGGTGTAAATTCAGATATAGGGCCATAGTTTCTTATACTTGCCCCTGTGAGAGCTAAGTTTAGGTGTAAATTCAGATATAGGGCCATAGTTTCTTATACTTGCCCATGTGAGGGCTAAGTTTAGGTGTAAATTCAGATATAGGGCCATAGTTTCTTATATTTGCCCCTGTGAGGGCTAAGTTTAGGTGCAAATTCAGATATAGGGCCATAGTTTGTTATACTTGCCCCTGTGAGGGCTAAGTTTAGGTGTAAATTCAGATATAGGGCCATAGTTTGTTATACTTGCCCCTGTGAGGGCTAAGTTTAGGTGTAAATTCAGATATAGTGCCATAGTTTCTCATATTTGCCCCTGTGAGGGCTAAGTTTAGGTGTAAATTCAGATATAGGGCCATAGTTTCTCATATTTGCCCCTGTGAGGGCTAAGTTTAGGTGTAAATTCAGATATAGGGCCATAGTTTCTCATATTTGCCCCTGTTAGGGACTTTACACTCAAGAATCGAAACAGGGTCCAATTCCGGTTGTGCGCAGTCCTTCTACTTCCACTGACCACTTTCAGCTCTGCTTTGGTCCAGCCTGCCACACAGAATTTTTTGCACCGAACTCCTTGGTTTTTATGTCTTACTTTTATACGTTTCACAAAATATAAGGTATAATATCCACTATATTTTATGTTTATTTTTTTATGGTACATATAATTAAAATACATATATTTTTCTCTCACGTATGTCACCACGGACCACGTCAAGGGTTAAACTGGGTAGGTTTCAGGGGCCTGGGGTTAGTTTGGGTAGGTGTCAGGTTTCCAGGGTTAGATTAGGATTGGAAAGAATCCAAGAGCTGAAGCAGCGTATCGTTGGACACAGGAAGCTGTCATCTTTCAGGTGGCGATAGGTTCGGATGAATGGAGGAAGGTGTGTTGCGTTTAAATGCAGTGTGACCATTATTATGTCCAGATAGACAGAGTCTGGTAAGTATTATAAGTACAGGTCAGAGGTCACAATCTAATGTTTAAAATGATTTGAATGATCTATAAGCATTTGTGAGATCATTTTATGAAATCATTTCATTAACTCATTCTACGTGCTTATTTTTCACAGATGGAGTGTGTTGTTAGCTATCCAGGTCAAAGGTCACAGTCCGCTTCAATCTAATGTTTAAAATGATTTGAATGATCTATAAGGATTTGTGAGATAATTATATGAAATTATTTCATTAACTCATTCTACGTACTTATTTTTCATCGACGGAGTGTGGTTTTAGATATCAAAGGTCACAGAACACTTCGCTTCCAGCTTCCAGCATCCAGCATAGAGTGAATTTCTGCTAAATGTTTTGAATCCTTAGCACTTTTGAACACATGCTATTTACATTGTCATCCAGTAGAGGGCGAACTATTAGCCCCTGTTTATTTCCTCGAGTAGATATATAGATAGAAGATAGATATAGAGTTTTCAATCTTAGAAGGATAAGGGACGACGAGCAGGATCATACATTTGTATTAGAGAGAGCGTCTTTTGAGTTCGTTTGATTCTGTCTGTGACCGACTGTTTATATATGTATAATGAATATAATTGTTACTTGTTTTAATAATGTATCATTGTATTTTTATCCAGGAGTACTTCGTATAGGTCGTTGTGGCCTAAATGATTGTTGTGCTGCAACATATACGTCTTTCTATATATTCTATATGCATATCTTATGATGATGATGATGAAAATGTGTATGATTTATCATTGTATTTTAATGCAGGGGTATATGACGTAGGTCTGTGTTGCCCAGGTGTGTGTGAGGTAGGTTTAGGTGTTTTTTTTTTTTTTTTTCCCGGATTAGTAATGGTTAAGTGTTTGGGTAAGAGATGAAAACCACGAAAGATGTTCTTTGCATAGTTTGTGTGTCTGGCTGGTTGTGTTTTGTGTTTTGTGTAGCATCTTTTGAGTTTTTTTTTTAAATTTTGTCTGTGCCCAACTGTTTATATTTTTTGTATTGCACACGTATGTACCTCTGTATGTATATATATATATAAAAAGAATATGGTTGTTGCCCTTAAAATATTTAAAAATTTCTTGTCCTATGCCTCCATCTCGTGGACACATTTAGTATTATAGCTTTGGTAGATATATATATATATATATATATATATATATATATATATATATATATATAAAATGAATATAATTGTTACTTGTTTTAATAATGTATCATTGTATTTTTATCCAGGAGTACTTCGTATAGGTCGTTGTGGCCTAAATGATTGTTGTGCTGCAACATATACGTCTTTCTATACATTCTATATGCATATCTTATGATGATGATGTTGATGATGATGAAAATGTGTATGATTTATCATTGTATTTTAATGCAGGGGTATATGACGTAGGTCTGTGTTGCCCAGGTGTGTGTGAGGTAGGTTTAGGTGGGGTTTTTTTTTTTTTTCCCGGATTAGTAATGGTTAAGTGTTTGGGTAAGAGATGAAAACCACGAAAGATGTTCTTTGCATAGTTTGTGTGTCTGGCTGGTTGTGTTTTGTGTTTTGTGTAGCATCTTTTGAGTTTTTTTTTTAAATTTTGTCTGTGCCCAACTGTTTATATTTTTTGTATTGCACACGTATGTACCTCTGTATGTATATATATATAAAAAGAATATGGTTGTTGCCCTTAAAATATTTAAAAATTTCTTATCCTATGCCTCCATCTCGTGGACACCTTTAGTATTATAGTATTTGGTAGATATATATATATATATATATATATATATATATAATGAATATAATTGTTACTTGTTTTAATAATGTGTCATTGTATTTTTATCCAGGAGTATATCGTATAGGTCAGTGTGGCCTAAATGACTGTTGTGCTGCAACAAATAAATAGATAGATTGATAGATAGATAGAAGGAAGGACAGAGTCTGGTAAGTGTTAGGTATTCTGCTCAGAAGTGACAGAAAAGTTTTATTAGATAGATAGATAGATAGATAGATAGATAGATAGATAGATAGATAGATATAGATGATATGTAGATATAGATTTCAATCTTATAACTCTCCAGTTTTAGAAGGTGAACTTTTGAGTTTTGAGGGCTTGGGTTAGAGGGTTTAAGGGTTAGAGGTTATCTTGGGGTTAACTTGCAGCTAGGTATATAGATAAAAACGACTTTCACCCTCATTAGTATCCACCCTCATTAGAATATTGCATCTGATTGGCCAAAGCTTACCTGGGCACATCTGGAGAACCGTAGGCCCGAATTCCATGTAAGTGGTATCATCGGATCCGGGAAGCTGTCATCTTTCAGGTGGCGAAAGGCTCTAATGAAAGTATATAGATAAAAATGAGTTTAATCCTGATTAATTCCACTCTCATTAGCATTATCCATCTGATTGGCCAAAGCTTACTTGGGCGTATCTCGTGAAGCGCAGGTCTAAGGTGCATGTAAGTGGTATCGTTGGACACAGGAAGCTGTCATCTTTCAGGTGGCGATAGGTTCGGATGAATGGAGGAAGGTGTGTTGCGTTTAAATCCAGTGTGACCGTTATTATGTCCAGATAGACAGAGTCTGGTAAGTATTAGAAGTACAGGTCAGAGGTCACAGTCCACTTCAATCTAATGTTTAAAATGATTTGAATGATCTATAAGCATTTGTGAGATCATTTTATGAAATCATTTCATTAACTCATTCTACGTGCTTATTTTTCACAGATGGAGTGTGTTGTTAGCTATCCAGGTCAAAGGTCACAGTCCGCTTCAATCTAATGTTTAAAATGATTTGAATGATCTATAAGGATTTGTGAGATAATTATATGAAATTATTTCATTAACTCATTCTACGTACTTATTTTTCATCGACGGAGTGTGGTTTTAGATATCAAAGGTCACAGAACAGTTCGCTTCCAGCTTCCAGCATAGTGTGAATTTCTGTTAAATGTTTTGAATTCTTAGAACTTTTGAACACATGCTATTTACATTGTCATCCAGTATTATTAGGCCCTGTTTATTTCCTCGAGTAGATATATAGATAGAAGATAGATATAGAGTTTTCAATCTTAGAAGGATAAGGGACGACGAGCAGGATCATACATTTGTATTAGAGAGAGCGTCTTTTGAGTTCGTTTGATTCTGTCTGTGACCGACTGTTTATATATGTATAATGAATATAATAGTTACTTGTTTTAATAATGTATCATTGTATTTTTATCCAGGAGTACATCGTATAGGTCGTTGTGGCCTAAATGATTGTTGTGCTGCAACATATACGTCTTTCTATACATTCTATATGCATATCTTATGATGATGATGTTGATGATGATGAAAATGTGTATGATTTATCATTGTATTTTAATGCAGGGGTATATGACGTAGGTCTGTGTTGCCCAGGTGTGTGTGAGGTAGGTTTAGGTGGGTTTTTTTTTTTTTTCCCGGATTAGTAATGGTTAAGTGTTTGGGTAAGAGATGAAAACCACGAAAGATGTTCTTTGCATAGTTTGTGTGTCTGGCTGGTTGTGTTTTGTGTTTTGTGTAGCATCTTTTGAGTTTTTTTTTTAAATTTTGTCTGTGCCCAACTGTTTATATTTTTTGTATTGCACACGTATGTACCTCTGTATGTATATATATATAAAAAGAATATGGTTGTTGCCCTTAAAATATTTAAAAATTTCTTGTCCTATGCCTCCATCTCGTGGACACATTTAGTATTATAGCTTTGGTAGATATATATATATATATAAAATGAATATAATTGTTACTTGTTTTAATAATGTATCATTGTATTTTTATCCAGGAGTACTTCGTATAGGTCGTTGTGGCCTAAATGATTGTTGTGCTGCAAACATATACGTCTTTCTACACGTTATATATGTATATCTGATGATGATGATGATGAAAATGTGAATGATTTATGATTGTATTTTATGGTAAATGCAAAGGTAAAAGTCGACAACGAACGCTGATGGCATTAAGCCTTAAGTTTTAGGTCCAAATGAAAGTATAGATCTGTAGTTTCTTATATTTGCCCCTGTGAGGGCTAAGTTTAGGTGTAAATTCAGATATAGGGCCATAGTTTCTTATATTTGCCCCTGTGAGGGCTAAGTTTAGGTGTAAATTCAGATATAGGGCCATAGTTTCTAATATTTGCCCCTGTGAGGGCTAAGTTTAGGTGTAAATTCAGATATAGGGCCATAGTTTCTCTTATTTGCCCCTGTGAGGGCTAAGTTTAGGTGTAAATTCAGATATAGGGCCATAGTTTCTTATATTTGCCCCTGTGAGGGCTAAGTTTAGGTGTAAATTCAGATATAGGGCCATAGTTTCTAATATTTGCCCCTGTGAGGGCTAAGTTTAGGTGTAAATTCAGATATAGGGCCATAGTTTCTCTTATTTGCCCCTGTGAGGGCTAAGTTTAGGTGTAAATTCAGATATAGGGCCATAGTTTCTCATACTTGCCCCTGTGAGGGCTAAGTTTAGGTGTAAATTCAGATATAGGGCCATAGTTTCTCATACTTGCCCCTGTGAGGGCTAAGTTTAGGTGTAAATTCAGATATAGGGCCATAGTTTCTCTTATTTGCCCCTGTGAGGGCTAAGTTTAGGTGTAAATTCAGATATAGGGCCATAGTTTCTTATACTTGCCCCTGTGAGGGCTAAGTTTAGGTGTAAATTCAGATATAGGGCCATAGTTTCTTATACTTGCCCATGTGAGGGCTAAGTTTAGGTGTAAATTCAGATATAGGGCCATAGTTTCTTATATTTGCCCCTGTGAGGGCTAAGTTTAGGTGCAAATTCAGATATAGGGCCATAGTTTGTTATACTTGCCCCTGTGAGGGCTAAGTTTAGGTGTAAATTCAGATATAGGGCCATAGTTTGTTATACTTGCCCCTGTGAGGGCTAAGTTTAGGTGTAAATTCAGATATAGGGCCATAGTTTCTCATATTTGCCCCTGTGAGGGCTAAGTTTAGGTGTAAATTCAGATATAGGGCCATAGTTTCTCATATTTGCCCCTGTTAGGGACTTTACACTCAAGAATCGAAACAGGGTCCAATTCCGGTTGTGCGCAGTCCTTCTACTTCCACTGACCACTTTCAGCTCTGCTTTGGTCCAGCCTGCCACACAGAATTTTTTGCACCGAACTCCTTGGTTTTTATGTCTTACTTTTATACGTTTCACAAAATATAAGGTATAATATCCACTATATTTTATGTTTATTTTTTTATGGTACATATAATTAAAATACATATATTTTTCTCTCACGTATGTCACCACGGACCACGTCAAGGGTTAAACTGGGTAGGTTTCAGGGGCCTGGGGTTAGTTTGGGTAGGTGTCAGGTTTCCAGGGTTAGATTAGGATTGGAAAGAATCCAAGAGCTGAAGCAGCGTATCGTTGGACACAGGAAGCTGTCATCTTTCAGGTGGCGATAGGTTCGGATGAATGGAGGAAGGTGTGTTGCGTTTAAATGCAGTGTGACCATTATTATGTCCAGATAGACAGAGTCTGGTAAGTATTATAAGTACAGGTCAGAGGTCACAATCTAATGTTTAAAATGATTTGAATGATCTATAAGCATTTGTGAGATCATTTTATGAAATCATTTCATTAACTCATTCTACGTGCTTATTTTTCACAGATGGAGTGTGTTGTTAGCTATCCAGGTCAAAGGTCACAGTCCGCTTCAATCTAATGTTTAAAATGATTTGAATGATCTATAAGGATTTGTGAGATAATTATATGAAATTATTTCATTAACTCATTCTACGTACTTATTTTTCATCGACGGAGTGTGGTTTTAGATATCAAAGGTCACAGAACACTTCGCTTCCAGCTTCCAGCATCCAGCATAGAGTGAATTTCTGCTAAATGTTTTGAATCCTTAGCACTTTTGAACACATGCTATTTACATTGTCATCCAGTAGAGGGCGAACTATTAGCCCCTGTTTATTTCCTCGAGTAGATATATAGATAGAAGATAGATATAGAGTTTTCAATCTTAGAAGGATAAGGGACGACGAGCAGGATCATACATTTGTATTAGAGAGAGCGTCTTTTGAGTTCGTTTGATTCTGTCTGTGACCGACTGTTTATATATGTATAATGAATATAATTGTTACTTGTTTTAATAATGTATCATTGTATTTTTATCCAGGAGTACTTCGTATAGGTCGTTGTGGCCTAAATGATTGTTGTGCTGCAACATATACGTCTTTCTATATATTCTATATGCATATCTTATGATGATGATGATGAAAATGTGTATGATTTATCATTGTATTTTAATGCAGGGGTATATGACGTAGGTCTGTGTTGCCCAGGTGTGTGTGAGGTAGGTTTAGGTGTTTTTTTTTTTTTTTTCCCGGATTAGTAATGGTTAAGTGTTTGGGTAAGAGATGAAAACCACGAAAGATGTTCTTTGCATAGTTTGTGTGTCTGGCTGGTTGTGTTTTGTGTTTTGTGTAGCATCTTTTGAGTTTTTTTTTTAAATTTTGTCTGTGCCCAACTGTTTATATTTTTTGTATTGCACACGTATGTACCTCTGTATGTATATATATATATAAAAAGAATATGGTTGTTGCCCTTAAAATATTTAAAAATTTCTTGTCCTATGCCTCCATCTCGTGGACACATTTAGTATTATAGCTTTGGTAGATATATATATATATATATATATATATATATATATATATATATATATATATATATATATAAAATGAATATAATTGTTACTTGTTTTAATAATGTATCATTGTATTTTTATCCAGGAGTACTTCGTATAGGTCGTTGTGGCCTAAATGATTGTTGTGCTGCAACATATACGTCTTTCTATACATTCTATATGCATATCTTATGATGATGATGTTGATGATGATGAAAATGTGTATGATTTATCATTGTATTTTAATGCAGGGGTATATGACGTAGGTCTGTGTTGCCCAGGTGTGTGTGAGGTAGGTTTAGGTGGGTTTTTTTTTTTTTTTCCCGGATTAGTAATGGTTAAGTGTTTGGGTAAGAGATGAAAACCACGAAAGATGTTCTTTGCATAGTTTGTGTGTCTGGCTGGTTGTGTTTTGTGTTTTGTGTAGCATCTTTTGAGTTTTTTTTTTAAATTTTGTCTGTGCCCAACTGTTTATATTTTTTGTATTGCACACGTATGTACCTCTGTATGTATATATATATAAAAAGAATATGGTTGTTGCCCTTAAAATATTTAAAAATTTCTTATCCTATGCCTCCATCTCGTGGACACCTTTAGTATTATAGTATTTGGTAGATATATATATATATATATATATATATATAATGAATATAATTGTTACTTGTTTTAATAATGTGTCATTGTATTTTTATCCAGGAGTATATCGTATAGGTCAGTGTGGCCTAAATGACTGTTGTGCTGCAACAAATAAATAGATAGATTGATAGATAGATAGAAGGAAGGACAGAGTCTGGTAAGTGTTAGGTATTCTGCTCAGAAGTGACAGAAAAGTTTTATTAGATAGATAGATAGATAGATAGATAGATAGATAGATAGATAGATAGATAGATAGATAGATATAGATGATATGTAGATATAGATTTCAATCTTATAACTCTCCAGTTTTAGAAGGTGAACTTTTGAGTTTTGAGGGCTTGGGTTAGAGGGTTTAAGGGTTAGAGGTTATCTTGGGGTTAACTTGCAGCTAGGTATATAGATAAAAACGACTTTCACCCTCATTAGTATCCACCCTCATTAGAATATTGCATCTGATTGGCCAAAGCTTACCTGGGCACATCTGGAGAACCGTAGGCCCGAATTCCATGTAAGTGGTATCATCGGATCCGGGAAGCTGTCATCTTTCAGGTGGCGAAAGGCTCTAATGAAAGTATATAGATAAAAATGAGTTTAATCCTGATTAATTCCACTCTCATTAGCATTATCCATCTGATTGGCCAAAGCTTACTTGGGCGTATCTCGTGAAGCGCAGGTCTAAGGTGCATGTAAGTGGTATCGTTGGACACAGGAAGCTGTCATCTTTCAGGTGGCGATAGGTTCGGATGAATGGAGGAAGGTGTGTTGCGTTTAAATCCAGTGTGACCGTTATTATGTCCAGATAGACAGAGTCTGGTAAGTATTAGAAGTACAGGTCAGAGGTCACAGTCCACTTCAATCTAATGTTTAAAATGATTTGAATGATCTATAAGCATTTGTGAGATCATTTTATGAAATCATTTCATTAACTCATTCTACGTGCTTATTTTTCACAGATGGAGTGTGTTGTTAGCTATCCAGGTCAAAGGTCACAGTCCGCTTCAATCTAATGTTTAAAATGATTTGAATGATCTATAAGGATTTGTGAGATAATTATATGAAATTATTTCATTAACTCATTCTACGTACTTATTTTTCATCGACGGAGTGTGGTTTTAGATATCAAAGGTCACAGAACAGTTCGCTTCCAGCTTCCAGCATAGTGTGAATTTCTGTTAAATGTTTTGAATTCTTAGAACTTTTGAACACATGCTATTTACATTGTCATCCAGTATTATTAGGCCCTGTTTATTTCCTCGAGTAGATATATAGATAGAAGATAGATATAGAGTTTTCAATCTTAGAAGGATAAGGGACGACGAGCAGGATCATACATTTGTATTAGAGAGAGCGTCTTTTGAGTTCGTTTGATTCTGTCTGTGACCGACTGTTTATATATGTATAATGAATATAATAGTTACTTGTTTTAATAATGTATCATTGTATTTTTATCCAGGAGTACATCGTATAGGTCGTTGTGGCCTAAATGATTGTTGTGCTGCAACATATACGTCTTTCTATACATTCTATATGCATATCTTATGATGATGATGTTGATGATGATGAAAATGTGTATGATTTATCATTGTATTTTAATGCAGGGGTATATGACGTAGGTCTGTGTTGCCCAGGTGTGTGTGAGGTAGGTTTAGGTGGGGTTTTTTTTTTTTTCCCGGATTAGTAATGGTTAAGTGTTTGGGTAAGAGATGAAAACCACGAAAGATGTTCTTTGCATAGTTTGTGTGTCTGGCTGGTTGTGTTTTGTGTTTTGTGTAGCATCTTTTGAGTTTTTTTTTTAAATTTTGTCTGTGCCCAACTGTTTATATTTTTTGTATTGCACACGTATGTACCTCTGTATGTATATATATATAAAAAGAATATGGTTGTTGCCCTTAAAATATTTAAAAATTTCTTGTCCTATGCCTCCATCTCGTGGACACATTTAGTATTATAGCTTTGGTAGATATATATATATATATATATATATAAAATGAATATAATTGTTACTTGTTTTAATAATGTATCATTGTATTTTTATCCAGGAGTACTTCGTATAGGTCGTTGTGGCCTAAATGATTGTTGTGCTGCAAACATATACGTCTTTCTACACGTTATATATGTATATCTGATGATGATGATGATGAAAATGTGAATGATTTATGATTGTATTTTATGGTAAATGCAAAGGTAAAAGTCGACGACGAACGCTGATGGCATTAAGCCTTAAGTTTTAGGTCCAAATGAAAGTATAGATCTGTAGTTTCTTATATTTGCCCCTGTGAGGGCTAAGTTTAGGTGTAAATTCAGATATAGGGCCATAGTTTCTCTTATTTGCCCCTGTGAGGGCTAAGATTAGGTGTAAATTCAGATATAGGGCCATAGTTTCTCATATTTGCCCCTGTGAGGGCTAAGTTTAGGTGTAAATTCAGATATAGGGCCATAGTTTCTCTTATTTGCCCCTGTGAGGGCTAAGTTTAGGTGTAAATTCAGATATAGGGCCATAGTTTCTTATACTTGCCCCTGTGAGGGCTAAGTTTAGTTGTAAATTCAGATATAGGGCCATAGTTTCTTATACTTGCCCCTGTGAGGGCTAAGTTTAGGTGTAAATTCAGATATAGGGCCATAGTTTCTTATATTTGCCCCTGTGAGGGCTAAGTTTAGGTGTAAATTCAGATATAGGGCCATAGTTTCTTATACTTGCCCCTGTGAGGGCTAAGTTTAGGTGTAAATTCAGATATAGGGCCATAGTTTCTCATACTTGCCCCTGTGAGGGCTAAGTTTAGGTGTAAATTCAGATATAGGGCCATAGTTTCTCTTATTTGCCCCTGTGAGGGCTAAGTTTAGGTGTAAATTCAGATATAGGGCCATAGTTTCTTATACTTGCCCCTGTGAGGGCTAAGTTTAGGTGTAAATTCAGATATAGGGCCATAGTTTCTTATACTTGCCCCTGTGAGGGCTAAGTTTAGGTGTAAATTCAGATATAGGGCCATAGTTTCTTATACTTGCCCCTGTGAGGGCTAAGTTTAGGTGTAAATTCAGATATAGGGCCATAGTTTCTTATATTTGCCCCTGTGAGGGCTAAGTTTAGGTGCAAATTCAGATATAGGGCCATAGTTTCTTATACTTGCCCCTGTGAGGGCTAAGTTTAGGTGTAAATTCAGATATAGGGCCATAGTTTCTTATACTTGCCCCTGTGAAGGCTAAGTTTAGGTGCAAATTCAGATATAGGGCCATAGTTTGTTATACTTGCCCCTGTGAGGGCTAAGTTTAGGTGTAAATTCAGATATAGGGCCATAGTTTGTTATACTTGCCCCTGTGAGGGCTAAGTTTAGGTGTAAATTCAGATATAGGGCCATAGTTTCTCATATTTGCCCCTGTTAGGGACTTTACACTCAAGAATCGAAACAGGGTCCAATTCCGGTTGTGCGCAGTCCTTCTACTTCCACTGACCACTTTCAGCTCTGCTTTGGTCCAGCCTGCCACACAGAATTTTTTGCACCGAACTCCTTGGTTTTTATGTCTTACTTTTATACGTTTCACAAAATATAAGGTATAATATCCACTATATTTTATGTTTATTTTTTTATGGTACATATAATTAAAATACATATATTTTTCTCTCACGTATGTCACCACGGACCACGTCAAGGGTTAAACTGGGTAGGTTTCAGGGGCCTGGGGTTAGTTTGGGTAGGTGTCAGGTTTCCAGGGTTAGATTAGGATTGGAAAGAATCCAAGAGCTGAAGCAGCGTATCGTTGGACACAGGAAGCTGTCATCTTTCAGGTGGCGATAGGTTCGGATGAATGGAGGAAGGTGTGTTGCGTTTAAATGCAGTGTGACCATTATTATGTCCAGATAGACAGAGTCTGGTAAGTATTAGAAGTACAGGTCAGAGGTCACAATCTAATGTTTAAAATGATTTGAATGATCTATAAGCATTTGTGAGATCATTTTATGAAATCATTTCATTAACTCATTCTACGTGCTTATTTTTCACAGATGGAGTGTGTTGTTAGCTATCCAGGTCAAAGGTCACAGTCCGCTTCAATCTAATGTTTAAAATGATTTGAATGATCTATAAGGATTTGTGAGATAATTATATGAAATTATTTCATTAACTCATTCTACGTACTTATTTTTCATCGACGGAGTGTGGTTTTAGATATCAAAGGTCACAGAACAGTTCGCTTCCAGCTTCCAGCATAGTGTGAATTTCTGTTAAATGTTTTGAATTCTTAGAACTTTTGAACACATGCTATTTACATTGTCATCCAGTATTATTAGGCCCTGTTTATTTCCTCGAGTAGATATATAGATAGAAGATAGATATAGAGTTTTCAATCTTAGAAGGATAAGGGACGACGAGCAGGATCATACATTTGTATTAGAGAGAGCGTCTTTTGAGTTCGTTTGATTCTGTCTGTGACCGACTGTTTATATATGTATAATGAATATAATAGTTACTTGTTTTAATAATGTATCATTGTATTTTTATCCAGGAGTACATCGTATAGGTCGTTGTGGCCTAAATGATTGTTGTGCTGCAACATATACGTCTTTCTATACATTCTATATGCATATCTTATGATGATGATGTTGATGATGATGAAAATGTGTATGATTTATCATTGTATTTTAATGCAGGGGTATATGACGTAGGTCTGTGTTGCCCAGGTGTGTGTGAGGTAGGTTTAGGTGGGTTTTTTTTTTTTTTCCCGGATTAGTAATGGTTAAGTGTTTGGGTAAGAGATGAAAACCACGAAAGATGTTCTTTGCATAGTTTGTGTGTCTGGCTGGTTGTGTTTTGTGTTTTGTGTAGCATCTTTTGAGTTTTTTTTTTAAATTTTGTCTGTGCCCAACTGTTTATATTTTTTGTATTGCACACGTATGTACCTCTGTATGTATATATATATAAAAAGAATATGGTTGTTGCCCTTAAAATATTTAAAAATTTCTTGTCCTATGCCTCCATCTCGTGGACACATTTAGTATTATAGCTTTGGTAGATATATATATATATATATATATATAAAATGAATATAATTGTTACTTGTTTTAATAATGTATCATTGTATTTTTATCCAGGAGTACTTCGTATAGGTCGTTGTGGCCTAAATGATTGTTGTGCTGCAAACATATACGTCTTTCTACACGTTATATATGTATATCTGATGATGATGATGATGAAAATGTGAATGATTTATGATTGTATTTTATGGTAAATGCAAAGGTAAAAGTCGACAACGAACGCTGATGGCATTAAGCCTTAAGTTTTAGGTCCAAATGAAAGTATAGATCTGTAGTTTCTTATATTTGCCCCTGTGAGGGCTAAGTTTAGGTGTAAATTCAGATATAGGGCCATAGTTTCTTATATTTGCCCCTGTGAGGGCTAAGTTTAGGTGTAAATTCAGATATAGGGCCATAGTTTCTAATATTTGCCCCTGTGAGGGCTAAGTTTAGGTGTAAATTCAGATATAGGGCCATAGTTTCTCTTATTTGCCCCTGTGAGGGCTAAGTTTAGGTGTAAATTCAGATATAGGGCCATAGTTTCTTATATTTGCCCCTGTGAGGGCTAAGTTTAGGTGTAAATTCAGATATAGGGCCATAGTTTCTAATATTTGCCCCTGTGAGGGCTAAGTTTAGGTGTAAATTCAGATATAGGGCCATAGTTTCTCTTATTTGCCCCTGTGAGGGCTTAAGTTTAGGTGTAAATTCAGATATAGGGCCATAGTTTCTCATACTTGCCCCTGTGAGGGCTAAGTTTAGGTGTAAATTCAGATATAGGGCCATAGTTTCTCATACTTGCCCCTGTGAGGGCTAAGTTTAGGTGTAAATTCAGATATAGGGCCATAGTTTCTCTTATTTGCCCCTGTGAGGGCTAAGTTTAGGTGTAAATTCAGATATAGGGCCATAGTTTCTTATACTTGCCCCTGTGAGGGCTAAGTTTAGGTGTAAATTCAGATATAGGGCCATAGTTTCTTATACTTGCCATGTGAGGGCTAAGTTTAGGTGTAAATTCAGATATAGGGCCATAGTTTCTTATATTTGCCCCTGTGAGGGCTAAGTTTAGGTGCAAATTCAGATATAGGGTTAGGGTTAGGGTTAGGGTTAGGTATATAGATAAAAACGACTTTCACCCTCATTAGTATCCACCCTCATTAGAATATTGCATCTGATTGGCCAAAGCTTACCTGGGCACATCTGGAGAACCGTAGGCCCGAATTCCATGTAAGTGGTATCATCGGATCCGGGAAGCTGTCATCTTTCAGGTGGCGAAAGGCTCTAATGAAAGTATATAGATAAAAATGAGTTTAATCCTGATTAATTCCACTCTCATTAGCATTATCCATCTGATTGGCCAAAGCTTACTTGGGCGTATCTCGTGAAGCGCAGGTCTAAGGTGCATGTAAGTGGTATCGTTGGACACAGGAAGCTGTCATCTTTCAGGTGGCGATAGGTTCGGATGAATGGAGGAAGGTGTGTTGCGTTTAAATCCAGTGTGACCGTTATTATGTCCAGATAGACAGAGTCTGGTAAGTATTAGAAGTACAGGTCAGAGGTCACAGTCCACTTCAATCTAATGTTTAAAATGATTTGAATGATCTATAAGCATTTGTGAGATCATTTTATGAAATCATTTCATTAACTCATTCTACGTGCTTATTTTCACAGATGGAGTGTGTTGTTAGCTATCCAGGTCAAAGGTCACAGTCCGCTTCAATCTAATGTTTAAAATGATTTGAATGATCTATAAGGATTTGTGAGATAATTATATGAAATTATTTCATTAACTCATTCTACGTACTTATTTTTCATAGACGGAGTGTGGTTTTAGATATCAAAGGTCACAGAACAGTTCGCTTCCAGCTTCCAGCATAGTGTGAATTTCTGTTAAATGTTTTGAATTCTTAGAACTTTTGAACACATGCTATTTACATTGTCATCCAGTATTATTAGGCCCTGTTTATTTCCTCGAGTAGATATATAGATAGAAGATAGATATAGAGTTTTCAATCTTAGAAGGATAAGGGACGACGAGCAGGATCATACATTTGTATTAGAGAGAGCGTCTTTTGAGTTCGTTTGATTCTGTCTGTGACCGACTGTTTATATATGTATAATGAATATAATAGTTACTTGTTTTAATATGTATCATTGTATTTTTATCCAGGAGTACATCGTATAGGTCGTTGTGGCCTAAATGATTGTTGTGCTGCAACATATACGTCTTTCTATACATTCTATATGCATATCTTATGATGATGATGTTGATGATGATGAAAATGTGTATGATTTATCATTGTATTTTAATGCAGGGGTATATGACGTAGGTCTGTGTTGCCCAGGTGTGTGTGAGGTAGGTTTAGGTGGGTTTTTTTTTTTTTTCCCGGATTAGTAATGGTTAAGTGTTTGGGTAAGAGATGAAAACCACGAAAGATGTTCTTTGCATAGTTTGTGTGTCTGGCTGGTTGTGTTTTTGTGTTTTGTGTAGCATCTTTTGAGTTTTTTTTTTAAATTTTGTCTGTGCCCAACTGTTTATATTTTTTGTATTGCACACGTATGTACCTCTGTATGTATATATATATAAAAAGAATATGGTTGTTGCCCTTAAAATATTTAAAAATTTCTTGTCCTATGCCTCCATCTCGTGGACACATTTAGTATTATAGCTTTGGTAGATATATATATATATAAAATGAATATAATTGTTACTTGTTTTAATAATGTATCATTGTATTTTATCCAGGAGTACTTCGTATAGGTCGTTGTGGCCTAAATGATTGTTGTGCTGCAAACATATACGTCTTTCTACACGTTATATATGTATATCTGATGATGATGATGATGAAAATGTGAATGATTTATGATGGTATTTTATGGTAAATGCAAAGGTAAAAGTCGACGACGAACGCTGATGGCATTAAGCCTTAAGTTTTAGGTCCAAATGAAAGTATAGATCTGTAGTTTCTTATATTTGCCCCTGTGAGGGCTAAGTTTAGGTGTAAATTCAGATATAGGGCCATAGTTTCTTATATTTGCCCCTGTGAGGGCTAAGTTTAGGTGTAAATTCAGATATAGGGCCATAGTTTCTTATATTTGCCCCTGTGAGGGCTAAGTTTAGGTGTAAATTCAGATATAGGGCCATAGTTTCTAATATTTGCCCCTGTGAGGGCTAAGTTTAGGTGTAAATTCAGATATAGGGCCATAGTTTCTCTTATTTGCCCCTGTGAGGGCTAAGTTTAGGTGTAAATTCAGATATAGGGCCATAGTTTCTTATATTTGCCCCTGTGAGGGCTAAGTTTAGGTGTAAATTCAGATATAGGGCCATAGTTTCTCTTATTTGCCCCTGTGAGGGCTAAGTTTAGGGTTAGGGTTAGGGTTAGGGTTAGGGTTAGGGTTAGGGTTAGGGTTAGGTATATAGATAAAAACGACTTTCACCCTCATTAGTATCCACCCTCATTAGAATATTGCATCTGATTGGCCAAAGCTTACCTGGGCACATCTGGAGAACCGTAGGCCCGAATTCCATGTAAGTGGTATCATCGGATCCGGGAAGCTGTCATCTTTCAGGTGGCGAAAGGCTCTAATGAAAGTATATAGATAAAAATGAGTTTAATCCTGATTAATTCCACTCTCATTAGCATTATCCATCTGATTGGCCAAAGCTTACTTGGGCGTATCTCGTGAAGCGCAGGTCTAAGGTGCATGTAAGTGGTATCGTTGGACACAGGAAGCTGTCATCTTTCAGGTGGCGATAGGTTCGGATGAATGGAGGAAGGTGTGTTGCGTTTAAATCCAGTGTGACCGTTATTATGTCCAGATAGACAGAGTCTGGTAAGTATTAGAAGTACAGGTCAGAGGTCACAGTCCACTTCAATCTAATGTTTAAAATGATTTGAATGATCTATAAGCATTTGTGAGATCATTTTATGAAATCATTTCATTAACTCATTCTACGTGCTTATTTTTCACAGATGGAGTGTGTTGTTAGCTATCCAGGTCAAAGGTCACAGTCCGCTTCAATCTAATGTTTAAAATGATTTGAATGATCTATAAGGATTTGTGAGATAATTATATGAAATTATTTCATTAACTCATTCTACGTACTTATTTTTCATCGACGGAGTGTGGTTTTAGATATCAAAGGTCACAGAACAGTTCGCTTCCAGCTTCCAGCATAGTGTGAATTTCTGTTAAATGTTTTGAATTCTTAGAACTTTTGAACACATGCTATTTACATTGTCATCCAGTATTATTAGGCCCTGTTTATTTCCTCGAGTAGATATATAGATAGAAGATAGATATAGAGTTTTCAATCTTAGAAGGATAAGGGACGACGAGCAGGATCATACATTTGTATTAGAGAGAGCGTCTTTTGAGTTCGTTTGATTCTGTCTGTGACCGACTGTTTATATATGTATAATGAATATAATAGTTACTTGTTTTAATAATGTATCATTGTATTTTTATCCAGGAGTACATCGTATAGGTCGTTGTGGCCTAAATGATTGTTGTGCTGCAACATATACGTCTTTCTATACATTCTATATGCATATCTTATGATGATGATGTTGATGATGATGAAAATGTGTATGATTTATCATTGTATTTTAATGCAGGGGTATATGACGTAGGTCTGTGTTGCCCAGGTGTGTGTGAGGTAGGTTTAGGTGGGTTTTTTTTTTTTTTTTCCCGGATTAGTAATGGTTAAGTGTTTGGGTAAGAGATGAAAACCACGAAAGATGTTCTTTGCATAGTTTGTGTGTCTGGCTGGTTGTGTTTTGTGTTTTGTGTAGCATCTTTTGAGTTTATTTTTTAAATTTTGTCTGTGCCCAACTGTTTATATTTTTTGTATTGCACACGTATGTACCTCTGTATGTATATATATATAAAAAGAATATGGTTGTTGCCCTTAAAATATTTAAAAATTTCTTGTCCTATGCCTCCATCTCGTGGACACATTTAGTATTATAGCTTTGGTAGATATATATATATATATATATATATATATATAAAATGAATATAATTGTTACTTGTTTTAATAATGTATCATTGTATTTTTATCCAGGAGTACTTCGTATAGGTCGTTGTGGCCTAAATGATTGTTGTGCTGCAAACATATACGTCTTTCTACACGTTATATATGTATATCTGATGATGATGATGATGAAAATGTGAATGATTTATGATTGTATTTTATGGTAAATGCAAAGGTAAAAGTCGACAACGAACGCTGATGGCATTAAGCCTTAAGTTTTAGGTCCAAATGAAAGTATAGATCTGTAGTTTCTTATATTTGCCCCTGTGAGGGCTAAGTTTAGGTGTAAATTCAGATATAGGGCCATAGTTTCTTATATTTGCCCCTGTGAGGGCTAAGTTTAGGTGTAAATTCAGATATAGGGCCATAGTTTCTAATATTTGCCCCTGTGAGGGCTAAGTTTAGGTGTAAATTCAGATAAAGGGCCATAGTTTCTCTTATTTGCCCCTGTGAGGGCTAAGTTTAGGTGTAAATTCAGATATAGGGCCATAGTTTCTAATATTTGCCCCTGTGAGGGCTAAGTTTAGGTTAGGGTTAGGGTTAGGGTTAGGTATATAGATAAAAACGACTTTCACCCTCATTAGTATCCACCCTCATTAGAATATTGCATCTGATTGGCCAAAGCTTACCTGGGCACATCTGGAGAACCGTAGGCCCGAATTCCATGTAAGTGGTATCATCGGATCCGGGAAGCTGTCATCTTTCAGGTGGCGAAAGGCTCTAATGAAAGTATATAGATAAAAATGAGTTTAATCCTGATTAATTCCACTCTCATTAGCATTATCCATCTGATTGGCCAAAGCTTACTTGGGCGTATCTCGTGAAGCGCAGGTCTAAGGTGCATGTAAGTGGTATCGTTGGACACAGGAAGCTGTCATCTTTCAGGTGGCGATAGGTTCGGATGAATGGAGGAAGGTGTGTTGCGTTTAAATCCAGTGTGACCGTTATTATGTCCAGATAGACAGAGTCTGGTAAGTATTAGAAGTACAGGTCAGAGGTCACAGTCCACTTCAATCTAATGTTTAAAATGATTTGAATGATCTATAAGCATTTGTGAGATCATTTTATGAAATCATTTCATTAACTCATTCTAGGTGCTTATTTTTCACAGATGGAGTGTGTTGTTAGCTATCCAGGTCAAAGGTCACAGTCCGCTTCAATCTAATGTTTAAAATGATTTGAATGATCTATAAGGATTTGTGAGATAATTATATGAAATTATTTCATTAACTCATTCTACGTACTTATTTTTCATAGACGGAGTGTGGTTTTAGATATCAAAGGTCACAGAACAGTTCGCTTCCAGCTTCCAGCATAGTGTGAATTTCTGTTAAATGTTTTGAATTCTTAGAACTTTTGAACACATGCTATTTACATTGTCATCCAGTATTATTAGGCCCTGTTTATTTCCTCGAGTAGATATATAGATAGAAGATAGATATAGAGTTTTCAATCTTAGAAGGATAAGGGACGACGAGCAGGATCATACATTTGTATTAGAGAGAGCGTCTTTTGAGTTCGTTTGATTCTGTCTGTGACCGACTGTTTATATATGTATAATGAATATAATAGTTACTTGTTTTAATAATGTATCATTGTATTTTTATCCAGGAGTACATCGTATAGGTCGTTGTGGCCTAAATGATTGTTGTGCTGCAACATATACGTCTTTCTATACATTCTATATGCATATCTTATGATGATGATGTTGATGATGATGAAAATGTGTATGATTTATCATTGTATTTTAATGCAGGGGTATATGACGTAGGTCTGTGTTGCCCAGGTGTGTGTGAGGTAGGTTTAGGTGGGTTTTTTTTTTTTTTCCCGGATTAGTAATGGTTAAGTGTTTGGGTAAGAGATGAAAACCACGAAAGATGTTCTTTGCATAGTTTGTGTGTCTGGCTGGTTGTGTTTTGTGTTTTGTGTAGCATCTTTTGAGTTTATTTTTTAAATTTTGTCTGTGCCCAACTGTTTATATTTTTTGTATTGCACACGTATGTACCTCTGTATGTATATATATATAAAAAGAATATGGTTGTTGCCCTTAAAATATTTAAAAATTTCTTGTCCTATGCCTCCATCTCGTGGACACATTTAGTATTATAGCTTTGGTAGATATATATATATATATATATATATATATATATATATATATATAAAATGAATATAATTGTTACTTGTTTTAATAATGTATCATTGTATTTTTATCCAGGAGTACTTCGTATAGGTCGTTGTGGCCTAAATGATTGTTGTGCTGCAAACATATACGTCTTTCTACACGTTATATATGTATATCTGATGATGATGATGATGAAAATGTGAATGATTTATGATTGTATTTTATGGTAAATGCAAAGGTAAAAGTCGACAACGAACGCTGATGGCATTAAGCCTTAAGTTTTAGGTCCAAATGAAAGTATAGATCTGTAGTTTCTTATATTTGCCCCTGTGAGGGCTAAGTTTAGGTGTAAATTCAGATATAGGGCCATAGTTTCTTATATTTGCCCCTGTGAGGGCTAAGTTTAGGTGTAAATTCAGATATAGGGCCATAGTTTCTAATATTTGCCCCTGTGAGGGCTAAGTTTAGGTGTAAATTCAGATAAAGGGCCATAGTTTCTCTTATTTGCCCCTGTGAGGGCTAAGTTTAGGTGTAAATTCAGATATAGGGCCATAGTTTCTAATATTTGCCCCTGTGAGGGCTAAGTTTAGGTGTAAATTCAGATATAGGGCCATAGTTTCTCTTATTTGCCCCTGTGAGGGCTAAGTTTAGGTGTAAATTCAGATATAGGGCCATAGTTTCTTATATTTGCCCCTGTGAGGGCTAAGTTTAGGTGTAGGGTTAGGTTAGGGTTAGGGTTAGGGTTAGGTATATAGATAAAAACGACTTTCACCCTCATTAGTATCCACCCTCATTAGAATATTGCATCTGATTGGCCAAAGCTTACCTGGGCACATCTGGAGAACCGTAGGCCCGAATTCCATGTAAGTGGTATCATCGGATCCGGGAAGCTGTCATCTTTCAGGTGGCGAAAGGCTCTAATGAAAGTATATAGATAAAAATGAGTTTAATCCTGATTAATTCCACTCTCATTAGCATTATCCATCTGATTGGCCAAAGCTTACTTGGGCGTATCTCGTGAAGCGCAGGTCTAAGGTGCATGTAAGTGGTATCGTTGGACACAGGAAGCTGTCATCTTTCAGGTGGCGATAGGTTCGGATGAATGGAGGAAGGTGTGTTGCGTTTAAATCCAGTGTGACCGTTATTATGTCCAGATAGACAGAGTCTGGTAAGTATTAGAAGTACAGGTCAGAGGTCACAGTCCACTTCAATCTAATGTTTAAAATGATTTGAATGATCTATAAGCATTTGTGAGATCATTTTATGAAATCATTTCATTAACTCATTCTACGTGCTTATTTTTCACAGATGGAGTGTGTTGTTAGCTATCCAGGTCAAAGGTCACAGTCCGCTTCAATCTAATGTTTAAAATGATTTGAATGATCTATAAGGATTTGTGAGATAATTATATGAAATTATTTCATTAACTCATTCTACGTACTTATTTTTCATAGACGGAGTGTGGTTTTAGATATCAAAGGTCACAGAACAGTTCGCTTCCAGCTTCCAGCATAGTGTGAATTTCTGTTAAATGTTTTGAATTCTTAGAACTTTTGAACACATGCTATTTACATTGTCATCCAGTATTATTAGGCCCTGTTTATTTCCTCGAGTAGATATATAGATAGAAGATAGATATAGAGTTTTCAATCTTAGAAGGATAAGGGACGACGAGCAGGATCATACATTTGTATTAGAGAGAGCGTCTTTTGAGTTCGTTTGATTCTGTCTGTGACCGACTGTTTATATATGTATAATGAATATAATAGTTACTTGTTTTAATAATGTATCATTGTATTTTTATCCAGGAGTACATCGTATAGGTCGTTGTGGCCTAAATGATTGTTGTGCTGCAACATATACGTCTTTCTATACATTCTATATGCATATCTTATGATGATGATGTTGATGATGATGAAAATGTGTATGATTTATCATTGTATTTTAATGCAGGGGTATATGACGTAGGTCTGTGTTGCCCAGGTGTGTGTGAGGTAGGTTTAGGTGGGTTTTTTTTTTTTTTTCCCGGATTAGTAATGGTTAAGTGTTTGGGTAAGAGATGAAAACCACGAAAGATGTTCTTTGCATAGTTTGTGTGTCTGGCTGGTTGTGTTTTGTGTTTTGTGTAGCATCTTTTGAGTTTTTTTTTTAAATTTTGTCTGTGCCCAACTGTTTATATTTTTTGTATTGCACACGTATGTACCTCTGTATGTATATATATATAAAAAGAATATGGTTGTTGCCCTTAAAATATTTAAAAATTTCTTGTCCTATGCCTCCATCTCGTGGACACATTTAGTATTATAGCTTTGGTAGATATATATATATATAAAATGAATATAATTGTTACTTGTTTTAATAATGTATCATTGTATTTTTATCCAGGAGTACTTCGTATAGGTCGTTGTGGCCTAAATGATTGTTGTGCTGCAAACATATACGTCTTTCTACACGTTATATATGTATATCTGATGATGATGATGATGAAAATGTGAATGATTTATGATGGTATTTTATGGTAAATGCAAAGGTAAAAGTCGACGACGAACGCTGATGGCATTAAGCCTTAAGTTTTAGGTCCAAATGAAAGTATAGATCTGTAGTTTCTTATATTTGCCCCTGTGAGGGCTAAGTTTAGGTGTAAATTCAGATATAGGGCCATAGTTTCTTATATTTGCCCCTGTGAGGGCTAAGTTTAGGTGTAAATTCAGATATAGGGCCATAGTTTCTTATATTTGCCCCTGTGAGGGCTAAGTTTAGGTGTAAATTCAGATATAGGGCCATAGTTTCTAATATTTGCCCCTGTGAGGGCTAAGTTTAGGTGTAAATTCAGATATAGGGCCATAGTTTCTCTTATTTGCCCCTGTGAGGGCTAAGTTTAGGTGTAAATTCAGATATAGGGCCATAGTTTCTTATATTTGCCCCTGTGAGGGCTAAGTTTAGGTGTAAATTCAGATATAGGGCCATAGTTTCTAATATTTGCCCCTGTGAGGGCTAAGTTTAGGTGTAAATTCAGATATAGGGCCATAGTTTCTCTTATTTGCCCCTGTGAGGGCTAAGTTTAGGTGTAAATTCAGATATAGGGCCATAGTTTCTTATACTTGCCCCTGTGAGGGCTAAGTTTAGGTGTAAATTCAGATATAGGGCCATAGTTTCTTATACTTGCCCATGTGAGGGCTAAGTTTAGGTGTAAATTCAGATATAGGGCCATAGTTTCTTATATTTGCCCCTGTGAGGGCTAAGTTTAGGTGCAAATTCAGATATAGGGCCATAGTTTGTTATACTTGCCCCTGTGAGGGCTAAGTTTAGGTGTAAATTCAGATATAGGGCCATAGTTTGTTATACTTGCCCCTGTGAGGGCTAAGTTTAGGTGTAAATTCAGATATAGGGCCATAGTTTCTCATATTTGCCCCTGTGAGGGCTAAGTTTAGGTGTAAATTCAGATATAGGGCCATAGTTTCTCATATTTGCCCCTGTTAGGGACTTTACACTCAAGAATCGAAACAGGGTCCAATTCCGGTTGTGCGCAGTCCTTCTACTTCCACTGACCACTTTCAGCTCTGCTTTGGTCCAGCCTGCCACACAGAATTTTTTGCACCGAACTCCTTGGTTTTTATGTCTTACTTTTATACGTTTCACAAAATATAAGGTATAATATCCACTATATTTTATATGTTTATTTTTTTATGGTACATATAATTAAAATACATATATTTTTCTCTCACGTATGTCACCACGGACCACGTCAAGGGTTAAACTGGGTAGGTTTCAGGGGCCTGGGGTTAGTTTGGGTAGGTGTCAGGTTTCCAGGGTTAGATTAGGATTGGAAAGAATCCAAGAGCTGAAGCAGCGTATCGTTGGACACAGGAAGCTGTCATCTTTCAGGTGGCGATAGGTTCGGATGAATGGAGGAAGGTGTGTTGCGTTTAAATGCAGTGTGACCATTATTATGTCCAGATAGACAGAGTCTGGTAAGTATTAGAAGTACAGGTCAGAGGTCACAATCTAATGTTTAAAATGATTTGAATGATCTATAAGCATTTGTGAGATCATTTTATGAAATCATTTCATTAACTCATTCTACGTGCTTATTTTTCACAGATGGAGTGTGTTGTTAGCTATCCAGGTCAAAGGTCACAGTCCGCTTCAATCTAATGTTTAAAATGATTTGAATGATCTATAAGGATTTGTGAGATAATTATATGAAATTATTTCATTAACTCATTCTACGTACTTATTTTTCATCGACGGAGTGTGGTTTTAGATATCAAAGGTCACAGAACACTTCGCTTCCAGCTTCCAGCATCCAGCATAGAGTGAATTTCTGCTAAATGTTTTGAATCCTTAGCACTTTTGAACACATGCTATTTACATTGTCATCCAGTAGAGGGCGAACTATTAGCCCCTGTTTATTTCCTCGAGTAGATATATAGATAGAAGATAGATATAGAGTTTTCAATCTTAGAAGGATAAGGGACGACGAGCAGGATCATACATTTGTATTAGAGAGAGCGTCTTTTGAGTTCGTTTGATTCTGTCTGTGACCGACTGTTTATATATGTATAATGAATATAATAGTTACTTGTTTTAATAATGTATCATTGTATTTTTATCCAGGAGTACATCGTATAGGTCGTTGTGGCCTAAATGATTGTTGTGCTGCAACATATACGTCTTTCTATACATTCTATATGCATATCTTATGATGATGATGTTGATGATGATGAAAATGTGTATGATTTATCATTGTATTTTAATGCAGGGGTATATGACGTAGGTCTGTGTTGCCCAGGTGTGTGTGAGGTAGGTTTAGGTGGGGTTTTTTTTTTTTTCCCGGATTAGTAATGGTTAAGTGTTTGGGTAAGAGATGAAAACCACGAAAGATGTTCTTTGCATAGTTTGTGTGTCTGGCTGGTTGTGTTTTGTGTTTTGTGTAGCATCTTTTGAGTTTTTTTTTAAATTTTGTCTGTGCCCAACTGTTTATATTTTTGTATTGCACACGTATGTACCTCTGTATGTATATATATATAAAAAGAATATGGTTGTTGCCCTTAAAATATTTAAAAATTTCTTGTCCTATGCCTCCATCTCGTGGACACATTTAGTATTATAGCTTTGGTAGATATATATATATATATATATATAAAATGAATATAATTGTTACTTGTTTTAATAATGTATCATTGTATTTTTATCCAGGAGTACTTCGTATAGGTCGTTGTGGCCTAAATGATTGTTGTGCTGCAAACATATACGTCTTTCTACACGTTATATATGTATATCTGATGATGATGATGATGAAAATGTGAATGATTTATGATTGTATTTTATGGTAAATGCAAAGGTAAAAGTCGACAACGAACGCTGATGGCATTAAGCCTTAAGTTTTAGGTCCAAATGAAAGTATAGATCTGTAGTTTCTTATATTTGCCCCTGTGAGGGCTAAGTTTAGGTGTAAATTCAGATATAGGGCCATAGTTTCTTATATTTGCCCCTGTGAGGGCTAAGTTTAGGTGTAAATTCAGATATAGGGCCATAGTTTCTAATATTTGCCCCTGTGAGGGCTAAGTTTAGGTGTAAATTCAGATATAGGGCCATAGTTTCTCTTATTTGCCCCTGTGAGGGCTAAGTTTAGGTGTAAATTCAGATATAGGGCCATAGTTTCTTATATTTGCCCCTGTGAGGGCTAAGTTTAGGTGTAAATTCAGATATAGGGCCATAGTTTCTAATATTTGCCCCTGTGAGGGCTAAGTTTAGGTGTAAATTCAGATATAGGGCCATAGTTTCTCTTATTTGCCCCTGTGAGGGCTAAGTTTAGGTGTAAATTCAGATATAGGGCCATAGTTTCTCATACTTGCCCCTGTGAGGGCTAAGTTTAGGTGTAAATTCAGATATAGGGCCATAGTTTCTTATATTTGCCCCTGTGAGGGCTAAGTTTAGGTGCAAATTCAGATATAGGGCCATAGTTTGTTATACTTGCCCCTGTGAGGGCTAAGTTTAGGTGTAAATTCAGATATAGGGCCATAGTTTCTCATATTTGCCCCTGTGAGGGCTAAGTTTAGGTGTAAATTCAGATATAGGGCCATAGTTTCTCATATTTGCCCCTGTTAGGGACTTTACACTCAAGAATCGAAACAGGGTCCAATTCCGGTTGTGCGCAGTCCTTCTACTTCCACTGACCACTTTCAGCTCTGCTTTGGTCCAGCCTGCCACACAGAATTTTTTGCACCGAACTCCTTGGTTTTTATGTCTTACTTTTATACGTTTCACAAAATATAAGGTATAATATCCACTATATTTTATATGTTTATTTTTTTATGGTACATATAATTAAAATACATATATTTTTCTCTCACGTATGTCACCACGGACCATGTCAAGGGTTAAACTGGGTAGGTTTCAGGGGCCTGGGGTTAGTTTGGGTAGGTGTCAGGTTTCCAGGGTTAGATTAGGATTGGAAAGAATCCAAGAGCTGAAGCAGCGTATCGTTGGACACAGGAAGCTGTCATCTTTCAGGTGGCGATAGGTTCGGATGAATGGAGGAAGGTGTGTTGCGTTTAAATGCAGTGTGACCATTATTATGTCCAGATAGACAGAGTCTGGTAAGTATTAGAAGTACAGGTCAGAGGTCACAATCTAATGTTTAAAATGATTTGAATGATCTATAAGCATTTGTGAGATCATTTTATGAAATCATTTCATTAACTCATTCTACGTGCTTATTTTTCACAGATGGAGTGTGTTGTTAGCTATCCAGGTCAAAGGTCACAGTCCGCTTCAATCTAATGTTTAAAATGATTTGAATGATCTATAAGGATTTGTGAGATAATTATATGAAATTATTTCATTAACTCATTCTACGTACTTATTTTTCATCGACGGAGTGTGGTTTTAGATATCAAAGGTCACAGAACACTTCGCTTCCAGCTTCCAGCATCCAGCATAGAGTGAATTTCTGCTAAATGTTTTGAATCCTTAGCACTTTTGAACACATGCTATTTACATTGTCATCCAGTAGAGGGCGAACTATTAGCCCCTGTTTATTTCCTCGAGTAGATATATAGATAGAAGATAGATATAGAGTTTTCAATCTTAGAAGGATAAGGGACGACGAGCAGGATCATACATTTGTATTAGAGAGAGCGTCTTTTGAGTTCGTTTGATTCTGTCTGTGACCGACTGTTTATATATGTATAATGAATATAATAGTTACTTGTTTTAATAATGTATCATTGTATTTTTATCCAGGAGTACATCGTATAGGTCGTTGTGGCCTAAATGATTGTTGTGCTGCAACATATACGTCTTTCTATACATTCTATATGCATATCTTATGATGATGATGTTGATGATGATGAAAATGTGTATGATTTATCATTGTATTTTAATGCAGGGGTATATGACGTAGGTCTGTGTTGCCCAGGTGTGTGTGAGGTAGGTTTAGGTGGGTTTTTTTTTTTTTTCCCGGATTAGTAATGGTTAAGTGTTTGGGTAAGAGATGAAAACCACGAAAGATGTTCTTTGCATAGTTTGTGTGTCTGGCTGGTTGTGTTTTGTGTTTTGTGTAGCATCTTTTGAGTTTTTTTTTTAAATTTTGTCTGTGCCCAACTGTTTATATTTTTTGTATTGCACACGTATGTACCTCTGTATGTATATATATATAAAAAGAATATGGTTGTTGCCCTTAAAATATTTAAAAATTTCTTATCCTATGTCTCCATCTCGTGGACACCTTTAGTATTATAGTATTTGGTAGATATATATATATATATATAATGAATATAATTGTTACTTGTTTTAATAATGTATCATTGTATTTTTATCCAGGAGTATATCGTATAGGTCAGTGTGGCCTAAATGACTGTTGTGCTGCAACAAATAAATAGATAGATTGATAGATAGATAGAAGGAAGGACAGAGTCTGGTAAGTGTTAGGTATTCTGCTCAGAAGTGACAGAAAAGTTTTATTAGATAGATAGATAGATAGATAGATATAGATGATATGTAGATATAGATTTCAATCTTATAACTCTCCAGTTTTAGAAGGTGAACTTTTGAGTTTTGAGGGCTTGGGTTAGAGGGTTTAAGGGTTAGAGGTTATCTTGGGGTTAACTTGCAGCTAGGTATATAGATAAAAACGACTTTCACCCTCATTAGTATCCACCCTCATTAGAATATTGCATCTGATTGGCCAAAGCTTACCTGGGCACATCTGGAGAACCGTAGGCCCGAATTCCATGTAAGTGGTATCATCGGATCCGGGAAGCTGTCATCTTTCAGGTGGCGAAAGGCTCTAATGAAAGTATATAGATAAAAATGAGTTTAATCCTGATTAATTCCACTCTCATTAGCATTATCCATCTGATTGGCCAAAGCTTACTTGGGCGTATCTCGTGAAGCGCAGGTCTAAGGTGCATGTAAGTGGTATCGTTGGACACAGGAAGCTGTCATCTTTCAGGTGGCGATAGGTTCGGATGAATGGAGGAAGGTGTGTTGCGTTTAAATCCAGTGTGACCGTTATTATGTCCAGATAGACAGAGTCTGGTAAGTATTAGAAGTACAGGTCAGAGGTCACAGTCCACTTCAATCTAATGTTTAAAATGATTTGAATGATCTATAAGCATTTGTGAGATCATTTTATGAAATCATTTCATTAACTCATTCTACGTGCTTATTTTTCACAGATGGAGTGTGTTGTTAGCTATCCAGGTCAAAGGTCACAGTCCGCTTCAATCTAATGTTTAAAATGATTTGAATGATCTATAAGGATTTGTGAGATAATTATATGAAATTATTTCATTAACTCATTCTACGTACTTATTTTTCATCGACGGAGTGTGGTTTTAGATATCAAAGGTCACAGAACAGTTCGCTTCCAGCTTCCAGCATAGTGTGAATTTCTGTTAAATGTTTTGAATTCTTAGAACTTTTGAACACATGCTATTTACATTGTCATCCAGTATTATTAGGCCCTGTTTATTTCCTCGAGTAGATATATAGATAGAAGATAGATATAGAGTTTTCAATCTTAGAAGGATAAGGGACGACGAGCAGGATCATACATTTGTATTAGAGAGAGCGTCTTTTGAGTTCGTTTGATTCTGTCTGTGACCGACTGTTTATATATGTATAA